>CM031706.1:20010000-20592500 GCA_018466805.1 Hippocampus abdominalis | reverse complement strand
GCAGGAGAGTGATGAAGGGGATGAGTGACATTTCCTATTGGATGTGATATGTGGTATATGTTATACGTTAGAAGTTATCGTGTGATTTTTTTTTTTAATTCCAAAAGGTGTTCATGAAAATGTTCCTATTCATTTTGTTTCAATGATTCTTAAAGTAGGTCGTTTTTGTGTATTCATATCATTAAAATAAATAATGTTATTCTTTATTTATCTATTTGTGCAGATTTATTGTATTTCTTTGTTCTTGTTCTTCGCGCAGTTCATAAAATTTTCCTTTTTCAGACCAAATTACAGGTCACGAAAATTGGAACTTTTATGTTGAATTTCGTTTAAACAAAACTATAAAAATAATTTCATATCTTTTCCCATTTATATGATTCGCATTATTCTATTTTTAAGCCTACTGGGCTGCAGTGTTTCTCCTCGTAATTAGGCAAATGCGCATCAAGATCTCTCTTTGTCTGGCCTCTTATTATGTGTTTCAGCATAATTTCGTTGTGCAAATGCATTTATCATGCTCATAAAACTATGGAGATAATTTTAACCTTAAGAAATCTTGCGTTATTTTTCTGCGGGGGTTCAGCGGGGGACCGCGTCCGCGGCCTCACCCGAAGCCAGGCCGCAGGGACGCAGAAGCAACCCCCCGCACTACTCATAGGCCAGCGGCTTATAATATGGTGCGGCGCATATAATTACAAAATTGATTTTTCTTCATAAATCTGAGCATGCGGCTCTTAATCAGGTGCGGACTGTAGCCCGGAATTTACGGTATATATACATATATATATATACAGTCAAACCTCGGTTTTCGGACGTCTCGGTTCTCGTACAATTCGGTTTTCGAACTAAAATTTCGAGTTTTTTATGCCTCGGATGCCGAACAAATTTCGGTTCTCGAACTAACTGAGCGCACTTGAATGCGTCACTTCACTCCTCTTGGCTTTGCTACCTCGTGTAGCAACGCTACCTCGTGTAGCTTCGCGAGGTAGCGAAGCCGAGAGGAGGTAGCAAAGCCAAGAGGAGTGAAGTGACGCTCCCCCGTGTCGCGGCGCTCCCTTGTGTCTCGTCGCTACACAGGAAGCGACCATTGTGGGCAGACGTTTTTGTATTGTTCAATAAAAAAAAGCAGACGTGTTTGGTGAGACGCTTCTGTTAGGACTAGTGAAATCCCCCTCTTTTCATAATGGTTTGCCCTGGCAACACGGGGGTGGGGGGGGGGGGGGGCGGCATGCGTTTTTTTTACGGCCGGCATTGTTCAATGCAGCCGCACATAATGAACACTGGTGTCCGGTGTCTCATTATTATGCAATAATCGTACAGAAACAGCTTGTGAGCAGACAAGTTTGTATTGTTCGATTAAGAATGTTTTTTTAAAAAAGCAGACGTGTTTGGTGAGAACTACGTTATATTAGACTGTTATTTTTGCATCGTGGAGCAGCCCCTAATCATGGCACCAAAGAAGGCAAGTGGAAGTGGTGAACCTGGTGAAGAAAAGAGGATGCAAAACTATAGAATTTAAGAAAGATTTAATCGCAAAATATGAGTCAGGTGTGCGTGTGTCTGTGTTGGCGAAGGAGTTCGGGATGCCGAAATGCCCCGCCTACTGCCTGCTAACAGCTGGGAGAGGCGCACGCCCCACGGCAGATAGAGAGAGATGTTCCTTCAATTTTTATGTTACTATGTTAATGTTAAAATTGGTAATCTCCCATTACATTTGTACCGTTTATGGTGTGAAATTGTAAAAAAAAGTGGTTTAAAAAAGTTGTTTTCTTGACTTGGAACGGATTAAAACATTTTACATTGATTTTAATGGGAAACATGGTTTCGGTTTCCGAACAATTCGGTTTCCGAACAGTCTTCTGGAACGGATTAAGTACGAAAACCGAGGTTTGACTATATATATATATAAAATCATTTGTGTTGATTTTTATAATCAAAGATGATGTCTGGATTAATGGCTACGAGTAGCGTTCACAAAGCGGGATGATGGCAATATTTGGCACATTTTCGCTGAAAAACACTCCAGCGGCTTATCAGCGTGATTGGGGTGTAATGTCTTTAAGTGACACCTTCATTTATTTGGCTTCATGCTGTCCGCTGCCAACATTTTTAGACACAGTAATTAGACACAGGTCTTTCGTCTCCCACCATAGTCACAGTGAAGGCAAGCGCTCAACTCAACTCAACTGTATTTATAGAGCACTTTCAAACAGACATCGCTGCATACAAAGTGCTGTACATGGAGCAACTAACATATAAAACAGTAAAGCGTCAAATCGGGAAAAAAGACGGTAGAAAGCACCGAACAGCAAAACCAAGAACAAATCTGAGTCATGCTGAGTCAAATGCCAAAGAATACAAGTGAGTTTTGAGGCGGTTTTAAAGATGGGCAGCGAGGAGGCCGAATGTTCAGTGGGAGGTCATTCCAGAGAGAGGGACCAGCAACAGAAAAGGCTCGATCCCCTCTGAGCCTTAGTTCTTGGTACTTCTAATAATGTCTGGTTCGCAGACCTGAGGCGGGTGTGTAGGGGCGGATGAGCTCAGAGAGGTAGGGTGGCGCGAGGTCATTTAGGGATTTGAAGACAAATAATAGGATCTTAAAAATAAAATGTATAGGGAGCCAGTGAAGGGATGCCAGAGTAGGAGTTATGTGCTCCCTCTTACGAGTACCAGTCAAGAGGCGAGCAGCGGCATTCTGGAGCAAAAATAAATAAAAATAAAAAAGCATGTTCCCCGAGGTCAAACGCGCCCCCCTGGATGGAGCCTTGCGCCCCCCCCCCCCACCCCAGGGGGGCATGCCCCACTATTTGAGAAACGCTGAGTTAGTGGGATTTTAAGTTTACAGTCAGAAATGACACACCACAACTAGGAATTATAAATGTAATTTCTTTATGTCTATAATGTCATCCCATTCTGCCAATGTACTGTGCACACGTTAAAACAATGACCTGTGTTCCAGAACCCACAAGGATGTAATGTCGGTTCAGGTGCTACCGTGATAAACCAAATCCAAATGAAAATCAAGAGTGATCACACGCCATTCAGGTCCCAATATCTATGTGGTAAAGGAGGAGGTGGAATTGGCGACTGGCGTGTGGCCTTTGGATAACCAAACAGCTGCTCTCTGCTGTCTGTGCTCTTTGTATCTGCATAAAAAGAAATCAGGTTTTGGCCGGCCTTCTGCGCAGAGGAACAACCAAGCAGTCAACTCACGTCAATGTGATGATTCTTATCAGTCCCCTACCACACAAAAACATAATTCAAAAGAATCTGATACTTGCTGTAGCTGGTAATGGCCACAGTAAAATATTATTTTTGAGCCCAGGGGTATCAAACTAATATTCAGTGTAATGGTTACCCTTCATAGGGCCATGTGCAACTCTAAAACAAATGTAAATAAATACAAACTAATGTAATGTGAAAAGATGTATTTCTTCATGTTAGATACTGTGAGTGTTTTACTGAATTACAAATATATGCATTTGTTCAGATGTAAAAAAAAAAAGAATATGTTGCCCTGTTGTTATTCATTTTCCGATCCACTTTATCCCCACAAGGAAACACAAGCAAATAAGGCAAATTAAATAAAAAATAAACCTTCACGAATATAAGAACAACCTTCAAAAGTTCAATGAATGTAGAAAAATATAACAGAAGTTGGCTCGTTTGAAGCCCTGAGTATTTTTAGAGGCATAAAAGAAACTGTGATATTAAATGCACCTAGGATTGTAAATGTCATTGTTTACCGGGTATAATAACCTGTTGACATCATTGTGCTTTCAAGAAGTTAATTTAAAGGAGTCAACATGTTTAAATTCAGAGCAAAGGGTCAGAACGGGAGAGGGAAGTGAAGCCCTCGCTTTTTACAAAGTCGTTGAAGAGGATCTATGAGATGCAGCACTTAATACAAAAACACCTCCCTCAATGGGGACTGTTAAGAGACAAAAAAACGTGAGAGAATAATATACACATAATATACACACAATAATATACACTAGTTCTGCCAAGATTAATCGAGCAGTCAAGACCACGTTTGCAGCCAAATTTGCCAACGGCTGATTAAATAGTTGCCGTCATTATTATTAGTTCTGCACTACCTTGTCTCCAACTTTACTGATGGCCATATGCCTGTCTGGGATGTGCAGTAGCGGTAATACAGGTCATCGGTAATGTAAACAAAAACACTGTGGCTAATAGTGTCACAGCTAAACAATGTTAGCAACAGAGTCCCAAAGTTAGGGCGTATTTCACGAAAAATGCAAATGTTCCTTTCATGGCGTCACAACATTTCTTATGACATAGGCAGGGTTGTGTGTGTGGAAGCTGTCATTAGCAGATACAGGCTACATTGATTGCTTGATGAAACATTGTAACACAGTGTCATATTTGGATCGATGAACACATTGTAGCTTCAACAGTAAATTACGGAGGTATTTGTCAGTGAACAAAACACAGCTACCATATGGCTGTAGTGATGCCGAAACACAAACGGCATACTTGCACGTACTCTCACTGGCACTCTCACTCATTCACTCACTCACGCACGCACGCACGCACGCACGCACGCACGCACGCACGCACGCACGCACGCACTCACTCACTCACTCACTCACTCACTCACTCACTCACTCACTCACTCACTCACTCACAGTAACATATCCTGACAGGTTTGCCACAACCCCTGAATGCCAACACGTTGGGGCTGGAGGATTATGGAAAAAAAAAATAGTTATGATTATTTTAGTTGTAAAAGGGGCGGCCCGGTAGTCCAGTGGTTAGCACGTCAGCTTCACAGTGCAGAGGTACCGGGTTCGATCCCAGCTCCGGCCTCCCTGTGTGGAGTTTGCATGTTCTCCCCGGGCTTGCGTGGTTTTCTCCGGTGCTCCGGTTTCCTCCCACATTCCAAAAACATGCATGGCAGGCTCATTGGGCACTCTAAATTGTCCCTAGGTATGAGTGTGAGCGTGGATGCGATTTGGCAACCAATTCAGGGTGTCCCCCGCCTACTGCCCGAAGACTGCTGGGATAGGCTCCAGCACCCCCCGCGACCCTAGTGAGGATGAAGCGGTTCGGAAAATGGATGGATGGATGGATAGTTGTAAAAGAAAGTGAGTGTTGAATTTACAGAATACATGCACGTCATGGTACCACCTCTGCCTTAACTTGAGCAAGGAAAAAACATTGTTTTTATTAAAATACACAAGTATATTTCTTGTTGTTGTGTATTTAGTTTTACCATCAACTCCAACTGGGTGTCATTAAACAGAGTGCTGAAGGATGGCGGAATCACATGCACTACACCAGCGGTGCCCAACCCCCGGGTAACGGTCATTTGGTGCCAGGCCGCACAGAAACACTAAATAACTTATATTACTTCCATGTTATTAATTTTGGAATCTGAAAGAGGTTTTATTTTGAAAAATTACCGGATTCTCTGTTATATCCGTCTACAGTATGTCACTCTTGACTCAGGTGAAGGCGCTTCTCAGTCACGTGATCGGTTACTGCTAAATTGAAACTCAAGAGCGAGCAAAATGAGTAAAAAAAACCCAAACATCTTTGGAAAGTTTCTTTGGGAAGGAGAAAAGGCCCAGCCAGGAGACAGAAGAGGAGCCTACAACTTCCAAGAAAAAGCAGTCAAGTAATTTCAGAGATTAGTTAGATCTGAATTAGATCGATGTCCCACTCAGCAAAAATGATACTTTCTCATTGAGACCACTTTTATCCTGCCTGGAGGAAATCAAGACCTGGATGGCACTAAATTTCTTGAATTTCAATGAAAAGAAGACAGAAGTGATGGTGTTTGGTCCCAGTGGTCCTTGTACATCCCATCTTGTGGACTTGGGACCCCTGGCTCCATGTCTTAAACCAACAGTCTCAAACTTGAGTCTTAAACTGAACAGTGATTTAAATTGGAACGGCAAATTGGTGCCGTTGTTAAATCCAGCTTCGTTCATTTTAGGCATTTGGATAAAGTAAAGCCTCTCCTTTCTCGAGAGCACTTTTAAACAGTAATTCATGCCTTTGTCACTTCCCAGCTGGATGACTGTAATGCACTTAACTTTTGAGTCAGCCAATCCAACATTAAGTGTCTCCAATTGGTCGAGAATGCTTCTGCTCGGCTCTTGACTCTTACTCCCACTCTGGCTCCCTATACATTTTAGAGTTATTTTTAAGATCCTATTATTTGTTTTCAAATCTTTAAATGGCCTCGCCCCACCTTACCTCTCTGAGCTCCCCGGCCCCTACGCACCAGCCCAGTGCCTCAGGCCTGCACACCAGACACTATTCGAGGTACCAAGAACGAAGCGGAAGCTCAGAGGACATCGAGCCTTTTCCATTGCTGGTCCCACTTTTTGGAATGACCTCCCACTGAACATTTGGCAAGCCCCCTCACTAGCCATTTTTAAAACTTGTCTCAAAACTCACTTTTATTCTTTGTCTTTTGACTCAGCATGACTCAGACTTGATTTTTAGTTTTACTGTGTTTGTGCTTTCTATTGTCGTTGTTATTAATTTATTGTTTGTTGCTGTATATATTGTATATTTTTGCTCCATGTACATCACTTTGTATACAGGGGTGGTTGTTTTAAAGTGCTCTACAGATACTGTTGAGTTGAGGATTAATTGTACATATTTGAAGCTCATTGCTGAACACCTGAAGAGAGTAGCACTGGACTGTGGAGATGCAAACTTTTTTCATCATTTGAGTTTTCATGAGTTTTTGGGGGGGGTTTTAAAACGGCACTCAGGGACACACATGGGCGTTGAATATGACTTCCCAGCTCTATACTTATAAGTGGCTTTGTTTGCATCAGTGTGTGGTTATCCAGCTCAATTGCAGACTGCAAACGACCTGATGAGCACCACACATCGACCAATTCTGTCACCGATTGTTTGGCTCATTTCTAGCACAACATCAGCTAATTAAGCCTACACCCTGAAAATTCATATTCCTGGATGCCACAATTGAAGAAAAACCCACCACCTGCCCACACTGGCCAAGAGCAGCCCCTGAAGCCTGCCAGCATGTGAGCTAGCTGGTGGGTAGCGCTTCTCATCACGGCGTGAAAAACCCCACGACATACGCACATGGAGACAATAGGTAGATTTTTCACAATCTTGTAGCATAATTTTATGTAATTGCCGAGTGTTTTTATTCAATGAAGTTTGGCAAGCTTGTTAATAATACTGTTATCTGTCAAATTTAGAAAAAATATATATTTTCCCTTTCTGGGACTTGAAAACATTGCCTTTAGAATGAATAAAGCTTTTATAATGCAGCAATTTAACAAATGATTCATATTTTAATGATTTAGTATGGACAAAAAAGTGTTTCGGAAAGGATTACTTATGACTTGAGAGCTTAAACTGTAGTGTTTTCGCTGCGTTTGAGTTGGGAATTGAAATGATAACGAACAAACAAATGGTTTTTGTCTTTCAAAAACAAGCTTCTTGAACCCTCAAATTGAGGTCAACAGCACTGTGGGATGAGCTGGGTTCCCGCAAAAGCATACGCAATGTAGTGCTTGGGAGGCCCAAACCTCTGCGGAATGGGGGTATGGTAACAATGAAAACATGATTAAAAGTGGTTACTCGCATTCTCACGCCATCCTTGAACATTGAGTAATGAATCAAGAGGAAACCCAGTTAAGTCTTGGCGACTTATTAACAAGAGCGGGCTTCCCCCAGCACACACTACCTTCAGGAAGCCACCAGGACACAACAAGCCGCTCTTTATTTCTTTTCCATTTGTGTCATGTGTTTGGGGTTGTGCGGACATGCTTTAGATATCCCAAACACTACCACACGAGGCTGTGTTACCACATCGCCTCTGATTGTTAACAGGCCTTGGATGTTTTCAATGAGTTGTTTTTTTCCTCCCTTCTTTCTTTTAACACAACTATGTCAGCAGCAGCAAGCCGCAAGGCTTTCAAAAAGATCCAGTGAGGCCTCATAAAGTCACGCTACAAAGTCGACAGCCATAAATAGCTTGTCACACACTATCGGCTCTTTAAATCTCCTGCGCGCTTTCCGCGTTTGTTCCCTTCTTTCACTTGAGGATTTTGCAAGATCTTGGTCTGTGGTTTCAGACATGTCCCTACTTGAGCATCCATCCATGGCTGGTGTTTTGACCAAGAGTATCCTGCAGAGGCAGCCCTGGTGATCTCATGCAGACACACAACAAAGCATGTGGCTAGACATTGTGTCTTCAATCGTGTATAATCACTATATGCAAGCACAAAGTCCATATAATTACAAGTACAGCTGTGTTTAAATAATGTAATTCCAGTGGAAGCGTTACCACTGTGAATGTGTTGAGAACAATCGCATAATATAGTATACAACTACTGAAATAGTTTATAGGGAATAGCACTTGATAGTGGATGTGCATGTCATTTACCAGATTTCCCAAACTGTGGGATGATGACTGTAGGTGTGATATTGGGGTAGAGTTGCAACAACAAAACCATAAACTTCGATAATTGAAAGTGTTGAAAATTAATTTCATTATAATAATGATAATAATACATTTCATATACACGCACATCACATCACACGCGCATACACTCCCTTGGATCACCGCCTTCCTTGTTCATGTCTTGTGACCTGTTGTAATTGTCATATACTTGTGCAGGAGTTTTTTGCCTAACTCAAACTATCCTAAATGAGGATAGTTTGAGCATGTTTTTTTTTTCTCCCCCTCTCCCTTCCTTGTGGTTTCCTGACTTCCGGGTTGAGTGAACGCTGGCACGTTTGGCTGCCGCTGCTCAACCCGTATTGTGTTTTATTGTTGTTGTGTCCTTGGGCGCTTATAAATAAAATGTATTATTATTATTATTATATATAAGCACCTTTCAAAACACTCAAGGACACTTTACAATCAAAACAAGAACAATAAAACCACAGATAAAATTATAAATAATAAAAGGAGAAATGAATTTATCGATTCATTGTTTTGTTATTGATTCATCAGCCTGATTACTACATCACCCGCTCAGGGGCTGTGTGGCGCAGACAGCGGAAGCTATGGGTCCCAGAGCCTGCTCGCATGACATTGCGTCTTTAAACCAATAAATATGCTGAATTTAGATGATGTAACCACTTCTGGTTAATCTTTGGATCCAGATTAACCAATCACAATCAAGTCCTGGCGCTTTCAATGCGTGTCGTGTCTGCAGAGACACATAAGACCGCAGAGGTATGGATGCATCGATACCTCAGTGCAGCCATGGCTGCACTGTTTTACAAAGCCAAGTGCTGGTTTTCAATCAAAAAATACATATTTATGCTCTTGCATGCCAAACAACATTGCTGTTAGTATAATCTTACTGTATCAAGTGACAATAGTCAAAGTTATTTTGAAAATACAGTTATTCCCCGATCCATCACAGAGGTTACGTTCCAGACCACCCCAGGAAGAAGGGAAATCTGTGATATAAAAATAACCTTGTGAACTACTGTACTCCCAAGGCATGTTCTGATGGCATTTATAGCACTTCAATTTCTAAGTCTTTAAGTATACAAATATCAACAAATATTTAGTGAGACAAAGAGAAATGGATAACATTTTAAACATAGACCGTCTCAGAGTAAGTTTCATGCCACTATATATACAGGTAGCGATCAACAATAGAATTACACCCAAAATAGATGTGATTTTGAGCAACAGTAAGAGTTATTAATTGTACAGAAAAAACCCCCAGCAAAATAGCAAGACCACTAACTCTAAACAGGCAGGTTTATATTAATCGTATTCCATATTTCGGACAAACAGGGGTGTCACACTCATTTTTATCGCCGGCCACATTGTGGTGACCGTTTCTCTTGGGGGGGCCATTATAACTGTGAAACCATGTGAAACCATGTAAAGAAGTCAGGAATAATGGTTTCTTCAAATATTTTAGTTACTTTTATGAGGGGTGTGGCAACATTAAAATGCTTGCTATAGGTCTGTTATTTATTACGTATGGTAATTTGAAATTATGCTACAGATCAGGGGTCAATGCCGATAAGGATCAAGTGATGAGGAAAGATATGGCTGGAGAGACCGTGTGTCTGCCTTAAAAAATATTGAGGAAAAAAAATAAAGGCCTTAATCAATATTAAAAATGCGATTTTGAACCTGTGCTGTTCAAAGGTCTTGAATGTGACCCAGGCACAATAAACAAGATCATATTTTCTGTGGAAATCATTTTAAAGAATTTGGCTTTCTTTTTGAATTGTGGCTCTGGCCAAAGAGTCCTGACCAAGTGAACAAATTTGAGCATAAGCATTCAGCCCCTTATAACTGGATGATTTTAATAGAGCACAACTTAACCATGAACCTCCCATATATAAGAAGCACATTGATTGTATCACCAGAGAAGGACCATTGCCACATGACGCCTAAAGACTCATACCAATCTGTTGCCCACACAGCACTGGTCTTTTCCTCATCATCGTTTAATACACTTAATCCCTACATAGAGGCACAGATTCAAATGTGTAAAACCAGTTGTCAAGACTGTGAAGAGATGGACCAATGAAGCAAAGCTGGCACTACAAGAATGCTTGGACTGCACTGACTGGGGTGTCTTTGAAACTTCAACTGGCAGCCTGGACGAATACACAGACACGAACATTATAGATCAGTTTCTGTGAGGACATGTGTGTACCAACAGCCTTTCCACTCCTTCAACAATAACAAGGCGTGGTTCACTGCCAAACTCAGGCAACTTAGAAAAGCGTAAGAGACTGCCTTTAGAAGTGGAGAAAGGGCACTGTACAAACACGCCCGAAACAAATTGACAAAGGAAATTAACATCGCAAAGAGAAGTTATGCAGAGAGGCTGAAAAAACAGTTCTCTGCTAACGACTCTGCATCTGTGTGGAATGGCCTGAATACAGTTGCAAACGACCCCAGTAGTGAACAATAAGGGACTGGCTAACGATCTAAACATGTTTTTCTACAGATTCGAAAAGAACACATCCACTTCTCAAACCTGCCCAGACCGACCAGACACTACCTTATTCACACCCTAAACGCCATTCCCTGCCCTGGTGATCCACAAACAGGACGTGAGATGGCTCTTCAAGCAGCAGAAGATCAAGAAGGCTGTGGGGCCTTCACACAGATCTTCAACAGATCCCTGGAACTGTGTGAGGTCCCTTCCTGTTTCAAAGAGTCCACCATCACCCCAGTTCCCCCCAAAAACCTGCAAATTCGGAAATCAACAACTATAGGCCTGTCGCTCGGACCTCTGTGGTCATTAAGTCCTCCCAGCATAGTGCTGCACCGCCTGAAGAACATCACTGGACTTCTGCTGGACCCCCTGCAGTTTGCTGACCGGGCAAACAGGTCAGGGTACGACGCAGTCAACATGGGGCCGCACTACATCCTGGAGCACAGGGATTTACGCAAGGATCTTGTTTGTGGACGTCAGCTATGCGTTCAATCCCATCATCCCGGAGCTCCTCACCTCCAAGCTTCAGCAGCTTAGTGTTCTACCTATGATCTGGGTCCTTAGTTTCCTGTCATTTAGGACATAACAGGTGAGGCTCATCAACATGCACCATCAGCACTGGGCCCCCGCGATGATGTCTTTGCTGTTCTTCTCCGTCTTCACTCAACGCACCTAGTCGTCAAACTCATAAAAGTTCGCAGATGACACCAAAGTCTTTGGCCTCATTAAAGATGGCAAAGAGTCAGCGTACCGACAAGAAGTGAAGGAGCTGGTGTTCTGGTGCACCCATAGCAACTTGCAGCTTAACACGCTCAAGACGGTAGAGATTATCGTGGACTTCAGGAAACATCCTTCACCACAGCTGCCGCTCACATTATCCAACTGCCCTCTGTAAACTGTCGAGACTTTCAAGTTCCTGGGAATCACAGTCTCTGAGGACATTAAGTAGGAAGTCAACAATAACTCCATCCTGAGAAAGGCCCAGCACAGGATGTACTTTCTGAGGCTGCTGAGGAAGCATGACCTGGCACAGGAGCTGCCCGGACAGTTCTACACAGCAGTCATCGATAAGCCCTATGTTCCTCCATCAAAGTCTGTTTCGGGGCCACCTCAAAAAAGGACTGAATCCAACTGCAATGGACAGTTAGGACTTTGAACATTGGCATCTTGAAGAAATTACACACCACGAGAACCAAGACAAGGTCATGGAAAATCCGACTAGACCCCCCTTACAGTGCCCACCACCTCTTCTAGCTACTCCCTTCAGGTAAGTGCTATCGAACCATGAGCACCAAATGAGCAGACATTCAAACAGCTTCTTCCCTCTCGCCATTAACTCCCTAAACAGCAACCTAAATCTATAGTGCTTCATTGCATTTTTTGCACACCTCGGTGGAACAGTATTACCACACTGATTATTGTAGCTCCAGCTCTCTACATACTTGAACAATTGTCGTTGATCAATATTTCACAGCACCAGACACTTTAAAGCGCTCAAGGCCTTTCTGTATAATTGCACACCTAAATTTGTAGTAAAATTAATGCTACTAGTGTCTTAAAAATGGTGCAACGAATATCTGTACCAACTGCACAACCAACATGGTATTGTATTGCACCACAGATCACTTTATTCGGTGACTCTGCACACTGTCGCACAGTTGTCATTGGGTGATAATACTGCACAATGGTACCCTTACATTACAGAAAGTCTTTCAATACTTATATGTCATGTATTTGCTTGTCATTGTTGCTTGTTATTGCAATACTAGTGAAGCCTACACTACCGGAAACAAATTCCTTGTGTGTTCTACATACTTGGCCAATAAAGATGATTCTGATTTCTATCGTTTATTTCTTTGCACAACCGCAAAAAGAAATACATTTGTGATGACAGACGGCAGGTGGGGATCAGCAGGTGACAGCTTGCACATGGCTGGCGTGATGAGGCATGTGATTTGAACTCAGTTTGTCCTCCATTATGCCACAATCAGGGTAAAGACAAGTCTTTTTGAGCACAGCCGCTAGCTGAGACAGAGTGAAGAAAAAAAAGGCATTTGTCTCTGACATCCACACTACAGAACACAGGATCAAAGAAACCTTTCAAACCTCTTGATTTGAATTACCACATTAGTCGAGTAGGCCCTTAAAAGTAGGGATAATGGTTTGTTGAGTAACAACAACATAAATGTGATCACAAATTTGAGAGGGAGAGAAATGTATGTATATATGGCGGCCGGCCCGCTAGTCGAGTGGTTAGCACATCGACTTCGCAGAGGTATCGGGTTAAATTCTAGCTCCAGCCTTCCTGTGTGGAGTTTGCATGTTCTCCTCGTGCTTGAGTGGGTTTTCTCCGGGTCCACCGGTTTCCTCCCACATTCCAAAAACAAGCTTATTGAACACTCCAAATTGTCCCGAGGTGTGTGTGTGAGCGCGAATAGTTGTTCTGTGATTGGCTGGCAACCAGTTCGCAGTGTCCCCTGCCTACTGCCTGAAGACAACTGGGATGGGCTCCATCTCTCTCTCTCTCTCGCTCTCTCTCTCTCTCTCTCTCTCTCTCTCTCTCTCATTTTGGAGCTTAAACAGATTTCATCCCTAATCAAGTTTTAAGGTGAATGCAGCAGTTTTCATGCCCTGTGACAGTGTGGGAAAGGAAAACAACTGCACATTTGAAGCGCCAATGTTTACCATGGAAAAATGGGGTAGCTCCCCCCAAAGAAAACAAACAAACAAAAAAAAAACTAAAAAGACTCTCCCCCAAAAAATTCAATTTTTAAAAAAGCATTGGGGGTAAAAATGTGCAGTTTGTGAACGTGTGAGTGCCAAACAGCGAGTATGCGGGGGTACACTGTAGTAGAGGAAAAATGTTTACACCACCCCCTCGCCAAAAAATAAAAATATAAGAGGCAGTCAAAAGTGAGTCTTTTATCTTACCTTGAACTCATAGTTCTTTTTTTTCAGAAATTTCAAAAATGTGTAGTTACTGTAAAATACTCATTTAGATTGTGGCAGCTCATGTCCACACATCGTGTTCCCTGAAGTAATTGTTTTTGTTAATTAATTTACAAGGGGAAATCAAAAAACAATGAGCCCTGTTCAATATACCAGACTGATAGTTCATATTTTTTCCAGAAATTTCAACAGTGGGTAGTGAGGATAAGCGGTTCGGGAAATGGATTGATGGAGATTTTAAATCGTTTGGATGTATCCACTTCCTGTCTAATTAGATGTCTATTAGAAGCAAAAAGTTGCGATTGAATTCCTTGTTTTGGAAGACGAACCAATAATAAACATTTTCAAAAGACTGGAAAGAGATTATGGGGATGCTGCAATAGACTACAACACTGTCAAATAGTGGATAGTTAAAGAAGATCCAATTTTAAGCAAACTATGGGACAGACCAAAGGCCATCTTGTGCTTCATTATGGAAACAGTGCCAGGGTTGAGGAATTGTTCAGAGAAAATCACAGAATTACAACTGATGACATTGGTTAACTTCTTGGAATAAGCCATGGAAATGCTGCAGATATTGTGAGGGAGCTAGACCTCCCAAAGGTTTTTGCTAGGTGGGTTCCAAGACAACTTACAGATGCCAACAAACAAGCCCATGCTTGTGAGGAGTTTATTGAGTGCCATAAAAGTGACATAAATTTGTGACAGGAGATGAGACCTGAGTTCTAATCTTTTGAAAATGTTTATTGGTGGTTCCCCTTGCAAAACAAGGAATTCAATCACAGCTCAGCTTTTGGCAGACATCCAATGATGATGTAATTTCCAAAATGGCTGACAGGCCGTGGATACATATTTTTTAAAATGAGTATTTTAACTATCTATTGTTGAAATTTCTGGAAAAATATGAACTATAAATCAGGTAAATTGAAAAGAGCTCATTACTTTTGGACTGACCATCGGAAAATAAATGTTTAAAAATAGAAAAAAAATGAAGGCTGGCCCGGTGGGTGGTCCAGTGGTTAGTGCATTGACCTCACAGTGCAGAGGTCGTGGTTTTGATCCTGGCTGCAGCCTTCCTGTGTCGAGTTTGCATGTTCTCCCTGGGCCTGCGTGGGTTTTCTCTTCTCTTCTCTTCTTGATAATGCCTTTTCCTGTTTATAATCAGCAGTAGAAAAAAAGTTGCCATTTCTCCGACTGCACTCAAAAAATGCAAATCTCAACTAAATAGATGGCTGTGCATGAGTAAAATTGTTTCCAGGATTGAAATTTACAGTGCAGTATCATCAGACGTTCCCCCACCCATCCCTGTTGACAAAACGTAATAGACAAGCACAGTTGTCAGTGGCAGTGAATTAAATTTGTCAAGCTCACTTCGAATCCCATTTCAACCCTGTGCAAAAACCCTTGCTAATCAAAACAGCAGCACATACCGAGGCACATAACCTACATCTCAAAGGTACACTTAGTGCATGTTGTAAAAACGAAATCCCGGAGCTGGTTACCATTATCACCAGTAAAATAAATAAATAAATAAATAAATAGAATTGTTTCTGTCTGTCTGTCTGTCTGTCTGTCTGTCTGTCTGTCTTCCCAATCTCAAAATGTGTTTTTTTGTCATTTGTTAGGTGGAAAGAGGGCAATGTAAATGGAGAGGTCAAATTACTAGGAATGGAGAGGTTTGCAAAAAGGAACAAACAGCAGCAATGCAAGTCATATCGCTATATCACGCTTCATTTATCGCGGCTTCAGATCATCGCAATTTTTTTCCCAAAGTACTGTATTTGTATATGCTTGTGCGCATGATTGGTTCCCGGCGCGCGACATCGACCAATGACAGCACAAGTGGATTTATCCTGTGAGCTGATGGGCTGCCAATCTTCGCTGCCCCTCCCAGCACCTTCCCTCGTCACACCGTTGACTCTCTGATCATTCGCCTGCCTCTCTCTGGCATACTGTCTCTTTGTTCTGTTTGCTACGTGTGCGGCGAATGGAGAGAAAGAGAGAGAGAGCTAGAGAGAGAGAGAGAGAGAGAGAGAGAGAGAGAACAATCAAGAAATATTTACAAAAAAGAAAGAAAGAGAAAGCAATGAGAAAGAGAGAGAGGGGCTGATTGGGCTTGTCCAAAAGGAGCAGCACATCTCACTCTACCTCCTCCTCATCAATACAGATTAATTGTCTTATCATAAACACATTGGCTGCACGGGGATAGCTGGCCAGGACCTAGCTTGGAAGCTCACGGTGGCTACACCGCCAGTGCGTCAAGTGAGAGCCGCCTTCTACATCACCAACACAAGCCTTTTTGCCTCTCTCAGGAGGCAATGCTGATAAATGTTAATTACTGTATAAGGTTTTACAATGAAAGATTTAAGTATATACGTGTACTGTTGTAGTGTTTGTCTCAAATATGTAGAATCACTGTTTATGTATTTTAAACAAGCTGAGTCCCACATACACTTAGACAAAAATTCCTTGGGGGGAGCAAACCCTCATTCGCGGTTTTTCACTCATTGCGGCCAGGTCCCGGTCACCATTAACCACAATAACTCAGGGAACACTGTACATAAGCAACAACAATGTGTTTTTCTTCAAACTCGAGTGTCTCAAAAAGCTCATTCGTGCAGCACTGCTAAGATAACTTGTCCTCCTATTTTTGGCGGCAGTAAATATTTATCAGACTGGACCGCCTCACATCACGATCATCGTATGTGCTGTGGTTCACACATATAGAGTGAAGTGGTAGCTTGACTTACGGATGCCCCAACTTCAGAGTTTATTTGACTTACGAGCCATTGCTTTGCCAATTTTTTTGCTTTATATTGTGAGCCAAAAATCTGTGTTACAAGCAAGCTTCATATATGCTGCTGCTCGAGTGAACTGAAAGAAAAATGGAGCACACACGGTGTGGGTAAAGACACAGTCACCGATTCAATTTAAAATAATACGTGAACATGACAAACAGTCAAGCACAAATACAAAATGAGAAGATCATATTTTTTCGGACTCTAGGTCACCGAAGTCGGGCATCAGTTTCCAAACGGTAATGGCGATTTTGGGTGTCAGTGCGAGGTCCAATGTTAATAAATATTAGCCTCACCTGAATGTCACAGGACCGGCCAAACAATGACAAAAGAATGTGACTTGCCACAACTTGCATCCAGAGGCTGGAACTGGTGTTGGTTTTTACAACTTATTTCTCAATCTAAAATGTTGAAAATCGCTTACTCTCTTTGACAATGCAATGTTCATGGTTGAACAAACATGCCGTTTGTGGAGTCTCCTGAAAAGTAATGATTTTGGCGGTACAAGGATTCCACAAAATATAGATGAGATGAAATTAACATGTTCTTGCCTTTTAAAAAAAAATATATTAAATTAATGTTCAATATTTTTTTATTTTATCCACTTAAATTGATCCTCTGTGCACTTTTTACACCTGCTGTGCACATTCCTTCACTCCATTCATTTGCGCATTGTACGCTCCGTACCCCTGTGCATTTTGGCCACGGAGTCTACACACTTCCCGATTTCATCCGCTGGCAGGCCTACATACAGTATATAATTATAAATTTTGTTAAGAACTGTTTTAAATCACAACATCTATATAATGGGGAGTATGGAGTGTGGATATTTTTCAAGCGGCTGCCTTGATCGCCCACTGATATGAGGTACTTGTATTTATTTTGGCCACTAAGACTACATGCTTCTCTACTTTATCCCCTGGTCGTCCGAGATATATAATTATAAATTGTGTTAAGTATTGTTTTAAATCACAATATCCATATACTTGAGGGTGGTGATTGTGGATAATTTTTTGAAGCAGCCGCATTGATCTCCCGTACGTAGGTACATTTTGGCCACGAGGACTACACCCTTCAATATTTCAGGCACAGGTAGGATGAAATTTGTAATTATGACTTTTGTTCAGTACTGTTTTAAATCAGGACCAGTGGCGATATTGGGCCACCACCCAAAAAAGCTTAATGTCGGACCCTCATAAGACAGCAGTGATTATAGACACTACAGTGAGAGTTGAATGATGCAACTGTAAAAACAAAGCAGGTGAAAGGATGTGGGAACAAGCAGCATTGGAATGTCATGACACTTTTGAGAAGGTGACATTTTCATTTAAATTTGATTTTCATTTTGGGGGGGTGGGGGGAGTGTATGACCAAGAACTCACCTTTGAAATAACTCTTGACTCGCAGGTATCCAACGCTGAGGCGAAGGACAGACAGTTTGTCCAGACAGGAACGAACATCCTCGGAAAAGGGTAGCAGGTCCGTCAGACGGTCCAGCTCCCCATTCAGCCGGTCCCGGTGGCGCTTGGACGGGTTGGATTTGATGACTTCATTCCCGTCCTTTACCTTTTTTCTGAGGATCGAGACAACAAAATTACACGGTTTGTTGATTGAGCAATTTTGGGCCAGATAACTTTCTAAATTGATCATATGCAGCAGAAATTATGAGTGCTGTAAACTTGAAAGTTTCCAAGTGTAATTGAACTTATTTTTTAAAAAAGCACACATTATTCTGAAACAATTACATTTTATTTGATGCAGTACACAAATTCGGCTCTCTGGGGTTACTGCTCACTAATCAATAGTTACATTACACAACCAAGTACTGTAGGTACATTTTAAGTAAGTCACCAATGTCACCTATGTCAGAATATATATATATATATATATACAGTGATAATTTTACAGATTACCGCCAGCGAGTCCCAGGGCCTCGCTGATCAGAAAAGTATGAGTCCCATTATGCTTTTAGCGAGTCCCAAGTTTCGAATTCTGAAATGGTCTACTTATTCAATTGCATATGATAATAACACAAACAACATATACATACAATTATAAACAAATGCTGCAAAAATTTTAATAATTCAGTAGCAGGTCTGAGGATTTCGGAAATTCAAGGTGACCGTTTTTCGGTTCCGTCTGATTACCCAAAGGGAAACCACGGTTAATAATTTTGGGTTCCGTAAACGTTCATCATGGGAACCCATTTTTCTATTTTGACTGATATTCATAATCAAGAATTCAGAAACTCCAAAGTATAATGTTTCAAGGGTAAATGTTTGAAAACTATGCATTAACAATGAACATACATTAGCAGCTGTGTACTCCAGGTTTATCCCCCAAAAATAAATGGATCAAAATATGATGTACGGGTACTCATATGGCATCATGAATACAGCATACCACAAAATCAGAGTCTTTTTTCCAATCTCACACTGCAAAGATTAATTTACTGGTCATCATTAATACAGTTAAGTATTGATGTGCCTTGACATCCTCTTCCCAAGACGATGGAAGTGTAATCTACTATCAATTTGATGAAATAATCTACCACACGTCATCATTAATTCTACCAACAGTTAACATAAGCATCACATCACAGGTGAGTTTAGTGATACGCTCTTCGGACGATTCATACGAAAAATCAGCCTGGCATTCCCATTTCTTAAATGCAGTAATTAGTAGACCTTTGTGAGTTTTTTTCGCCGCCATCTCAAACTTTAATTCGCGCGATTCCTCAGTTTGCGGAGTAAAATAACAACCCGCTTCGCACATAACGTTATCTGTCCCCCCCTGAAAACAAAACAAAACAAAACGAATGTAAATTAGAAGAAACACACTCACACACCACACCACAAACACACATACTGGCACAGTGAAATCGCGTTCATCACACAGGAGTTTAGATCGCGTACAGTCAACTCGTGTGTTTGTTTGTTTAATAATGACACAAGTCAAGAAGGCAAGGAAGAAGCGGTCGGCTGAGCAGTGGCTCATTTGCATGAGACAGGACAGCACCGAAAACCACAGCTGCTCTGAACAGGGCTGTTTAGAGAGGGTGATACATGTACTGTGACTGCATTATATGTCTCCTTTAAAATGACAATATTTTGACTTGGAGAAAAAAAACCAACCATGTCAATTTTCAGCTGTTAGGAAATCAGATTTTGAAAGACTCGCAGCAACTCATACGCTACACAATTGTCAACAGCCTACGGCAGTGTTTTTCAAACCCTGTACTGACAGGTGTGCCGTGGACAATTATACAATATGTATGCCTGTGCGCTCGATTGCCTGGAAGAGTAACCATGTAGTACTCTTCCATACCGGTAGGGAACAGCAGCAACTAGGAATTTGCCTTATGCTTCGTGACAAGCGAAGTTTCCGACGCGAGGCAATACAATAAAAGGTAGCTTTCATTTCGATTTATGTTTACTGGAGATTAGTGATGGGATTTTCGGCTCTTTTCGGTGAGCCGGTTCATTTGGATTGGCTCTCAAACGGCTCTTTTAACTTGAGCTTTTCTTTTAAATATTTATGACAAATTTAGCATTCATTTTGATAAATGACTTGGTGAACTAAATATTGCACTCGACTGACTGCAAATAGCAACAATTATCAAGCAAAGAAAAGGGTTTTTACTTATTTTATTGAACATTAAAAAGGCTCCAAACAATAAACAAGCAACAAAATTAAACTTCAACCAACAACAATCAAACATGCTGCATCATAACAAAAATAGTGAGTAGTAACTGCAACAGCAGCGGCGAACAAAACAAACATAAGATACTCCTTGCTTTATTTTAAATTTGCTTTCAACATAACTAAATACTTCAACTTGGACGGGCTGATCCGGCTCCTTCTCTCAGTAATTATTTGTACCTACCGAGTCCCTCGCCCCTCCCCTCTTTCTTCCCGTCTCCCTCTCTGAGCACGGCAGCTGAGCCACTGCCAAACCTTGCTTCAGACACGTGAAAAAGAGAGCGACATAGAGAGGGGAAAAAGAGAGAGCGAGTGCGCCCACGCACGAGAGAGACAGAGAGCGAGAGAGAGAGAGAGAAAAAGAGGGAAAATGACAGGGAGGGTGCCGGCTCTCATCGTTCACTTCAAAGAGCCGGCTTTGGACCGGCTCATTCGCGACCGACACATCACTACTGGAGCTGCAACGGCACCAATGTTGCCTCTAAGTTACGCAACTGCGCACTGGTCGCACACTCTCAGCGCACAAGAAAACGTATCCAGTGCAGTGAACGCACTGCAAATGAATTAGATATATAACTTTTTTTTTTCTGTATCAATTTGCTGTGCAATTCAGTGAGTGACAGGTGTCCAGCCAATTACACGAGACGATGCAATGACGCCATGCAGCCAATCACGGCATTGACAGTACTTGGCATGCTCTCTGCTCCATAACAATAACAGTGTGGCGGCGATAAGTGACACTCATGCTAATCCTTAATCATGGCGAAGCAACAAGGCAGTGAACGTGATACATCAACCCCCCAAAACCAAAATAAGAATGAACTGCGGTTCTTTTAAGTTGGAATGGCTGGTGGAGTACACGCAAATAGATGAACAAGCAGTGAAACTGGGTGAGATATTTTCTTTTTCGAGTGAGAAAGGTCTGCTCTGCAAAACATGCAGCAAAGCTTAAGCTGTAAGCAAGTTTTCCGATGGAAAAATATGGACTAAATGAAAGCTGGACTACTTCAAGCAACACATTCATCAGAAAAGTCATTTGAATGATGTTGGAATAACACAAAGAGTCAAGATGGGAAAAGGGATTGGCACAATATTGCAGGAGAGCGCAAACGACTGGGAGAAAAAGAACCGGCTGTCACACAGAATAAAATCCGACCCTGAGCAAGTTAAAGTTCTAATTGAATATATTTTACTTGCCATTAAAACAGATGCACCAAATATTGCATTGATGTTGATTTGATTCCTACTCAATGTGTTATAATATTGTGTTAATTTTCAATGTTAAAAAACACTTATCGTAAAAATACAACACTTAATTGTTAAAATAAGCTTTTTATCACATTTTCAGGTCGTGGTGTGCCGCGGGATTTTTTCAATGAGAGAAATGTGCGTTGGCTCGAAAAAGATTGAAAAACATCGGCCTACGGAGCTCGTCAAATTTCAGCTG
The DNA here is from genome assembly GCA_018466805.1 of Hippocampus abdominalis. NCBI lineage: Eukaryota > Metazoa > Chordata > Actinopteri > Syngnathiformes > Syngnathidae > Hippocampus > Hippocampus abdominalis. The sequence goes on along the minus strand of CM031706.1, from coordinate 20,570,658 downwards.
ATGTTTGAAGTGCCATAATCGGCCAATCTATATCGGCCGGGCCCTAATAAAAATCCCAACTGTGATGTTTGATCAATGTGGCCTAAATTCTTACCTAGCAAAGGATGTTTTTTCAATAGATTGAAGTTCATACTGCAACAGAGTAACAGTTTGGTAGTTTGCAACGATTACTCAAGCAAACAATCACGAATGAACATTGCCAGTAGGGGCCTGTTTTATGGTACCTCTATCCTTCCTTCCTTCCTCTCTTGCCATGGCCACTCCTCATTCCACCAGTTACTAAAACAGCACCCGCGTCTGACCTATTTAAAGCTGCACTCACTCTGCTCGGCTGTCGCCTACGAAGAGACATCTAAATGCCAAAAGCTCACACATGATTCTGAAATTGTACACACATGCTCTGGGTGCAGAATCACAGAGATATGAAGGTATGTGATGTCTACGACAAAGCTATGAATACAAATTGTTCAGTTCAAGTTTTTTTTTGTTTTTTTTTAAATGAAAGTTTGCAGCATAATAAAGACAATTCTTTCTTGCTAAGATTACTAAGTGAGGTTTAAAGAGAATTCAGACATTTTCCTACTGCAAACTTCCATCTTGGCTCAACTCCCTTTGGTTTCATTTCAAAATAATACTGGGAGGAACTGTCAAAACCAAGCGTCATCAAACATATTAGCCTAAATGAGACATGCCAACAAACAACAAGTGACATAAATGAAGGTCTCCTATATTTAGTTATCTTTACTATAAGGTACCACCATGCAGTGGAAAAGGGGGAGTAGGGGTAGCATGACTGATTGAGTATTTAATTAATAAATAATTTATGTGCTCTACTATAACTGTAATTCACAGTGAACAACTAGACCATTTTGTGAGGTTCAACACAGATTTGTCTCTGCGGTTTCATTCATGAACATAAAGTATCTGAATGAGGTGGCGCTTCCATGCGGTTAAATGTGAAAGCATTTAACTATAGGATATTAATCTTGAATTTAAGGAATGAACTGCCCGTGAAACTAAATATTTTTCCCATTCTAAAGAGGACTGGTCTCATGCAGGAAATTCTGAGTCGAGACAAAACATAGCATTCACCGAGAAACATTTTCAACCTGATTTGGATCACATTCTCTTTAAGGGGAAGTCAACCTGAACATTTTCTTTCCAGTTATAGGTTCTATTCGGCTCCACTCGTCTAAGCACAACATTCTGATTTGTGTTGCGTTTGTAGAATATGAGTTAAGCAGCAAAATCCACTTGTTTTTAACAAGGAGCGGGCATTTTGCCATTTTCTGTCAACTAAAAATGACATCACAGTTTCTCAGGGCTCAGGTAACGACCAATCACAGCTCACATTTCTTATAAAACTGAGCCATGATTGTTTGTCACTTGAGCCATGAGCAACTGTGATGTAATTTTCAATCGATAGCAAGTGACAAAATGGCAGCCCCACGAAATGGACAAAAAAACGGCGGCTATTTACTGTATAACTCATATTCCACAAAATCAGTAATAATTAGAGTGCCATTTTTAGTCTAGTGGGGCTGCATGGAACATATTGTTACATGTTTCCCTCCTCCAATACACCCGATTGAAATGATCAGGCTCTTTATCAGGCATTTGGAAAGCCGACATGATCATTTGAATCAGGGGTGTTGGAGGAGTGACGCGTAAACCAGGCTGGGTAGGAGCTGTTGTGGACTGGACTTGGGCACCCCGGTTTACGCGAAGCCGATGGCTATGTAGCGTTGTCATTTGTTGAAATGACCTTGGAGCCTAAAAAGTTATACATCTGAAAGCCTCTGTCTTTATAGCACTGACAGTCTCCTTGGCTGGATTTACACTGCAGATCTAAAGCTGCGTTCATACTGCAAGAAGATCTGATTCAAATCAGCTTCCTCAAATCCGTTTTTCAGGGCTGACTGTCCACACAGTTTTTATCAATTTTCCAAATTAGATTTAGCACTGTTCGGACTGTGCCACATTTTGACACAGCTGACAGGTTGCTGTAGCGACAAAGTCGGAACGGAGGCGTCCTCAAGTCAAGCATGCGTGGTGTTCGACGATATTTAATTGCGACAGAAGCAACACAAACAAAAATCCTCTCATAACTGGACATACCATTGAGCTTTGCTTGTCTGGCACGATATCCCCACAGACCGACAAGGGACTGCTGTTTTCAAGTTCTTCAATGTGCTCCATTATATTCCGCTCTGCACTTAGACTGGCATGCTCGGCTTTGGTGCATTGATTCTTGCGTCATGTAGAGAGACGTCACGGACAATCAAAACGGATTTGTGTACTTGGGACTGCTCAGACTGAGATGCATCCTGTCCAAATCGGATCTGAAAGTACCTCCTGAATGTGGTTTCAATCAGTCTTGCAAAAATCAGATTTCAAGTGCTTTGTGGCTGTTAAGACTACAAAAGAGCCATACAGTTTCAATCTGGATGGGCTAAAAATCGGATTATGGCTGGGACTCTGAACAAGGCCTAAATTCTCAGTTATGGTTTAGTCGATGTGTCTGCTTTGACCCACTTCCAATACAGTGAAACTCCTCTACAACGTAATCATGTTTGCAGCAAGAATTTTTTTCACAACAGGGGTTTTTCACTGTAGCATATTTGATCTCAGATGCAAACACACACACACACTCACACACACACACACACACACACACACACTGCAAGAGCAGAAAAAACATTTTTTTATAACGCAACAGTTTTTTTTTTTATTGTATGGGGGGCAGGAGAGTTTGTATGTTTGTTTATTGAACATACAAAACATACAATACAATAATAAATTGACAAAAGTGAAGGTAAATAAAAATTGTAAAAAGGAAAAGAAAAAAACAGTCATCATCACAATTTTATGTTCAAAGGAGTAGGAATGGAGATTTGAAGATTGATGATGATTTTTTCACATTCGGGGGTATTTTCGCCCATGTAGGTTTCATTGTAGAGGAGTTTCACTGTATCACCGTCTTTTATTTAAAAGCCCTTTTCTCCATTTTTTTATTTAGAGCAGGTATAGTCAATATGTCATAGTTATATTGCAATTTTGGAAAACAACAGTGATATGAATGTTCTAAAACACTGTTGTCTACTTTGACATGAGTGCAGTGCCGACCAGCCTCATGAGAATGACTCAGGCATGCAGGTTTTTTGCTTCTTTTGGCTGTTGGCCAACACCGATTGCAAGTTGGAAAGGGCACAGTTTATAAGAGTCTGCTCTGATTTACAGAGATATTTATTGGCGATTAAAAAAAACTGAACATGAAAATGGGACTCTGATGGTTTTCACATACCCTGATGTTTCCATGACTAAGAGACAAAAACATTGGAGACTATAAATTCCACACACCTTTTTTAAATTAGGCTTGACTTGAAGCCTCATCTTAAATATTGGAGAGCCAGAAGTCAGGTGTGTGTCAGCACACAAAGGGCAAGTGAACAAAAGGCTACTGTGCCACTCTTGACTGGGAGTTGCTTTACTTGGCATGTTGCCAAACCTGTGTTTGTGATGCGTGTGTGTGCACGCGTGTATTCGTGTGTCTAGTGTGATAATATAATAGTTTTAGAGGAAAGTGCAACCTCTTATTACATTTATTTGTAGCATCATCACTTCTGTAAATACTTCAATATGGTGCCATGAACTTAATGGTTTGTATTACTCTTTTAAACATCAAACAAGCAAAGCAACATGAAAATTTGCAATGCTACCTAAACTTTGTGATGCACAAGCGTCTTTTAGTGAGTGCGCAATAGGGCCCCCCACAAACAATTAGTTTGCTATTTGACTAGTCAATGGTAGTAGTCGACTCATCAGATCATTTGCAAATTGCACCATGTCACACTGACAGAGTTATACCCGGACAAGTTTGAACCGAAGAACTCGACTCAGGGAAGGTTGTTGGTGCATTCCGGCGGGAATGGATGTCTCAAAACGAATGGCGGGCAGTTGCTCTGTGATCACATTCAAAGTCCCTCGTGTTCCTCGCTGGTCTTTTATTGTGCACATATGCAAAATACAAGAAAGACACTGCCCCCGATATTTGCATACCACACCCCCAGTCCGGCCCCTCGGTCGGCGATGTGATTAGCTTTTGTCAGGCTTTGAACCACAGATACTTGAACACCGTCTCTCACCAATAAACAAGTCACAGACTTCGCAGATGACAAATGGTCGCCTGGGCCGCGACCAGTTCCCAGACAGTCTTTTGATGTTCTGAAACACTTTGTTCCGAAACTGTTTACAGAGTCTAGCCTCCTTCTATCTGTTCGCACTCTTGCGGTAATGTGATTCAAGAGCCCTCCATCCCGACAGCCCAACACCCTAGCGCAGACATTTGGGGGCGCTAAATACACAACCCGTCTAGACAGGCCCAAATTAAACGGAACTTTAAACATGATATCATTCTGTTCGTAGACTCCTATCACACACACCACCAATCAGCTGCTCTCTTTTTAACCATCATTAGCTTACAGCTAATGATATAAGATAAGTGCAACCTAATAATAAAGACAATTAAGAAGACATTCAAATCCTGTTAAACATTGCAGCATGTGCCAGGACGTTTAGAAATTATGGTGCAACTGAATTTGAAGTGGACACTGTGGCATGAACATTTTTTTGCTTAAATTTTTAGTGCATTTCAAAATGGAACTAAAAATTATACACTATGCAACGCATTGCACTGTGAATATGAGGAACCTATTTATAAATACACAAAGAAATACCTCCAAAAATCTTAGGCATCAAGCGTTTTTATGTAGTTGATAGTGAAAATCAATTGAGTAAAAGTAGGAAAAGCCACAATAATAAAAAAAAAGAAAAAATAAACAGTTATATTGTTTTTGTTTTGTTTTTATTTAATAATAATAATAAAAATAATACATTTTATTTAAAAGCGCCTTTCATGCCACCCAAGGACACTGTACACAAAATACAATGTAAAAAATGAATAAGAGAGATATTGTATAAAAACAGGACATAAAATCACAAAACAGAGGAAATGGAAGAATTATGTATTGTAGGCAGTCCTGAACAAGCGTGTTTTTAGACGGGACTTGAAAGTGGATAGAGGTGTACAGTTTTGGAGGTCCGGTGGTAAATTGTTCCAGAGCTTTGGAGCAGCGCTCTGGCTCCCATTGTGCTGAGGCGGGCAGGGGACACTGACAGGCGGAGGGAGGACGAGGATCTGAGGGAGCGAGTGGGGGTATGCACCTGTAGAAGGTCGGACACGTAGGGAGGGGCCAGGTTGTGGATAGCCATATATGTATATAGGAGCACTTTGTAATTGATGCGGTATTGGACAGGGAGCCAGTGGAGCTGCTGGAGGACGGGGGTGATGTGCTGCTAGGAGGGTGTTTTTGTAATGATGCAAGCAGAGGCATTTTGAACCAGCAGGATTTTATGGAGAGACTTTCGAGGTAGGCCGAAGAGGAGAGCGTTGCAGTAGTCTAAGCGGGATGTCACAAGGCTGTGGAAAAGAATAGCAGTGGTGCGGGGGGTGAGGGAAGGTCGAAGTCTGTTAATATTGCGGAGGTGGGAATAAGCAGTGCGGGTGATGGTGTTGATATGGGACTGGAAGGTGAGCATGCTATCAAGGATGACACCCAGACTCTTACCCTGAGGGAAGGGGGACACTGAGGAACTGTCGATGTTGAGGAAAAAACTGTTTACTTTAGATAAAGTGGATTTGGTGCCAAGAAGGAGGATTTCCGTTTTAATAGAATTTAATTTAAGAAAGTTTGTTGTGAACCATGTTTTGAGTTCGGAAAGGCAAGAGGTGAAGGACGGGGGTGGGAGTATGGAGTTTGGTTTGCAGGAAAGGTAGAGCTGGGTGTCATCAGCAAAGCAGTGAAAGTGGATATTGAATTTACGGAGGATATGACCAAGAGGCAGGAGGTAGATGATGAAGAGAAGGGGCCCTAGGACAGATCCCTGGGGTACACCGGTGGCGACTGGGGAGGGCTTTGAAGTGAACAATTTAAGCTGGACAAACTGAGTGCGGCCGGTGAGGTATGAGTGGAACCAACTGAGGGGAGTGTGGGAGAGACCAATGGAGGAGAGTCTATTGGGGAGGATAGGGTGAGAGATGGTATCAACGGCAGCACTCAGGTCTAAGAGAATGAGAATGGACACTAAACCAGAATCAGCTGCTATGAGGAGATAGTTTACAATTCGGATTAGGGCGGTCGCTGTGCTATGGTGGGGGCGGAAACCAGATTGAAAAGGTTCATACTGGGAGTGGAGGGATAGGTGGGAGTGGAGTTGAGCAGCAACAGTTTTTTCAAGGATTTTAGAGATAAATGGGAGGTTGGAGATGGGGCGGAGGTTATCAAAGTTATTCGGGTCTGAACCGTGTTTTTTTAGTGTGGGGGTAACAGCAGCAGTTTTGAAAAGTGATGGGACAATTCCAGAAGAAAGTGAGGAGTGGATAATGGCAGATATGAGGGGAAGCAGGGAAGGGAGACAGGATTTGACAAGTGATGAAGGGAGGGGATCAAGCTGGCATGTGGTGGGCTTGGATTTGTGAATGAGGTTGGATATTTCAGCATGAGGTTGGATATTCCAACAAAACTGGAAAAGGGGTGACAAGGAAAAGGAGGTTCAGGTGGGGAAGGAGCTGGCAGGTTTTGATGGAGGTGATGGTGAATCTTGAGGATTTACCTTTACCTTAACCTTTATGAAGCCAAAAGGTTTTGCTTTGCTTCAACTCGTATGCATAATTTAAAACTATTAAATTAAGAGAGAAAGAGAGAGAGAGAGAGAGAGAGAGAGAGAGAGAGAGAGAGAGACAGACAGACAGACAGACAGACAGACAGACAGACAGAAAGTAAGACGCTGCCCATGCTGGTTGGATGGCTCCAGCAAATACCAGGAACATTATCCGACATATTTCATGTAAAAAAGCATGATTACTGGTAACAGCTCAGATCCTGTGGAGAACCCTCGAGCTCTCAGGCCTCTGGTAGAGGACCCAAGCTTGAAGGAGATATTGAACTGATGGGCGAGGAAATGATATGTTTCCATACATCCATCCATTATCTGATCCACTTATCCTCACGAGGTTCACGGGTGTGCTGGAGCCTATCGCAACTTTCTTCGGGCAGGGAGGAGGCGGGGTACACCCTGAACTGGTTGCCAACCAATCGCAGGGCACACAATCGCAGAGTACCCGCAGAAAACTCATGCAGGTAATCCCTTATATTCACCCATTTACACACACTAATTAAATGAGGGTAACAGATTGGCCCTAGAAACAATGTATTGTTGTTTCGTTAGCGGTGTGGCACTCATTTAAATGTTAGTATGAACAAATAACATGCATTGTTGTAAATAATTTACCATAGCGTGTCTGTAATAACGGAGACGTGGCTACATTCGCTCATACCGGACGAGGCAATCCAGCTGTCACGTCGAACCACGCACTGCTTCGATAGGAACGACAGCACCGGAAAGAAACGAGGAGGGGGCCTTTGCGTCTTTGTTCATCAAGGCTGATGTACACTGTAGAGTAATAAATACTTATTGTTCGCCCGATTTAGAGATGATGACGGTAATCTGTAGTCCAGGGGTGTCAAACATACGGCCCGGAACCGGCCCGCAAGGGGGTTTGATCAGGCCCGCAGGATAATTTAAAAGTGAAAAAATGCATAAAAGACACGGAATGAATATTTTAATAAGGTGCAATTCATGGAATATCCACTAGGGGGACACACTGTTTTGATCAGAGGAAAGGACAACATTGTTTTGATTAGAGAAGAAGACAACAGCAGCCTCAGTCTGTCACTGAGACAGACCCAACACAGTCTGTCGCTATCAAGGACATGTGAATACTTTATTCTTTACACATATTATAGCACTCTCCTTAGTTTGTAAGGTGTAGGTAGGGATTACATTTAGATTTTATATGCTCGTGTAAATGGTTTAAAAAATCCTTTCTTTATTAATCTCGTTTAATCTTAAAAGTGCATTACTCTTTTTTTCAATACCAATTACTTGTTAATGTTTTGTGCCTTTGTATAGTCAGTGGGATCAGTTGCAATGCATATACAGTATGTGAATGATAAAAGTAAATTGCACATTAGTCGAAGGAAATCTTAGGTGCTTCATGAAATGTTTTGTAAAAGATATGCTCATTAAATTTCAACATTGTCCTTGTGTTCTTGTGCATCTTTAGACCAAAACAAAGGAAAGACATATTATTTTGGTTATATATAGCCGAGTATGGTACAGTCAAACCTCGGTTTTCGAACTTAATGCGTTCCAGAAGACTGTTCGGAAACCGAATTGTTCGGAAACCAAAACCATTTTTCCCATTGAAATCAATGTAAAATGTTTTAATCCGTTCCAAGTCAAAAAAACAACTTTTTTAAACCACTTATTTTTACAATTTCACACCATAAACTGTACAAATGTAATGGGAGATTACCAATTTTAACATTAACATAGTAACATAAAAAACATCTCTCTCTCTATCTGTCGTGGGGCGTGCGCCTCTCCCAGCTGTCAGCAGGCAGTAGGCGGGGCATTTCGGCATCCCGAACTCCTTCGCCAACACACACACGCACACACCTGACTCATATTTTGCGATTAAATCTTTCTTAAATTCTATAGTTTTGCACACTATTTTCCTCTTTTCTTCACCAGGTTCACCACTTCCACTTGCTTTCTTTGGTGCCATGATTAGGGGCTGATACACGATGCAAAAATAACAGTCCAATATTACGTAGTTCTCACCAAACACGTCTGCTTTTAAAAAAAGAAAACTCTTAACCGAACAATACAAACTCGTCTGCTCACAAACTGTTTCTGTACGATTATTGCATAATAATGAGACACCGGACACCAGAGTGTTCATTATGTGCGGCTGCATTGAAAAATTCCGGCCGTGAAAAAAAAGAAAGTCCCCCCCCCCTCACCTTGTGCTGCCAGGGCAAACCATTATGAAAAGAGTGGGATTTCACTCCCCCTACACAAAAGCGTCTCACCAAACACGTCTGCTTTTTTTTATTGAACAGTACAAAAACGTCTGCTCACAATGGTCGCTTCCTGTGTAGCGACGCGACACGAGGGAGCGCGGCGACAGGAGGGAGCGTCACTTCACTCCTCTCGGCTTTGCTACCTCCTCTCGGCTTCGCTGCCTCGCGAAGCTATACGAGGTAGCATTGCTACACGAGCAAGCGAAGCCGAGAGGAGTAAAGTGACGCATTCAAGTGCGCTCAGTTAGTTCGAGAACCGAAATTTGTTCGGATTCCGAGGCATAAAAAACTCGAAATTTTAGTTCGAAAACCGAATTGTACGAGAACCGAGACGTACCAAAACCGAGGTTTGACTGTATAATTTTTAATGGTCCGGCCCACTTGACATCTACCGAGGCCGTATGTGGCCCACAATGTGAAATGAGTTTGACACCCCTGCTGTAGGCCATTCTATCTACCTAGAGAGCTAACTGCAGTGCTAATTACAGATGTGTATATACCCCCCACTGCTAACGTAAACACAGCTCTTTCCAAACTTCACAACACAATAGCAGATGCAGTACCCTGAGGGTGCCATTATTGTGGCTGGGGACTTTAATCAGGCTTGTTTAAAAATTGTTTTCCCAAAGTTCGTACAATATGTAAATGGCCCCACCAGGGGCAGTAACACACTGGACAGGATCTATTCCAACCTAAAGAGTGCATACAGGACAACACCCCTTCCTCATCTGGGGATGTCTGATGAAATCTCACTATTCAGTGTGCCAGCATATAGACCCATCAGAATAAGAACCAAACCAGTCAGGAAAACTGTCAAAACCTGGCCTGTAGATGCACTCAGCCAGCTCCAGGACTGTTTTGAAAATACGGACTGGACTATTTTTGATCACTTGGACCTAAATGAACGCACTGAGACTGTTTTATTTTACATTAAGACCTGCACTGACAATGTCACAGTGGATAAACAGATCAAAGTGTTCAAAAATGTTAAACCATGGATGACGGGGGAAGTGCGGACGCTGCTCAGGGCCCGAGATTCTGCGTTCAGGGCCGGAGACTGGGAGCTGTATGCCGTGGCCAGGGCAAGCCTGAAAAGAGGGATCAAACAAGCCAAAAGGAGCTATAAAGAAAAGGTAGAGAAACAACTGGTGGACAAAAATGCAAGGCAAGTGTGGCGGGGCTTACAAAACATAACAAATTACAAGGGCAGTCCACCAAAGGTAAGCGCAGATGCCTCGCTGGCGAAGGAATTGAACATCTTCTTCACCTGCTTTGACGCAGAGACGTCTCACTGTGCCCCTCTGGCTACACATCAATACAGCACGCAGTCGCTACAGTTGAAGGAGCATGAGGTGAGAGCAGTCCTGAAAGCCGCACAAAGCCACAGGACCGGACAGAGTACAGGGGAAAGTGCTGAAGGCCTGTGCAGACCAACTGACAGGGATCCTAACACAGATCTTCAACTCCTCCCTGGCACAGGCCATCATGCCTGAAAGTAGCCACCATCATACCTGTCCCCAAGAAACACAACATCAGCAGCCTGAATGATTACAGACCAGTGGCACTGACCCCAGTGGTCATGAAATGTCTTGAGAGGCTAGTTCTTCGCCATCTGAAATCACGCCTCGCACAGAACTTTGACCAGCATCAGTTTGCCTACAGACAAAATAGATCAACAGCTGATGCCATCACCACCTTTGTTCACGCTGCCGCGAGCCATGGAGGGAAGCAAGGAAGCTATGTCAGGGTGCTTTTTGTGGATTTTAGTTCAGCATTCAATACTATCCTGACTGACATTCTCATCACAAAGTTGAAGGACCTGGACTACCCATTCCCCACCTGCAAATGGATCAGAATCTTTCTGACAGATCGACCACAGACTGTGAGGGTGGGGCCCCACACATCCCCCACACTGACACTCAGCACGGGCTCCCCCCAGGGTTGTGTGCTGAGCCCCTTCCTGTTTACACTGTACACACATGACTGTACCCCCATGTATGACTCAAATGTCATCGTGAAATTCGCCGATGACACTACATTGGTGGGTCTCATTTCCGATGGCGATGAGACGGCGTACAGGGAGGAGGTACAGAGACTCGTAGGCTGGTGTTCATCAAACAACTTGCTCCTGAACACCAGCAAAACAAAGGAGATGGTGATGGACTGGAGGAGGAAGAGAGCAGACCCCTCCCCGCTACAGATAGGCGGTGTGTGTGGAGAAGGTCTTGACGTACAAGTTCCTGGGTGTGCATGTAGCGGATGACCTCAAATGGCACACCAACACGGAGACAGAACAGAGGCTGCACTTCTTAAGATTGCTGAACAAATGCCAGACGGGGGCACACCTGCTACACACATTCTACCGCTCCACAGTGGAGAGCGTATTGTCGTACGGCATCACAGCGCGGTATGCCGGCTGCACGGCCAAGGACAGGAATGCTCTGCAAGGAGTCATAAAGGCGGCACAAAAAATAATCGGCCGCCCCCTGCCATCCCTGGATGACATCGCAAACTCAAGGGGGTTGCAAAGGGCAAAGAAAATTCTGACTGATCCATCCCACCCTGGCAGGTGCCTCTTCAACCTCCTGCCCTCGGGCAGGAGATATAAAGTTATGAGAAGCCGGACCAACAGACACAGAAACACTTTCTATCCCTGGGCAGTCAGGCTGTTGAATCTAAATTCTCAAATTGTGTGCATGTGAATGTAAGCCTATGGGAGTGCAGTTTTATTATGTACCTCATGATATCACCGACTGTATCTTCAATTAGGTCCGAAATAGTCCACATACTGTAATGCTAATGCTTGATTCATATAATTTTATAAGACAACTTTGACTGTATTTTAATTCGTGCCGAATAATTTACATATCCTCATGTCAATGCCTGATACATACAAATTAATATATTTTGCTAGAACAATCTACTCTAACCCTTCCTTGAACAGTGTACATTCACAATTTTTTAAAATCCATTTTATAACGTTGATTCTCAACTTTTCAAGGAATCAAGGAATCAAGGTCATCTTTATTGTCAAATATGCTTACATGTGACATGCAGCATAGATGAAATTTCTTTCTCTCACTCCTCCGTGCAATATGCATGCAAACATGCTGTGCATTAAACACACAGCTGAGAAGATAGCAGCTACACTGTATAAAGGACATAATGTACAATCTGAGCGGTATAAACAATATAGACAATTTAAACGTGTGTATGTGATTGTGTGTAGGTCTAGGGGAGTGCAATGTATTTATATACTTTTATATATTCACAATACACTTGGGGGGGAGGCTCCTGCAAAATCTCGTTGTGACAAGTGTGCAATGACAATAAAGTATTCATTCATTCTTTCATTCATAATTTAAGTGTCGACATTCATTTTATACATAGTTTTTCCATTTCATTTTCCAACCATCCATCTTCTACCGCTTATCCGGGGCCGGGTCGCGGGGGTAGCAGCTTTAGCAGGGAAGCCCAGACTTCCCTCTCCCGAGCTACTTCTTCCAGCTCTGCACGGGGGATCCCGAGGCGTTCCCAGGCCAGCTGGGTGACGTAGTCTCTCCAGTGTGTCCTGGGTCTCCTCCCGGTGGGACATGCCCGGAACACCTCACCAGGGAGGCGTTCAGGAGGCATCTGAATCAGATGCCCAAGCCACCTCATCTGGCTCCTCTCGATGTGGAGGAGAAGCGGCTCGACCGTGCTTCTCACCTTATCTCTAAGGGAGAGCCCGGACACCGGAGCCCGGACAGCGGAGAAAACTTATTTTGTCCGCTTGTATCTGGGATCTCGTTCTTTAGGTCAAGACCCATAGCTCGTGACCATAGATGAGGGTTGGAATGTAGATCGACCGGTAAATTGAGAGCTTCGCCCTTTGGCTCAGCTCCTTCTTCACCACGACAGACCGATACAACATCCGCATCACAGCAGATGCTGCACCGATCCGCCTGTCGATCTCTCGCTCCCTCCTGCCCTCACTCGTGAACAAGACCCCAAGATACTTAAACTCCACTTGGGGCAAGATTTCCTCCCCGACCCAGAGGGGGCACTCCACCCTTTTCCGACTGAGGACCATTGTTTCAGATTTGGAGGTGCTAATTTTCATCACAACCGCTTCACACACGGCTGTGAAACGCTCCAATGAGAGTTGGAGAGCCCTGCTTGAAGGAGCCAACAGTACCACATCATCTGCAAAAAGCAGAGATGCAATTCTGAGGCCACCAAAACGGACGCCCTCAACGCTTCGGCTGCGCCTAGAAATTCTGTCCATAAAGGTTATGAACAGAATCGGCGATAAAGGGCAGCCTTGGCGGAGTCCTACCCTCACTGGAAACGATTGCGACTTACTGCCGGCAATGCGAACTAAACTCTGACATCGGTGGTATAGTGACCGAACAGCCCGTATCTGGGGGTTCGGTACCCCATACCCACGAAGCACCCCCCACAGAACTCCCCGAGGGACACGGTCAAACGCCTTCTCCAAGTCCACAAAACACATGTAGACTGGTTGGGCGAATTCACACATAACCTCGAGGACCCTGCTAAGGGTGTAGAGCTGGTCCACTGTTCCACGGCCGGGACAAAAACCACACTGCTCCTCCTCAATCTGAGGCTCGACTTCCCGACGGACCCTCCTCTCCAGCACCCCTGAATAGACCTTACCAGGGAGGCTGAGGAGTGTGATCACTCTGTAGTTGGAACACACCCTCCGGTCCCCCTTTTTAAAAAGAGGGACCACCACCCCGGTCTGCCAATCCAGAGGCCCTCTCCCCGTTGACCATGCGATGTTGCAGAGGCCAGGACAGCCCCGCAACATCCAGAGCCTTGAGGAACTCCGGGCGGATCTCATCCACCCCTGGGGCCTTGCCACCGAGGAGCTTTTTAACTTCGTCCACAGAGATAGGAGAGCCCACCTCAGAGTCCCCAGACTCTGCTTCCTCCAAAAAGGCGTGCTGGTGGAGTTGAGGAGGTCTTCGAAGTACTCCGCCCACCGGCTCACAACGTCCCGAGTTGAGGTCAACAGCGCCCCATCCCCACTGTACACAGTGTTAGTGGTGCACTGTTTCCCCCTCCTGAGACTTCGGATGGTGGACCAGAATTTCCTCGAAGCTGTCCAGAAGTCGGCTTCCATGGCCTCACCGAACTCTTCCCACGCCCGAGTTTTTGCGTCGGCGACCACCGAAGCTGTATTCCGCTTGGCCAGTCAATACCGTCAGCTGCCTCTGGGGTCCTACAGGCCATAAAGGCCCAATTGGACTCCTTCTTCAGCTTGACGGCATCCCTTACTGCTGGTGTCCACCAGCGAGTACGGGGATTGCCGCACGACGGCCACAACTCAGATTGGCCGCCTCAACAATAGAGGCACGGAACATGGTCCACTCGGACTCAATGTCCCCCGCCTCCCCCGGGACATGGGAAAAGCTCTGTCGGAGGTGGGAGTTGAAACTCCTTCTGACAGGGGATTCCGCCAGACGCTCCCAACAAACCCTCACAATATGTTTGGGTCCGCCAGGTCGGACCGGCATCTTCCCCCACCATCGGAGCCTACTCACCACCAGGTGGTGATCAGTTGACAGCTCCGCCCCTTTCTTCACACGAGTGTCCAAAACATGCGACCGCGAATCCGATGATACAACCACAAAGTCAATCATCGAACTGCGGCCAAGGGTGTCCTGGTGCCAAGTGCACATATGGACACCCTTATGTTTGAACAAGGTGTTCGTTATGGACAATCCGTGACGAGCACAGAAGTCCAATAACAAAACACCACTCGAGTTCTGATCGGGGGGGCGTTCCTCCCAATCACGCCCCTCCAGGTCTCACTGTCGTTGCCCACGTGAGCATTGAAGTCCCCCAGCAGAACAAGGGAGTCCCCAGCAGGAGTACTTTCCAGCACACCCTCCAAGGACTCCAAAAAGTGTGGGTACGCTGAACTGCTGTTGGGTGCGTACGCACAAACAACAGTCAGGAACCATCCTCCCACTTGAAGGCGGAGGGAGGCAACCCTCTCATCTACCGGTGTGAACCCCAATGTACAGGCACTGAGCAGGGGGGCAACCAATCAGTGCTGACGCAACGCACGTTACATATCAAAGAGCTTTAATCTCTTTCATCAGCTCAGCTAGTTTAGCCACGACGAACAGCTAAGCTAGTGGAGTTGATACGACACCACGCTCGAGGTCAGACGGACACGCTCTCTTTCAATCTGTATGTTTCTCTTTTCCTTTTCTATCCAAATATATATTTTTCTACAAACCATAGCTGTCCTGTCCACGTCTTCTTTCGTGCCACCGGGGATTAGCCAATGTGTTTATAAAGAGACCCAAAACCTCTTTAGATCTAGCTAAAGCATCTGCACACATAGACAGTGAGGTTCCTCTTGGCCAATCGGAGGCCAGGATGATGCTCGGTAAGCCAATGGCAGAGCAGCTATGAGTATGTTGCGTCCAGGAAACCTGCAACCGTGACCGAAATAAACACCGTTCACTATGTAAACCAGTGTGGTGGTGACTATTGATGCTTCCGTACGAAGCAGTAGAGGTCACTGTTGGATTATACTTCATTGTAGGCAATGTCTTTGTAATGCAGGAGTAGAGAAAATGATTTCGTATAATGCAACAGGGGGTTTTTCGTCGCCGTCGGCAGGAGAATGAGAATGGTGTTAATGCATAAATATTTTTTCACATTAGGGGGTAATTTCGCCCATGTAGGTTTCATTCGAGAGGAGTTTCAATGTAATTCTAATCAAAATTCCCTAACTATTATAAGCCTTGCATACAAGAAATACATTTTAAAAAAGGCAATGGCTGCCTGTTAATTATTAATTGCATGTTTAGTTTTTACAATGAAAAAAATTGCAGATTTTCAACACCCCCCCACCACTCCACACACACACACACACACACACACACACACACACAAATAAATAAAAGGGTACCCAATATGCACCTCCGCCTGTTTTAACTTTGACATAAAATTAACTTGGGTAATTTTCATTACTGCTCGCCAAACAATTTTGTAGCAATAGAGCAAAATGTTGAAGTGGTGGGTCAATTTAATTTTTCCGGCTGTCAAAACAAACATCTTTAATCATGAGGTTATGACATAGTCCGAGGTCACGCTTCAGAACATCAGATCAGTATCTGCCTCATGAATTGAATGCAAATTTGTGCACTCTACGGATACTAGAATGGGTCAGTTTCAGCAGTCTAGTGAGATGTGCCACTGCTATAAGCCACTACATTTTCCCCCAAACTTTGACCCCTGCAGCTTTTTATGCTATACAGTTTATTTATGTATTTTTATTGACAGGCCTCAAGGCGGGAATAGATTTACCCAAACTCTCATCACATCTGACCAATGAAATTACCAAACAAGTTATAGTGCACCAATGAAACTGTACAAGTCAGCCCTGACACTGAATATTAGCCATTTGCGGTTGCACATACATGTAGGAAGAGCAGGCTGCCTGAAGAGAGAAATGCTGAAGTCTGTAGCGGTGTGAGGCTATTTAGGCCCCTCTCCCACTGAGAGGCGAACACTTGAGAGGGCTTGAGAAGGTCACCAATCTCATGTACTCATCAGAGTTTGCTCAATGCCGCAAATAAATGTTTACCAAATGGTCGCCAGACGTTCGCTTGTACTTTTCTTGTTGTGGGGGAATTTTCAACATGTCCAAAATTTCCTTGCAACAAGAAAAACCCTGAAAACTGTTGGCAAATGTTGAGCAAACATTTGCGACCTTGAACAAAACCTGACATGAAAATACATTTTTCTCCCTTTGCCGACAGTCGCAAATGTTCGCCGCTCACAGTGGGGTCGGGCCTTTAGAGCAATTGAGAGAGAAAAGAAGAATCTTGCGTCGGATTTCATGGGCATAGGGAACGCACGCCATAAATACAACCATCGCTCCAGTGCGACCCTCGTCTCTCTGCTGTTTGTTTGGTGACTAACTCATACCACCTCTGGCAACTGACAACAAGACAGCATGTCCGCTCATGTAATGACATCCCCTCATGCACTTACTGTATCTATAATAATTCTGTTTATCCCATGCGTCTCCCCAACATGGGATAAATTAGTTTCCAAAGATTGCACTGCTGCATGGTAAAGTTTGTCAACAAATTTGCCTCATGTGACACAAAGAGAAAGGCTCTGGGATGCTAGTGTGTAGCTAGCTGCCTTCGGCATTGTTTGCTGTTGCAGCTTTTCATTAGGTGCGTTTTATAGACCAGACGTTAAGGTAAATAAATTAGTTTACAAATAAATCCACTGCCATACTTTGCTGATTTAATCAATTCCTATCCATTCGAGGGGGTAGCTGGAGGTTTAAAATGTGAGGTTAAGTCACTGACAAAATTATTTTTTTGTTGATGAACCAAGTTCATACCCCAGTGTGCACATACTGAACGCTCGCTAACTGATTCTGACTGGTGTGAATGGGAACTACATTCATTCACTATATATTTTTTTTAACTATCATAAAAGGCCAGTCAGAGAAAATGCACAAGGCTTGCTAAAAGACAATCTGGATGAGCAGATCTGTGTAGGAATGTTCCTGGGTGCCAACCACGGACGTTTTACGGCATCTGCTCAATGGTGCCTTTGTTTTTCCCATGTCCAGCTGGCCATCCAAGGGGAAAATAACCTCCACATCTTCAGACACAGGCCACCTTTTTATATCAGGATACTAACACTTGGAGATGTCTGGGTGTGTGTAATTTTCCAGGCAAGTGCTGCAAACATGCAGTATGAACAGCATAAACCACGACGGACACACACACACACTCACACACACACACACACACACACACACACACACACACACACACACACACAATATAATTCTTCTGACAGAATGAGTTAAAATTGGATAGTGGGCATTTTAAGTGACATGGCCACAAATACATAGTGTACACTCTGCTATGCAAGCCACCATGTTCTACACATTCTTGAATTCAAAGAGATCCACTTCTTCCTGGTTTTTCCCTGTTCGGAGTCACCGTTTTTGAAATTTTTTGCATCGTTTTTCTTTTTTTTTTTAAATTAGGGATGGCCCGATCGATCGGTGGCCAATAATTATCGGTCGATGTTCATGTAATCATGATATTCATTGCCTCCTGTGGGAACGACCGTCACAGCCAGCAGAGGGCTATCATTAGCATCTCACTTCTTTGAACTCAGTTCAAACCTTCGATGGCCGCAAAGAGTTTTAGAATGGGCGGTGGTTGCTGTGTGAACTTGTTGACATTCAGGTTTGTTTGCTGCAGTAATCTCAGTAGCCAGTCTTTCTTTCTTCATTAATTCCCGTATTTACGGTGTAGCACAGCACCATAATATGACGTCATGTTGTTTGTTTCAACACTATAAAAGGAAATTGAAAATTTGCAACCATACTATAGCTGCTAAAATGTACATGTAATGAGGATATTTACTCACAATATAGCGTGAGCTATAATGTTCAATGTTTCGACTATGGTGGGAGATCACCTTTCATCAATAATTGTATCAATAAAATTATTTTTTTAATATAAATATTGGAATTGATAATTGGTCCAGCAAATAAATAATCCCAGACTGTAAACCAAGAATGGAGTTATCAACATACTCAAATTAATTTACCTTGATTTAATTTAAAGGATGGGTAGACAGACAGACAGACAGACAGACAGACAGATATGTATTGATAAAGTGGGACTTGAATTCTGATTTTATTAATTAAAAAAATAATAATAATAATAATAATAAAATCTTCAGTTAGTTGTCATTCTCTTTATTATATGGAGACAAAGTTTGTTGCTAATTGAACTTGTGAGGAAAAGCAGTTCAGGTAGTGGATGAATAGAAGCAAAATCTTTTGGGGGTGTTCCCATTGTTTTCTTTTGAAATTATATAAAATTGGCCTGTTTTTTCAGGTACTGCTCGTTGCAGAGCAACTTCTTAAATTAAAATATTTGGCAAATGTATCTCAAGTCATTGTGAGTCTTTCCAGAATACAAAACAATGGTCTGCCAATTTAAGCAACAATACAGTACACCAGCAAATATGGTACTTCGCAAAAAAAGAGTGCAACCAAATCTGCGGTGCGACCAACTTTTTGAGTTGGTCAACTCAAAAAGTTGGTCGAACCGCACCATTGGTTGGTTGGTTGCCACATGCTGTTAATCCCCAGCAGGTGGCTGAGGTGTTCTGGTCTTTCCAGCTGTGCACCCGTTACCCATCATGATCAAAGGACTATTTAAGGATTTCCATGCCGACAACTGACTATCGGATAATTTGCCTTCCTCAAACCATTGTTCATGTGTAAATTCCTAGATGTTCTAGATCAGGGGTGGCCAAACCGCGGTTCGAGAGCCGCATGCGGCTCCTTGGCTGGTTTAATGCGGCTCCCGGGCTTTCACATGACAAGCGTCGGAAATGCCTCGGCAGTGGCGCTGCCATTCAAACAACGGCGCTAAATACACAGAACTAACTAGGTCAGCCTATCAACAATCCTATTACTTGAGTGAGATACAGGTCAACCAATCAGATGACAACTGAATCACAGATTGACAAACAGGGCAACCAATCAGATGACAACTGAATCACCGCTCATGCACAAACAACGGTGCTCAGCGCTAAACTCGCCGGCTTTAAAGGTAAGGGTGCCCAACACGTCAATCGCGATCGACCCGGAGCCAGCGGACTGGTTCCAAGTCGAGCGTGAGCGTTGGGAGGAGGAAATGGAGGGTGGGGGCGGGGTATGTCTGTGTGTTTCGATTTCGTTCGTGTTCAGTGACATTCCGGCTCTCGCTCATCTCAGTGTCTGCGTCTGCACACGCGTGCGTGCGTGCGTGCCTGCATGTGTGTGTGTGCGAGCGCGTGCGTCCGTGTGTTTGTGTGCGCATTTATGTGCGTGATGTGGCTATTTGCAGTAAAACAGTAAAAAAAAAAATGGCTCTTAGTCTTTGACTGGTTGGCCACCCCTGTTATAGATTTTACTCAGTTTTCAACTTTATTCGGTTAACTGTCCAGATGGTCATAGTAAACGATAACCAAAAAAAAAGTTCTAGAATTGAGAGTAGTAAGACTACCTAAATCTCTGCATCGGTGTCACCACAAACAACTCATGAGAAGAGATACTCCCAACATTTGTTTATATAATCAGGCGCTCAGTTACTGGGAATTCCGGCTAGCACGCACAGGAGGAAACCACAGAGAAGAACCTGGACAGGATCCCAACTGTATGATTCTTCTATTGGTCGACCTTGCTAGCCAGTTGGAAACAACATCATCCATCAGGCTCTCTGGGCCTAATACAGCTGTTCACATACGAATGTTTGGCATACATCACATTCAATGCTTGTCTCTGAGTCACACTTGAGCAAACACCAAACTACCTCAGACAAATGTTATTGCCAACATTAAGAAAAATTGTTTTATTTTAAATTGCCATGTCATGTGGGATATTTAGTAAAAACAAACAAAACGGTAATTGTAGCATCGCATCAATCATTCGTTCAAGGTGATGCCCTGAAATGTCTGCTTACAAGCATTCACAATGACCTTTTACCAAATTTGAAGAAATTCCCTTAAAATAACTCTCCAATATGGCGGCAAAGATACAGTAAATGTTTAGTGTTGCAGGTGTTTGAACTAGCAACAATATTCAAATGCAGGGAACCCCACCATACTTGCAGTAAAATAATTTTGAAATATACTTTTTAATATTCTTTTTAATTTGGGGTGGAAGAATAACCCGTTTTGCATGGAAAATTAGATATTTATCTTTCCAATGCAATCCATCAAACCATCAAATATGTGTGGATTTTTACAATTTGCAGGCTGACTCTGTCCCTGTCTCCTCCCAAAAGTTGGGATCCATTGTGTGTGCAATACTTGGAAGCAGCAAGATAGTTATTTGGTTTACCGAATTCCTCCTTTTAGCAGACGTTAGCCTGTTTCTGGCTATGGTCAAGGTGCCCTTGAGCAAGGCACTCTCCCCATTCCCACAGCGAGCCCCTTTCACTCTGATATTTCTACTTTCTGGCTGTATGTGTGTGATATAGTTCTGTGTGGGGTGCAACACAAAATAAATATAACGTTGGAGTATAAACTTAATTCCATTTTAAGGGATTATCATAACAGGTGCCATATAAAAATGTTGCCTCTTAGAATTTAGTTTTCAGTTGACCCAATGCATCACGAAACTAAAAAAAAAGCAAGATGGAACAACTTCACACCTACACAACAGTAAATAGTTAGTTGAACAGTTTCAAACTAAAACAACAGCACATAAACAAGCTATTAGATGAGTTTCTATTGAGATATAATACATACAGCAAATGATTTTGCTGCAGTTTAAAAAAAAAAAAACTTTGGGTATCAACAAATGGAATAACGATTCACATTTCAGTAAATGATAACGTTCAATGTTTTGCAAGTGTCTGTGTTTATGTTCAGCAGTCTGCCTCGATTCGAAGATAACTGTCAAAAAGACGTATAATTGATTAACGATTCATTTCCATAATGGTAATTTGGGCTTTTAAATCATTTCCCTGTGTGTACAAATCAAAATTGTCGGTTTTCAATTTTTTCTTGTGAATATGAATCAAATTTGTGTGGGTTAGAATGTTTTTCTTGTGACTACGAATTAAAATTGCCTTTTTTTTCTTGAAAATACAACTAAAAATTGTGTGTGCTTGAATGGGGTTTTTTTGCGAGTACAAAACTAAAACCTGTGAGTTTAAATTCTTCTCAAGACAACTAACTTCTATGGCTACAGACTTTCATGAGACACAAATTGCAAGCTGTACATGAATCACTTCTGTGTCTGTGGCTTGCCTCTTGTGGTCATGAATCACAACATGCAAATTGCGATGAAGTCGTATAGGTTACAGGTAGGTCACAGCTGGAAAGAGCTAAGCCGTGAATCTTCCACAAATTGGTGCCATGGACCGGGCTTCTTTCAGTTCAAGCGAAGAATCACAGGTTCAGTTTATAACGTGTATATCCAATATTTATTTTATAAAATTGTTTTATTTCAAATATATCACTTTGCACCTACAGGCTTTTTGCTTTAACTTGCAAGTCAATGGCCTGTCTTCATGCCCGTTTTGTTAGCTTTAGCGCGTGGTTAGTGCTAGATAGTAGTCATCTTTATGCGAGGAAAAAAATATATATTTTGAGACTAATTTGATCAAGCTGATACTTAACTGATTTGTAAATTGCAACATTCAGCACATAAGTTTGTCCATTTTTAAGATTGGATTCTTTTCTTCTTTGCTAAAATTCCACCCGCTATGTGCATTGCTTAAGATTATGATGATGATGATGATGATTATTATTATTGTTAATAGTATTACAATAATAATAATAATAATAATAATAGGCGACTGGTTAGCACATCTGCCTCAAAGTGCAGAGGTGCAGGGCTTGATTCTGGGTCCATCCTTCCTGTATGGAGTTTGCATGTTCTCCCCATGCCTGTGTGGGTTTACTCCGGGTACTCCGGTTTCCTCTTACATTCCAAAAAAACGTGTTAGATTTGATTACATATAAAGTATGAGGGGAATTTGTGATGGCAATAATAATACATCATGCTAAAATCAATGATTGTAATAAAATCCTGATTGAAAAAAAATTGTAAAGATAAAGGTATTATTGTACACATCATTTACATTGTGATGCATGAATACAGGTACATTATTTTTGTTGTATTCATGCTTACTTTTAGGTTATTACCTGCTGTGTGCTTCAATAACTAATTGAAGAGTACATAACGAGTAGTCCTTCCATGCTGAGTGACGATACCTATTCAGAGGGCCGTGAAAAAACGGAAATAACTGAACATGTGTGGCAAGTTATGGAACACACGAAATTGTCCCTTGGTGTGAGTGTGAGCGCGGATGGTTGTTCGCCTATGAGTGCCCTGCGATTGGCTGGCAACCAGTTCAGGGTGTACCCAGCCTACTGCCCGAAGACAGCTATTATTATTGTTATTTTTATTAGAAATCAATCGCATTTGATCACTTGATGCCACTATTTAAAATGGATGTCATTGATTGAACGTAATAGTGTGCCCTCTTGATTAACACATGTTAATGAAACCAGACAACAGACATGGAGGGTTTTGTGTGTGTGTGTGTGTGTGTGTGTGTGTGTGTGTGTGTAGACCACAAAAATAAGTTATTTTATTCATCATATATATTTTTAATAAGCTGTTGATTACTAGGTTCTGGGATTTTTTCTCTGCCAAATATCGGGATGAGCCTTGAAAAAATTCTGATTGGTTGGACCCCAGTTGATATGTTTCTCATGCATTACTTTAAAATAATGTACCGTATAATCATCAAAACATTTTTATTCTTTATGTGGCCTAATGCATTGGAGAAAGTTGCAGGCTCGTTAATATAAACCTTAATAAGAATGATCTTTATGGGCCAACTGTGTAAAACACACAAGAAACAGGTGGCTGGTTCAGCATGCCAAATATAAACCAGCAAAATTAAGTCATTTTACCATCAAACGCTGGGCGAAATAGAACTGACACTCAGCTAAATATCCACCCATTTTCTTAACCGCTTTATCCTCATGGAGTCACAGGTGCGCTGGAGCCTATCACAGCCTTCTTTGGGCAGTAGGTGGAGTACACCCTGAACTGGTTGCCAGCCAATTCAATTGCAGGGCACACAAAGACAAACAAACATTAACACTCACAATCACACCTAGGGACAATATAGAGTGTTCAATTAACCTACCATGCATGTTTTTGGGAATGTGGGAGGAAACGAAGCATGCCAACTCCATACAGGAGGGCCAGGGCCAGAATCGAATCCATGACTTCTGTACTGTGATGCTGATGTGTTAACCGGTTGACCTTCATGCTGCCTCAACTAAATATGTACAAGTACAGTATATTAAAACTTGGATTAATTGTGTAAATTAAAATTATCCTTTTTAAAAGTTTTTTTTAAGTGCTGTATTATTGTTTCCTTCAGTGTTTCAATTTTCAGCATGAGTTTCCATATTTTAAGTTTTGGCCAAATATTTGAATTGCGGTGCATCCCTAATAATATGATAACATGTTTTAGACCCTACAGGTTATTGTACAAAATAAAGGCTTTATTAGCTCATAAAGATTAACCAACAAGTTAGCCAACATAACATACATTTTGTGGGTACTCTATGTGGGCAAACACGAAAAACCCTAATTCACAAGCACTGTACTGTAATCACTAATATCACATATCTGTACAGTTCTTTTAAAAGCCAAAGAGGAAGCAGGACATGCTCGAAGTTGAAGCACTGAGAGGGGGGAAGGCACGGGGGGAGGGTATCAGATTACAATAACAGAGCGAGACGCTGGAGCCGGCCCCGCCCTCAGCAATGCATCGCGTGAGAGCAGCAGTCGACTCTCGGACTTGATTGTGATGAATGCGCCAGAGCAACTTACCCATGCCAAAGCCGAGCGGCGCACTTTCTTAAGGTGGTCCATATCAAATCTAGCAATCCACCGTCGTTTCAAGTAAAGCCACCCAATGTTGTTGACTGATATGAATTCGATTACCGGTATTCACATGAAATTTTACAATCCACCACGGAACATTGTTTGTCGACTGTCTCGCGTGGGAAGTTAACAGAACGCACACATAAGTCCACCTTAACACGGTTCTTTCTCGCAGCATAGATGGTGGGTGCCGTACAAACTTTTCAGTCCAAAAGTCATAATGTGTATTACAGGTTATTACATGTATCTCATGACAAACTGCAACATTTCGAACTTTGTCAACTTTCACTCAAGCTTCAAGCGCAGATATATGACCGCTAAGGGTTTTTTTTTTTTTTTTTTTTTTTTTACATTTCTGTCTCTCGTTCCACGACTTTTATAACAACAAAGTGGACCTACTGTTTGAGGACTGGTTTCTTCCTCTTCTTGTTGGCGTAGGTCCCAGAAGTAGCCAACATTTGTGTGCCGCTTGCCACGCAAACTTCACCTAAAGTTCGTCTTCCGAAGCGACCTTTTCTCCTCGCGCGCGAGTAAACGCTCGTATATCCGGCGTGTAAAAAAATAAGTTACTCTCGACAGTCTCCACCCGCCATGTTAGTGGAAAAAACACACGCAACACGAGTCCGCAGGGGTTTTGTGCCGTGTTGACAGGTTCCCCCGTCGGTCAGCGTGGCTGGTCTTGATCGACGGTGTTGTGGTGGGGGCCGAAGTGAAAAGGCTGTGACCAAAATGGAGCAAAAGAAGGAGGCAAAGTTGAGTTGGGAGTTGAGTCTCTGTAGAGCCCTCCTCTTCGCACAAACAGCACAGCCTACAGATTTTTTTTTTTTTTTACCAGCGCTTACAGATGCTATTTGTGTTTCTGTGTATCACAGTCTCCCAATGCTTTACAGCTCAACACCCTCTAATATTTGCTCTTTCCTTTAAGTTAAACCAGATGTGGCAATTATCATAGTCTGAAAGCGAACATGATTTTTTAAAATTTAGTTTTGATGACAGAAACAAACTTTTGGAGGCCCCAAGGCAGGTAGGTTTTCTCAATTATGAGCAGTTAAACTCCCAAGAAAGAATATCAACCCCCCCCCCCCCACCAATTCTCTGAGGTGGCCATAAATGCAATAGAGTTTGTACCAGGGATGCCCAAAATGTTTTGACCGAAGATCGATTGAAGGAACCAACCTCCTGTGATCGACCCATTACCGCGCGCGCACACACACACACACACACACACACACGCGGGGATGCCATGATGACCTACAGCCATAACGGGCTCCAACATGAACAAAACAGAAAAATAAAGTAGATACAAGAGTGTGTGATTTAGTAAAAGGATATCGGAGCGGACCTGAGTAGAAACCTGACATTGAGGCATGAGACGCACTCTTGCACCATGTTAAGTGCAGAAACTATTGTACGTATGTGTACTGTTTTAAAATGCGTTTCCTGACACTCCAGACTCCCATTCTTTGCCAGTGCCATCGGTGAATTGCAGATGAAACAAACTTCAAATGAGAATTATAATCATAACAATAATAATAATAATAAAAAGATATATCGCAACAGCTCTGATTGCAGGCTGCAATTGTAGACTGCTGACCACTAATGACTTCTGGTGATGCAGATCATGCGGCACCATAGGTTAAAGGTGACCTGTTCATTTTTAATGTCATTTTATTTTGGATTTTTTGGGGGGGAGGGTTTGAAAGTCAAACTAATAGGATTCTTAGAGTGCAGTGTGCACGAACTAAGAATGTAGAATATTAATAACACAGACATGCAAATTTTTTCCACATCCCCTTACACCTCTCGTGATCGACTTGGGACCAGTCGCAATCGATGTATTGGGCACCCCTGGTATATACCATGACGCAAGTATAATTTGCATATACAACACTATCGCCTGTACCAGTGATTCCCAACTAGTGTGCCGGTACACATTCGTGTGCCATGAGAGCTCTAACCATGAGGAAATTGTTTATTAGAAAGGAAAAAAAAGTCTCTTTCTATAGCATTCTGGCATTGTCTGTTTTCTGGTTTATTTTAATACACATGTATTGTGTATTTACAGGTAGGACAGCAAGGCTTTTTGATGATACACATGCTGACTGGGGCCCTTCACTAAAGTTCGTAGCAGAAACAGCGAACAGATCATCCTTGGTACCAAATAATAAGTATGTGGAATTTAGCGTATGCCATCGTCACATGCAGGTGGAACATCATCTTGAACAGAGGATTCATTACCATCTCAAAAAACATGTGCAGGACCCAGGTATGCAACATAAAAAGTGGTGGGTGTCAAAGACTCCTTTTTGAAAATATTGATGTGAAAGTTAAGTTGGGCAGTTCAAGAATAAGAGTTTTTAAAGACACTTTAAAGAAACTACTATACAGGTCGTCAAAGCTTCCAAAAATTGATTTTGTAGCTATTTTTGAGTACCTCGAAGAGATTATACCAGAGAGTACATGCACATTTTAACTAAATTTCATCCATCCATCCATTTATGTGATCCGCTTATTCTCACAAGGGTTGCGGCGCGTGCTTGAGCCTATCCCAGCAGTCTTAAGGCAGTCGGCGGGGTACACCCTGACCTGGTTGCCAGCCAGTCGCAGGGCACAGATACACGAACAACAATTCGAGCTCACACTCACACCTAGAGACAATTGAGAGTGTTTCATTAACCTGCCACGCATGTTCTTGGAATGTGGAAGGAGACCGGAGGACCTGTAGAAAACCCACGCAGGCATGGGGAGAACATGCAAACTCCACACAGGAAGGCCGGAGCAGAATCAAACCCTGTACCTCTGCACTGTGACGCTGGCACGCTAACCAGTCGACCACCAGGCCACCAACAAAATGTCAAAAGTTCATTTTTAGTCTTTGTTAGGATGCATTGTTTGTCCACGGTGTCGCCCCTCCCTTTTTGTTGTTCCCTTTTTCAGGGTGGACTGGGCGTCTCGCTAATTGGTGCACCTGCCTCCCTTACACACCTGCGAGTCTTCTGCTCATCAGCCACTTGCAGTATAAAAGCAAGCCTGAACAGTCACCCGTTGGCAGTTTCGTCAGTGTTCTTTCCTGCCGTACTTGCTCTGTGAAGCTGCTAGACTCCAGCATTCCTGTACTCCTCGACTTGGTCATTTTGACTCCCTTTCAGTTCGTGCCACCTAGACCTGTCCCACTTCCTGGCAATAAACCATTCGAAGTTCATTGTGTCTTTGTGTGGGTACTGTGCTAATTTCCCATGAAACCTAACAGTCTTGATGCAATTGAGTCCGAGTTTTCCTGAACAAGACCTGGAATATAGATTTGATGTGTCTCAAGCCAAGTGTTTCTCGTGCATTTTTCTCAGTTATTTATGTACTGTTTATCAGACTTCAAAGGTATATTTTCTGGCCAAGAGAGAAGACTTAAGAACGTCAATGCCTCTATAATTTAGAACATATTTCTCTTTAAAAGTATGTCTTATCATCAGTTGTTTTTACGTTTTCACTGAGAGCCTTCTAGAATTCCGCTGTCAGGCATGGTCATCTTATAAGCATCTGTAGTGTACTTTGTCGGAATTGCAGGTTTTTTAGTAAATAAAATTCTTTTTCAACTTCATCCTTGTCTACAACTGTGGGATCCACTCCTCACCCATTTGCAACCGAACCTGACACATTTTGCTGTCGAGGGTAAGAGTAAGCTGCAATATTTTACCAAAGTAAACTTGAAACTGATTCCCCCCCCACATCTGTTCAACTGTCTGCACAGCGGACAATGCATTTCATGTGGAAACATGTCTATTGATTGACCACAAGGATTAACATTTGACAGGAAATGAAATAAGACCTGCACTGACTCACTCACTCACTCACTCACTCCATCCATTCCATCCATTTTCCGAACCGCTTCATCCTCACTAGGGTCGCGGGGGTGCTGGAACCTATCCCAGCAGTCTTCGGGCAGTAGGCGGGGGACACCCTGAATTGGTTGCCAGCCAATCGCAGGGCACACAGACGAACAACCATCCACGCTCACACTCACACCTAGGACAATTTAGAGTGCCCAACGAGCCTGCCATGCATGTTTTTGGAATGTGGGAGGAAACCGAGCACCCGGAGAAAACCCACGCAAGCCCAGAACATGCAAACTCCACACAGGGAGGCCGGAGCTGGGATCGAAGTACCTCTGCACTGTGAAGCCGACGTGCTAACCACTGGACTACCGGGCCGCCCTTCACTCACTCACTCACTCACTCAACTGATTTACAGAAGAGAAAATCACACAACACATCCCATGGGCAAAATTTAAACATGTACAGCTAAACTGTAATGTTCCACTATCGTAATTGGGTGAACAAAACATGCACTCGTTTTCTCCGGGCATTCTGGTTTTCTCTCACATTGCAAAAACATGCACGGCAGGTGTATGGAACACTCTAAATTGTCCCTAAGTGTGAGTGTAAGCATGGATGGCTGTTCGTCTCGGTATACCCTGTGATTGGCTGGCAACCAGTTCAGGGTGTCCCCCGCCTACTGCCCAAAGACAGCTGGGATAGGCTCCATCACCCCCAGCAACCCTTGTGAGGATAAAACGGATCGGAAAATGGATGGACGGATAGCATGCACTCCAGTTGCCATTTTACAGGAAAAATCATATCTAAGTATAGTTGAGCTATTTCTGTTTGTGTGTTTGTGTTTTTACAGGAAGTTAAATGGTAAACAGCGGAAAACCTACTCTGATTCATTGAGTTGTAACTCCCTAAATGCTTCCAGACGAGAGCGTTAGAGCACTTCTTTTTGTCTTTGAGTTTCAAACAATGCTGCTGGCACACTTGGGTCCACAGAAAATAGACAATCAACTGCAGGGCGTTTGGCCTTGCTGTGATATACGGTTAAGAGTCGGATTGTTGTTTTATTCTTACTTAACTTTGTGGTTTCCTCGTGGAGGTTTGTGTTCAGTAAGGAAGCTTCCAAATTAAAAAATAAGTTCTTTTACAGTATTTGTAATAAAAAAGTGCAAATAGACACCTTCATGAATGAGCTGTAGTGTTTTGCTAAATTCAGAAACATTTGGTCTCATATGAAAGAATGACCCAGAAAGTCAGACGCCTGCAAATTTGCACAATTCAGAAATCAAATGTAGATCACTTTGAGTGTGTTTTACATTTTCTTTGGCGTTTGTGGCTTTTTTTTTTTGGTGGGGGGGTGGAGGTGGCAGTGGGGCAATACTTATTGCAAAACAGGAACCCACCTCAGTAAGAGGTCACGCCCTAGGAAATATAGGGCAAAAAAGAAATCAAGAAGTAATAGGAGCACATTTTAGACTAAACACAAGATAGAAAATAAATATTTTTAATGTAATATCGCACACTCAAGCAAAAATGCCTTTGGCTGTCACAAGACTGTCTTGAAGTGGGTGTCTTCTCCCCATTGCAATTGTTTCAGTTGCTTTCACAGATGTAACATGTTTAGATCTCATCATTTGTTTTATGCAATTCTTGGATATTGGTAGCTGTATGTTTTGGGTAGTTATCCTGTTGGTGACCCATTGACCTGTCTGATCCTGACTGTGATCAAACTTGCAGCACATTTCACCCCGGAATGCTTCGTTACTTTTAATATCTTATGATACCTTGCACAAGTTCAACACAGCCTGTGCCAGATGTAATGAAGCAGACACATCATAGTGAGCCTCCTGTATGTTTCACACAAATTAATCATTTTATTTCTTTTTATGTAGTGGCTATTATCTTATATCTTTACTTAGGTCTTCAGTCACTGTAGTTTCAGACTCAGTTGACGAACAAAAGAAGTGACGTTGACTTGTGTGCACAAGGGGAATACATTGATCCCTTGCAACTTTGCGCTTCAAGTTTTGCAGCATGAGTGTTTCGCTTTTTTTTTTTAATACAGCCATTGTTGACATGTGATTCCTATCTGTTAGTTGGATTTTAAAGAAACAAAGAATGTAGAATGTTGTTGGAGGTATTTCCTGCTCACTATGTTTACAATCACCTTTAGTGTCCCTCACCCCCACCACTTTTAGGGCCCCCCTCCATAGGACTTGTTTAACACCAAAAGAAGAACTGTTGTCTCAAGTATCTGTGTTGCAACTATTAAGGGACTATGCCTTGTGTTGAGGAATTTCGCCTTACCATGAGAACTATTGATACTAATCTCTATAATGAACATCTGCTGAAGCACTTAAAACAAAAAGGTAGTATTTTGCTTGACTCCCCTCTTGTCCTTGGGCAACTTAACAGCCCCAAAGATCTTCCTCCCAGTACTCCCATCCTTTCACGTTTTTGAAGGCTGTCAAGTTGCCTGGGAAAGGAGCTCCAATCTCATAATTTGTGCACAGCAGATGTGGTCTGTACTTCGTCACCATGTCAAGATTGAACTGCATTGACCTTTCTTTGTCTCTGATTTTTACGTAAGGGGAAGGACTGCCTGCCCCTCATTTACATACTATGCCTATATAGACGTGTGACTGTATTTTTTCTGGGCTTCCTGATTCAAATCTGGACCCCTCAGGAGCCCGAATCGATTCGTAAACTGCAGTAAACTAAATTAAAAGCTTCGAAAGATGACTGTTCATTGCCTCCAGCCTGTATTTGAAGAACCAACATTCTCCTCGTCCGAAAGACAACGAACATGCGGGGGAGAGTAGGCCGCTCGTCCCCCAACACCAATCAGGCACACATCCATCCATCCATTTTCTGATCCACTTTATCCTCACAAATGTCGCGGGGCGTGCTGCAGCCGACCCTACCTGTCTTTGGGCAGATCCCAGCTGTCTTTGGGGCAGTAGGCAGGAGATACCCTGACCCGGCTGCCAGCCAATCGCTGTAGACACAGAGCAGTGTTGTGGTTCCTCGATCCGGTCCTTGGCCTCGAGGGCCAGCTCGAGGACTGATATTCGATCCTTGATTCTTCGCCTCGAAGGGCTTGGACATTGGAGGCATGCCCTCGGGAACTCAGTCTGCTAAAATCATGATTGATTTAAACACACCCCATCCTGGAAACCCCATTTTAATGAATTTATCTGGCGGTTAAAGCTTAAAGAGGGGCGGAAATGCCACTGACAGGTGATAGCGCAACGTATAAAGAGGGGCATTACAGTTAGTTTCAATCACGGTTCGTTACTGTTCGCGATCGGCAGTTTAAATAGCGTGTAAAGTCTTTCTGTAACAGTGGTGTCTTTTATTTAGTTATTTTTGCACAGTTGTCACGTTTGTGCGGTGGCACTAGAATTTTTGTCTGAACCAAGTAATTTGCGTTACAGCTGGAGTCAATAATGCTGGCACTTTACTTCCGGGTTTGGCCGTTGGGATTTGGAGTCCTTTTGCTCGATTCCAGTTATGTTTGCTGAATGCTTTCTCATGTCTGGAATAATGAATGAAAATGAATATTGATAATACATAGTTTAAAATCATGGTTGAATTATTTATTATCATTGTGAAGTTGAAGGTATTAAATTAATTAAAAGTATAAAGTATTAAAAGACCAGCCACCGGTACAGGAGGGGCAGCACAGAGGGAGCACTAGCAAGGACGAAGTACCAGCAAAGATGTCTAAGTTCGCGGCCAAATACAAGCAGAAAAGAAAGTGAGCTAAAAGTGGTGGCAAAGAGAGTCCGCGTGCCCAGTTAGCTTCCTATCTGGAGAACGAGGTGGCGGGCGAGGAGCCGGTGGCATTTTGGAGATCTGGCGGGATGGCCAGTGTGAATTACAGTATCCTGCTTTGTTGTTGCTGGTGCAGCATATCCTACCGGTACCTGCGAGCAGTGCCCCTGTTGAGAGAGTTTTCAGCAGAGGGGGCATTATCATGCGGCCACACAGGGCACGGTTGTCAGCACAAATGCTGGAAGTGTTGATGTTTTTGAAATGTAACGAAAATGTGTTGGTGCTGTAGTAGTATTAGTAGCAGTTATATTAGTAGTTGTTGTGTAATGTGTACAATAAAAGGCTGGGAAACCGACTATGTACTCATTGCCGTTTATTGTCAGTCGCAACAGTTTTATATCCACGCTTTCTGGCAACTCAACACTTTACGTCCGTCACAGCCGTAACGTCACGCAGTCGTAACATTACCCTGTGGCTGTAGTTACATGCCACAGTAGTAGTATTAATGGTAGTGGTAATAATAGTAGTACTCGGAGAATGTTTAGAGATTAGCGCTTTTTCTGCAGTCAGTGATTGACTTCTATGCAAAGTCATTTCTCAACTTGTCTTCCGTGCCATGTCATGCCTGTTGAGTGTTGATTTACTTCATATTAAGAAATGACTGCACTAAAACATTAATTCATAAATGTATATCATATGCTTTTAATTTTTTTTTCTCAGTATAAATAACATGTACCGTGACTGTTCTACTCTTTGAATAAAAACACTTCATTCAAGCGTTAGGGAGTGACGTGTGCTAGGGGTTATGATGGAGGGGTGTTGTAAATCATGAAGACCTGCCAAGTGGTATGATAGCATTGTTTTATACATGTCCTCGGCTAGGCCTCGGCTTCAACATCAGTCCTTGATCCTTGACCTTGTCCTCGGCTAGGCCCGGCTTCAAAATCAGTCCTTGGTCCTTGGCCTTGGCCTCTGAGGAAAGTCCTTGCTCCTTGGCCTTGGCCTCGGAAAATTCCTCAAGTCCTTGGCCTGGGCCTTGCCTTGGAACATTTTCCAAGTCCTTGGCCTTGGCTTCGGAGTCAAGTCCTTGGCCTTGGCCTTGGCCTTGGGTTGCCGGTCCTCGGACACAACACCGACACAGAGACTAACAACCATCCATGCTCACATTCACACCTCGGGACAATTTAGAGTGTTCAATCAAGCTGACATGCATGTTTTTGGAATGTGGAAGGAAACCGGAGTACCCGGAGAAAACCCACATCGGCCTGGGGAGAACATGCAAACTTCACACAGTAACCTGTGTGTGCACTGTGAGGTTGACACGCTAACCACTGGACCATATGGGCTGCCTATTTACAGTATATATTTGTGTGTGTGTGTGTGTGGGGGGGGGGGGTTGTAGTGCAGGGGTAGGGAACTCCAGTTCCTCCAGATTCAGATCCTGGTGGTTTTGGAGCTCACCCAAATCCAACACACCTGATTCAATTCATCATGATCATTTCAGGCTTCTACAGAGCTTGCGGATGAATTTATCGTTTGAATCAGGTGCGTTGGTGTAGGGAGGCATCTAAAACAGGCAGGATATGGCTTTGGAGGAAACAAAGTTCCCTATCCCTGGTGTAGGGGTACACATGCATGACTTGTGTGCGGGCAGCATGAGATTGTTTTCTGAAACAGTTCGTGGACGAACAGGGGGATCCCGCAAACGTAGACACAAATAAAATCCGGAACAAAAATATTTATTTAAGGAAAAAAGAAGGTCCAACAAAGTTCAGAGAGAAATTGCCGGCTCCTAAAAGCCAGGAAAATGAAACATGAACAGAAAGCACTTGCAAAAAAGCAAAGTAACAGTATCACCTGAAAATACACAAAAAGATATAGCAGGAGTCAAACCAAAGAAAACATCTCTATCAAAAAATACTGACAAAACCAGAATCTAAACGAACAAGAGCGACTAGATCCTCATGTTCATAGTCACCAGGAAAATGAGTAAGAAGGTCTAGAAAATAACACTTGAGGCAGTACAGCGAGCAATGTCAATCATCCGACAGAGAGTAGAACATTTAGCAGTCCTTAACTACTGGGCAAGGCTTTGATTGAGAACAGGCGCGCCTGCTGAAGGGAAATGCCCTTCACGCCAGCTGGATTTGGAACGAAACAAACACACAAAACATGACAGGTTCCCACTCAGTGGCGTTGTGGATGTGGGTATGAATGGTTGTTCGTCTCTGTATGTGTCCTGCGACTGACTCGCGACCAGTTCAGGGTATTGTCTGCCTTCCGCTCGAAGTCAGTTGGGATAGGCTCCTCCACTCCCTGTGACCCTGTTCAAGATAAGCGGTATTGAAAATGGATGGAAAACGATGCCTTCATCAGGTAAATGGCATGTTTAACTTTTAGTAACTTTTATGGATGTATAAATAAGCATTTAAATAAAATGTATTATTATTATAAATATTGGCAATTTTGGATGGATTGTTCAGACATGTACAGAGTTGCTGACCCACGATTGCACTCCTTCGTCCAGCTCCAATCTCTTCGTTAAGTTTGCAGATGACACGACTGTGGTGGGTCTCATCAACAACGACGATGAGACAATCTACAGGAGTGAGATGAGCAGGCTGGCCTTGTGGTGTAAAGACAACAATCTCCACTTGAATGTGGAGAAGACAAAGGAGATTGTTGTGGACTTCCGAAAGACGCATCCCTCAGCATGCTCCACTGACCATTAATGGTGCCACAGTGGAGAGAGTGAGCAACACCAAGTTCCTGGGAGTGCACATCTCTGAAGACCTGTCCTGGAGCCACAATACATCATCACTGGCCAAAAAAGCCAACCAGCGCCTGTACTTCCTCCGCAAACTGAGGAGAGCAAGAGCCCCTCCCCCCATCATGCAGACATTTTATACAGGCACCATTGAGAGCATCCTGTCCAGCTGCATCACTGTGTGGTATGGTGCTTGCACTGTGTCCTGCCAAAAGACTTTGCAGCGCACCGTGAGAGCAGCTGAGAAGATCATTGGTGTCTCTCTTGCGTATTGCACAATGCACTACCTCACTTTACCACATTAGCCACAAGTGCCATTGTTTATGCTGTTGTATTGTCTATATCGTCTATATTGTTTATACTGCTCAGATTGCATATTATGTCTTTTATACAGTGTAGCTGCTATCTTCTCAGCTGTGTGTTTAATGCACAGCATGTTTGCATGCATATTGCACGGAGGATTGAGAGAAAGAAATTTCATCTATGCTGCATGTCACATGTAAGCATATTTGACAATAAAGATGACCTTGACCTTGACCTTGAGTTCCACCCTGTTCGGGACATATTTGTATGCACTACAAAGTGTTAATTATGTAAATATTGAATTGTATTGAATATTGAATGCGTAGTTGTTACAAAGCCTGTATTCCATGATGTAATAATAAAATTGAATAAAAATGAAAAGAGAAATGTTTAGTAGAACGAACATGTGTTTTCATTACAATTTTGAACCTAATTTATCCGAAAAGGTAAATAATAGCAAATTTGCTAAAAGAAAAACAAAACATACAATACATGCATTCATTTATTTCTGATTTACAAATTAACATGAACACATGCAATGTATTTATGAAGTTATGATTTTTTTCCTAGTCTCGCACTGGGTGTAAAGCAGGGGTGGCACACTCATTTTTGTCGCAGGCCACATTGGAGTCACTGTTTCCCTTGGAGGGCCGTTATGACTGTCAAACCACATAAAGATGTCAAGAACATTGGTTTATTCAACTATTTTTTTTTAATGACTGTGATGAGGAGTTTGGTAAAAAGAAATGCTTCAAACATCTGTTATTTATTACATATTAGAATCAAACATTTTGCAAGAATTTAGCAAGCATCAATCATTGAAGTTGACATGTTTGATGTGCTTTGGAAAGGATACCCACCCAACAGTATGGAATCACCAACAATGACGTTTCAACAATGTTTTTATTAAACACATTAACATTAAAGACAACCATTAATAAATATTGTAAAAATAAATATTACAGGGACACCACTGTTGTGGAACCTATTAGACCTATTTAAAACTGTCAATAAACTGCGGGAACTTTAAAACTTCTGTGTTATGTCTGGGAACATACCAGAACATGTTGGTAAAATGCTCAACCGGGATGTCCATGTCCCCATCTCTTTTTGTTTCCTGTCTCCTTGTCTTCCTGCCATTTCTCACTTTCTTTCCTGAGATACTCTTCTCTTCATTTTGAATCAGCATCTCCAAATTATTGGGAGAGCAGCTCTTCATCATGATTGTTGAATAGGAGGTGAAGAATTTAAAACATTACATTGTGCCCTTTGCCAGCTACATTATTCAACAGTATCGTATTTAAATGGCTTGCTTGGTAAACACTGTTTGAATGGGTTATGTACCCCAAATTTGGACTTGGATTGTAAACGAGTTGCAAATGCTGCACACTTGTCCCAAATGTGTGTGGTCGCTGTCAGTTTGCCTTGTTGACAACTTGTATTCCAAAGCAAGTGACATGGTGGACTGAAAAAGTGTCCGACCAGACTCTGCATCACATAAACTGCTTGTAGGTTGTTTTTTTATTCTTTCGATTTTGCAGTAAGCCATCAAACGTTCCATTCATGTGTTGATATATTTCAGGATTCGTGACTTCCAACTGACTTTGTAAATTTGTGTCTGTTTCAAGTTTGTCACAATGGTTACAATGGACTCAGTCAAGAGCAGCTAAAAACAAGTACTTGATGTTTCAGTCCGGAATATGGCATATTTTGTTTACTTGGTCATCTTAGTGGCAGTTGACAGCACACAGAGAATCTCATGTGAATGGTAAAAAAAAACGTGTGTGTGTGTGTGTGTGTGTGTGTGTGTGTGTGTGTGTGTGTGTGTGTGTGTGTGTGTGTGTGTGTGTGTGTGTGTGTGTGTGTGTGTGTGTGTGCCAAACTCTTCGTGGACAAAATCGTGCATTCTTAGGTCAATCAGAACAAATTAACTCCAACATTCAGAAACCTTGAAAACGTTCACATTTGACCGGAACACATCACGACGGTCATGATATCACCCCCTGGAGGTGAAAAGGCAGAGGCAATTATATTTTTTTTAATTTTTCAAAATCATTATTAGTTCTCAAAAAAGTATAGTATCATAATACATAATCATATTCCGTTAGTTTGCAAACTAATTAACCACGTCGGCCAATAACAGTAAAACCACAACAATAAAAATCAGGCAGTGATCAGCCACCTTTTTACGTACATCGACTGGGACAACAGTTGTTTAAGGTCCCCCACGTTTGACGTAGATTCAGTGACCAGTTTGCTGTGTTTTCAGGTCAGGTCAGAGGGGTTCTGGAGGACAGTTGATCATGGCCCTAAGGGCGATCCGGTTGGTCTTCCCTTCGGTGGCAACTGCTGTCAAAACTACGAATGTTGTTTGGAAGGTACGTACCCAAAATGCATGGACGCTAATCTCTTTGGCGGTCTGCTTCGACAAGGACATGCGAAGCTAGGCTAGCTGCCCGTCCAGCCACTGTCACGATAGGCTGTCGCTAAGCCCACAAGTTTAGTGAGATTTTCGGGCAGAATCGCTACATGACACATTATAATGTTACCAGTGGCCTTTGACTACTTTTAGACACCAAGATAAAAACGACAATAAAGCTAGCTCCGTCCTTTAATTTGGTAAACGTTGTTTTAATGAAAACCTGTCAAAGTAAATGTAAACTACTTTGTTTACATTTTTTGTGCCCCCAACATGTGCTTTTGAATTTACACAACAATGGTAGCTTTATTTGAAATGTTATTTCAAAATGCTGACAAGTAACAAAATTAACAAACAATCTAACATTGAATTAATGTAATAACGTTGTTTTTATTGAAATATCCCGTCAAGATCCATGCACTGAAACATTTCGGCAACAGGATTAAAAGGAAAATATCAGTTAATAAAAGTTGGGAAGTATTTTTAATGGTGCACCGACAATTATCTATCTATCTATCTATCTATCTATCTATCTATCTATCTATCTATCTATCTATCTATCTATCGATACAGTACTGTATATAGATTTGGGGGGCAATGGGACTCAGTACAGGGGTCCCCAACCTTTTTGAAAACTAGAGGTACTTATTGGTTACTGATACACATTTAAGAATTACACATTTTCTCTAATTGAATTCTAAATGTTATTAGGCCAAACAAAAAAGATAGTGTGTTTCAGGTAACCTGAAATTTAAGCATAGGGTCTGTAGGTAGGACAAAGTTTGTTTTTTTTTAAATCTTTTTTTTTTTTTTCATCAAAAATGTAAACAAAATAACCATAAAACATTCCGACTGTTTCAGAACTCAAACCCTGTTTGATGGCGGCGCGGACACCCGCAGCGGCTCCTCTTGTTTTATGTTGAGCTGAAAGAAATTTCATCTGTGCTGTATGTTACACATACGTACAGCACATATGACAATAAAGTGTATTCAATTCAATTCAAGTCAATCAATACCGCTTTGGCACATGAGACACAACTTGCTGGTAACAAGTAGAATTATTTCAGCTTCGCCACCTTGCCAAAGTATAACTTTAAGTCTAGTTACACGTTGTAGACCCACCTACCTTGGAGTTTTCTTCCTAAATTCTTTGTTTTTCTCCTTCTCTGAACGTGCTGCTTTCATCATGACATCGAATACGTCTACACTTTCTGTTTTTGCCACTGTTTCTTGTGTTTTTTCTATACATCTAAATCAAATCGATCTTAGGTCAGGTAAAGTATTTAAAACTTGAAACAGTGACATATCCATATCATCAATGTCATAGAATTTGCCGTTGGCACATTGACACTGTGCTATTTTCCCGTGGTTTATACTCGGCCCGAGGTGTTCATCAAATAATTCGCTGAATTTTTTCGATACATCAATGGATGCTTTTTTCTTAACATTACGGTGCGAGCATGCGACTGTAACACAGAAAACGCGGTTTAAACTGTCCTCGGAGATTGCGGCCGCCGCCGTGATTCAATGTTAATGACAGACGACAGGGCAAACGACACACGCACTCAACGTGAATATCGCAAGAGTTTGCACCGATGTAAACCCTCTACACAAAAATGTTGAGGGTTGTTTGAAAAAAAAAAAAACAACTTTACGGTCGACATTTTTGATGTAGAAATTCTCGGTCGGTCGTGTTACCGGAAACACTATTTTTTTTTCTCCACCTTATGAATTACTCTTAATAATTCATTTATGTGAAAACATTGATCATGTTAGTGTGTCTTTGTCGTACGTCTGCCCGACCTATGCACCACTTGAAAAATATCATCTTTGGCTCTATCAAGTGCAGCAAGTTAAAAATCCTATTTTCAAAAATGGTCAAAACTTTTCTCTTCTTCTTGAAGCCACTATCTCAAATGCTTGTATTGTCATCAAAGGCATCCATACACATGACGGCAGCGAGGAAGCTGGAGTACGGCTGGTGGGCGTATGCACTGGGCGAAAGGACCACACCGCGCTTGAAACAGTACAGCAAGATTATTTCGGTGGATGGAAACCTTGCGTCAGGCAAAGGAGCACTGGCACAAAAGCTGGCTGACAGGCTCGGTGAGTCCTCTGTGTTCACATAGTTACAGTTCTGCAAAAAAAATGTAATACTGCATTTAATTTTGTCCTGATACAATTATGTGAAATTGGGGCCCATAATCAGTATCGGTTGAAACCAAATACAGTATGTGTGTGTGTGCGTGTGCGTGTGCGTGTGTGTGTGTGTGTGTAATACAGTAGAAATAATCTTCCTAGTTTTAAAATAATCTTAAGGTTCAGGTATACAGTGTTACCTCTACTTACGAACGTCTCTTCTTATGAAATTTTCAAGTTACGAAATGCCTCAAGAATTGACACTAGTTTCAAAATACAAAAGGTAAAAATACAGTATGGGCTGCTGCTTGCAGCTCCGAGTTTCCTGAACGCAACATACTTAGAGCTGCTCTGCCATTGGCTATTACCGAGCATCCTATTGGCGAAGAGGGACCTCTACCGTATGTGTGTAGATAGATACAGTAAATCGATAGATGTGTGTCTATGCAGTTTCTAAGCATCTCCAGCTGGTCCAGAATGCTGCTGCTCGCATCTTGACTGGTACTCGTAAGAGGGAGCACACTCCTACTCTGGCATCGCTTCACTGGCTCCCTATACATTTTAGTGTTCTTTCAAAGATCCGATTATTTGTCTTCAAATCTTGAAATGACCTCGCGCCACCTTACCTCTCTGAGCTCATCCTCCCCTACACACCTGCCCAGCGCCTCAGGTCTAGCGGACCAGACGTTATTAGAAGTACCAAGAACTAAACGGAGGCTCAGAGGGGATCGAGCCTTTTCCATTGCTAGCCCCTCTCTCTGGAATGACCTGCCACTGAACATTCGGCAAGCCCCCTCGCTGCCCATCTTTAAAGCCTGCCTCAAAACTCACTTGTCATCTTTGGCATTTGACTCAGCATGACTCAGATATGATCTTAGTTTTACTGTTTGGTGCCTTCTACCACCTTTGTTCCTGATTTATTGCTTTATTGTTGTATATATGTTAGTTGCTCCATGTACAGCACTTTGTATGCAGCGTTGGCTGTTTGAAAGTGCTTTATAAAAAAAGTTGAGTTGAGTCCTTGTCATACGTCCCTGGGGCCATGAAGCGTTTTCACCAGTCCGGCGATCGCTCACTATGCTGCTGGTTGCCATGGACATTTTTGAAGGATTGTTAAAAGCAGACAAAAGCAACTGCCCTTGGATCAGTTCTTTCCAAAACGCCAGGCACAAACCACTTCTGAGAGAGAACATGGACTAAAGAGGGCAAAGAAATGATGAGGACGATGTTAAAAGTTAAATGACCATCATTTTTATTCTTAACTCTCTTCGTTGTTTTTTTATAATATGCACAACAAGTGATCATTTTACAGTTTACCCGCAGCGAGTCCCAGGGACTCGCTGATCAGAAAAGTGTGAGTCCCATTATGCATTTAGAGAGTCCCAAATTTCGAATTCTGAAATGGTCTACTTATTCAATTGCATATGATAATAACACAAACAACAACATATACATACAATTATAAACAAATGCTGCAAAAATGTAAATAATTCAGTAGCAGGCCTGAGGATTTCGGAAATTCACGGTAATCGTTTTTCGGTTCCGTCCAATTACCCAATGGGAAACCACGGTAAGTAATGTTGGGTTCCGTAAACGTTCATCATGGGAATCCATTTTTCTATTTTGACTGATATTCATAATCAAGAATATGTTTAGTATAAAAATAATGTTTCAAGGGTAAATGTTTGAAAACTATGCATTAACAATGAACATTACATCAGCAGCTGTGTACTCCAGGTTTATTAAAAAAAATAAATGGATCAAAATATGTTGTTCTCATATGGCATCATGAATACAACATACTTCAAAATCAGAGTATTTTTTCCAATCCCAAACTGCAAAGAATAATTTACTGGTAATCATTAACACAGGTAAGTATTGATGTGGCTTGACATCCTCTTCCCAAGACGATGCATGTGTCATCTACTATCAATTTGACGAAAGAATCGAACACACGTCATCATGAGTTCTACCAACAGTTAACATTAGCATTACTACACCTTGTGACGAATGTTTTATTCCTAAAGTTACCATGCTACAACCAGTAAATTATAGAATAACCAAGACTGTTTCATCATATTTTCATAGCAATTAGCCTATTGATCTAATGACCAACTTGCCTCGTAATCATACCTCACGTCGTATCTCGCTCTCGTGTTCTGTGCATACGTCACAGGTG
Source organism: Hippocampus abdominalis (assembly GCA_018466805.1). Lineage (NCBI taxonomy): Eukaryota > Metazoa > Chordata > Actinopteri > Syngnathiformes > Syngnathidae > Hippocampus > Hippocampus abdominalis. Next base: position 20,528,779 of record CM031706.1, on the reverse strand, counting down.
AGTTGAGTGATACGCCCGTCGGACGATTCATATGAAAAATCAGACGGGCATTCCCATTTCTTAATTGTCGTAATTAGTAGACCTTTATGGAGTTTTTTTTTGCTGCCATCTCAAACTGGTTGAGTGTCCATCTCAAACACTGCGCAATTTCTCAGTTTGCGACTAAAATAGCAACCCGCATGCGCACATAACGTCAGCTGTTCCGCCCCCCCAACACTGAAAACAAAACAAAACGAAAGTAAATTAGAAGAAACAAACTCACACACCACACCACAAACACACTTACAGGCACAGTGAAATCGCGTTGATCGTGCAGGAGAGATTCGATCGCGTACAGTCAACTCGTGTGCGGTGACTTTTATGGGAAATGAATTTTCGGTACCGTCAAAATGACGCCACGGAAACAACACGCAATAGGTGTAACGATTGTTCCCATGAAATCCTCAGGCCTGCCGTAGGTTTGTTTTTGTTTTGACTGAGAAATTTCCTTGCGTCCCAAAAACGCACAGAATTTGGAACTGTGTGTCCCGCGGGAAAATTATGCGTCTAGGACGCGGGACACAGAGGTAACGGGATGGCTGCACAACGCTCATTTATTGTGTAATAAACCAATTGTAATATGTATTTGTTTCATATTTTGATGCATTTTTATGCTTTAGAAAACATTTATGTCTGAATTTTTGGAGGTGGGGGGCTTGGAACGGATTAGGGGATTGATAGAGAAATCTACGAACAAAATGATATCATGTTTAAAGTTTCATTTAATTTGGGCCTTTATAGACATTTTGGTGTGTATTCAGCGCCTCCAAATGTCTGTGCGCAAGGGTGTCGGCCGTCTCGGGCGGAGGGCTTTCTGAAGTCCACAGTAATCATATTACCGCAAAAGTGCAAACAGATAGAAGGAGGCTAGACTCGGCCTGGGGGTGGGAGTAAACAGTTTCATGTTTTAGAGTGTTTTAGAATATCAAAAGACGGTTTGGGAACTCGTAATAAGTGTCGCAGCCCAGGTGAACATTTGTCACCTGTGAAGGCCAGACATGAAGGTGTTAGACTATCTGGGGTTCAGAGTTTGACAAAAGTTCATCAAATCTCCGACTGAAGAGGGCGTGGTATGCAAATGCAGTCAAACCTCGGTTTTCGTACATAATCCGTTCCAAAAGGCTGTTCGAAAACCGAAACCATGCTCTTTTTAAAATAAAAATGTTTACTGTACACGTCTGCTCACAATGGAAAGCAACACGAGGAAGCGTCACGTCCTCGTGTAAGGAAGGCGAGAGGAGTCAAATGGTGCATTCAAGTCCGCTGAGTTTGTTCGAGAACCGAAATTTGAGGACATGTAAAGCCATGTTGATTGGCTGTGCATCTTCTTTCTGTTTTTGCGGGTTACTCTTTAATCTCGGTGTCTAAGTGTTGTTTAAGATGCTGCTAGTGTGCGCGCCGTGAGAGAGAGAGAGAGAGAGAGAGAGAGAGAGAGAGAGAGAGAGAGAGAGAGAGAGAGAGATTCCATCCATCCATTTTCCGAACCGCTTCATCCTCACTAGGGTCGCGGGGTGGTGCTGGAGCCTATCCCAGCAGTCTTCGGGCAGTAGGCGGGGGACACCCTGAAGCCAGCCAATCGCAGCACACAGAGACGAACAACCATCCACGCTCACACTCATACCTAGAGAGTGTTCAATCAGCCTGAGCAGAATGTGGGAGGAAAGAGCACCCGGAGAAAACCCACGAGAGAACATGCAAACTCCACACAGGGAGGCCGGAGCTGGGATCGAACCCGGTACCTCTGCACTGTGAAGCCGACGTGCTAACCACTGGACTACCGGGCCGCCGAGAGAGAGATTTATAAGAACAAAAGCAGGTCTGTCTCTCCTTAACTGTTTTAACAACCTTAATTGACTAATCATAAACACTGCTGCAGCTGCAGGATCGCTGGCCTGTGCCTGTGTGTATGTGTGCGTGTGTGTGTGTGTGTGTGTGTGTGTGTGTGTGTGTGTGTGTGTGTGTGCGCGTGAGTGTACGTGTGCGTGTTAGTGGCTCTGCTCAAGCCAAAGGCCCACGTGGGGCAATTTTTTTAATATATATGTTAATTGGACGCTACTTCGTGGTTTTTCGTTTATCTCGGGTGGTTTTGGTCCCCATTATCCGCAATAAACGAGGGATTACTGTATTTTGCATATGTAAACAATAAAAGTTCAACGGAACAGCATGAGGAATTTTGAGTGTGATATGCGGAGCAACGCTCTGGGAAGTCGTGCTTCCGTCAACTACAAAGACAATCTTCCCTGAGACGAGTTCTTTGTTTAACTTTTTTTAAACTTGTCTGGGTAAAAACTCTGACAGGCATTTACATTACAAACACATCTCTACAAAATATTCTCATTAAGAAATTTCTTCCAGAAGAAATTAATTTTGTAAGTAGAGGTACCACTGTATTGTCAATTGGAACAATGACAGCTTAGTTTTTTGTTGTACAAAGTAAGGTTTTGGGTTTGTGTGGTGGAATGAAAAAGATTTGTTAACTTGTTTGAACCACTTCTGCGCTGGACTTAAGGTCCTATAAAAAGGTATCACATTGGGGATACCTCTATCCAAATAAAGAAAGTACGAAAATGGAAGACATTTAGATAAACACTCTTTTTCTACTAAATGCATAGATGAGGTATATGATGTGGGTGGGACTGGAAGGCAGCTAATCAAAATTAAGTGACTCAGCAGATGTGATTGGGACAACTTTGCTCATAATAATTGGTTTTATTGGCCCTCACAAGCATTAGGATTGCAAAAAAATGCAACTAATGTGGTTCTTAAAGAAATAAGGGTTGAACAGCCTCTGGATATTGTAAAGAGATTTTTACTGCATTTGAGATTTTAACATTTGGGAACAAATGTAATTTGTTTTTATAAATTTGACCAATTTTAACATTGCCAGAGTCACAGCATTGATGAAATTGTAATTTACCATCGTCATCACTAGGCGGTGCCACAACAAAAATACAATAAAGTTGTAGTCAATTCAATTCAACTGTTACATGTTTTGTTTTGATTTTAAACAGAACACACACAAAAATGCTCTCTGGGATGCTTTGCTGTTGTCTGCTATGGTGCATTTTTTCTGTTTGGCCGCACAGCGTACGGAGGTTAATCCCCCCCCCCCCCAGCAGAGTAAACGATGCCTCGTTTCCTCAGGCATGCTCTACATGGCTGAACCCGACACTTTCTACTTGGACAAGATGTCAGGAGAGAAGGAGCCCCTCCCGGTCGACTACAATGGAATGTGCAGCCTGGAGAAGTTCTACGTGGACCCAAAAGCGGCCGATGGGAACAGCTACAGGCTGCAGCTGTGGATGTACATCATGCGCCTGATGCAGTACTCGGATGCCCTTGAACATCTGTTAACCACAGGTACCGTAGCGGCCCATCGCAACCTCCCTTTTCTCCCTTCCCTCTCATGGAGATTATGTTGCCTTGCGTCAAAGGCCAAGGTGTCATCCTCGAGCGTTCGCCCTTCAGCGATATGGTGTTCCTGGATGCCATGTTTGAACAGGGCTACATCAGGAAAGAGTGTAAGTACCAATTTGTCATTGACATCACATTTTCAAAGGTACACAGGCGTGTGTTCAACGCTGCCTTCCACTCGCAGGTGTGCAGCACTACAATGAGATCAAAAACATCAGCATCTGTGAGTTCCTGCCTCCACACCTCGTTGTCTATGTGGACGTGCCCGCCGAGGAGGTGCATAAGAAACTGAAACAAAGCGGCAAGGTAAGATTCACTAACTTCATTGGTCAATAATTGCTAAATCATCTTTTATGAATGAAAATACTTCATTTTGTTTTTTTAAGCCATTTAAAAGTTGTCACGCAGATGTGTTTTTGATCATTGGTGTGATGCAGAACCCAAATGCGCTTCAGCTTGAGGCCAAAAATTCTCCCTCACAAATTTTCTGGTAACGTGTGGACCCATCATTCATAGCAAGTCATACAGGTCCTGAATAAGTAAAGCCGCCCGAGATAACAATCACCATGACTGTTGGTTTTCCCCGCTTTGATATTTAATATCATTAAACAAATTAAAAACCAAGATAAACCAAGAAAACATAGGTTGCAGGTTTTAAATGGTGATTTCAATAAAGGAAAAAAAAAAAATTCAACGCTACCTGACCCTGTGTGAAAAAGTAAAATTTTCAGATCTCAAAAAGCTCCAACAAAGTGCCATCATCCAAAGAAATTAAATAACGGCTGAGAAATAGAGTAATTCAAATATGTCAGTCTGGAAATGGTTAAAAAGTCATTCCTTAAGCTTCAGTACTCCAGCAAATCACAGTGAACCTTCCCAGGAGTAGCCAGCCAGAATTCACCCCAAGTGACGACTCATCCAGGAGGTCACAAACTGTCTAAACTGCTGGCCTACCTCGCCTCAGGAAAGCTCAGTGATGATGACTCAACAATGAGGAAGAGGAAAGACTGGGCAAAAATGAGATGCTTGGTGGAGTTCCTAGGTAAAAACCACTGCTGATCAAAAAGAACATCGAAGCTGGTCTTAGTATCTTTGCAAAACACATCTGAATGATTCCCAAGACTTTTGAGGCGAATATTCTATGGACTGAGGAGCCGAAAGTTGAACTTTTTGGAAGGCGTCTGTCTCGTTAGATTTGTATCAATATAACACAACATTTCAGAAAAAAAGAACATCATACCAACAGTCAAACATGATGGTCGTAGTCTGGGGCTTCTTTGCTATTTGAGGACAACGTGACCAGAAAATTCTATGGGAGAATTTTGGGCCATTAGTTTGACACAGCCCAACCATTTTTGAGCGAAGAGCTGCTTTTCAAGCCAACCAACCTTATGCGATCGAAAGTTAGCGCGCGAACCTATACACATGCGCGCGTTTGGTGTTTTGTTGTTTTGTCTGATTGTAAAGTGTCCTTGGGTGTCTTGAAAGGCGCTTATAAATAAAATGTATTATTATTATGCATGCACGCACGCACAAACACACCCATGCAGCCATAAAGGCCCCTAACGTCAATGAAACAGAAAAATAAAGTGGCTAGAAGACTTTGTGAAAAGAAATTCACTGGCTACAGTGGGAGACCTGACGGGGGGCAGGGACGCACTTTTGCAGCGTGTTAAATGCATGAACATCACTCTAGACTTGGGGCCAGTCTGTGGCCTTCCTATCGATCGCGATCTTGCTGAAATAAAGTAATTCTGCTCAAAAGAAATGGGCCAACATATCTACACAGCAATGTTAAAGAGTCATTGGCAGTTGTCGACAAGGCTTGATTTCGTTTGTTGTTGCTGAGGGTGGCCCAACCTGTGATCAAGTCTAGGGGGCAATCACCTTTTCACTCATTCCCTGTTTTCCCTCAAGTAAAGGAATTTGTGAACACTCTGGTTTTGGTTTTCTCTGCGGATACAACTTTTTGCACAGCATTTCGCACACATATACCGTATTTTCCGCACTAAAAGGTGCACCTAAAAGCCTTCCATTTTCTTAAAAGCTCACAGCGCGCCTTAAAATCTGATACGCATTGTGAATGGTGATTACGGTAATATGTCGACCCCAAAATGGAGACATGCTTACAACGCAGAGTTCAAACTCAAGGCGATCGGGTTATGCAGATTGAACACGGAAATAGAGCTGCGGCAAGAAAGTTCAACATTAACGAGACAATGTAACTAGCTGTAATGGAACTTGCTGTTGGTAAAGTGAACTGTGTCGCTTAAATAAATGTTACTGACATTTGATCATTCTGTAGCAACGCCACTCAACAACTAAGCTATTTTAGCTGTTGTCGTTTGTTCAAAGCTTCTTTGATCTGTGACGTGGGTTGCGCCGGCGCTGATTGGTTGAACCATATGCGTATGTGCTCGCGCTCATTTGCGCACATTTCCTTGAGCATAACTCCATCTAGTGGATGCATTGTAGATTGCGTTTTATAGTGCGGTGCATCCAATACTCTATATGAATTTTTTTTTACAAAATAGGCCATTCATTGAAGGTGCGCCTCATAATCCAGTGCGCCTTTTAGTGTGGAAAATACAGTAGTTCGCCTAGCACGCAGTCAATTCATCATGCCAATCACCAATGATGATATTTTTCTGTCTGAAGGGAATTTAATCTGATATTTTGAATAGTAAAATGGAAACTCTTTATTTGTATCCCCTAAGCAGCATCTTCAGAATGTGCCGTTGGCATATCTGAAGAGCATTGAAGACAGCTACAAGAAGACCTTCTTGCCACAAATCAGGTGGGTAATGCTTGCTGTTGTTGCTTTTAGCTTTTTTGCTGGGGTCGAAAAAAAAAAAAATTAACCTATTGGTCATTTTTTGTCTATGCCAGTGATTCCCAACGTTTATTGAGCCAAAGCACACATAAGTTCGAAAAATCGCACGGCACACCGCCAAACAAAACTGGCACAAAAAGAGGGTTACCCGTCAATGTCATACTTTTTGCTGTCTAACAGAAGATCATTTAGGTGTTCTTTCTGTCACTACAAGTTACTGGCCAAGATAGACAGATAAAGATCCAATATTTGTTATTAATAAATAATTTTCTCACCAATTAGGTGAAATTTGATAATTTCCCGCAGTACACCGTGAGAGCTCTGATGGCACACTAATGTACCCTGGCACACTGGCTGGGAATCACTGGTCTATGCAAACTAAATTAGTATTAAAAAAAAGATGTACATGCATTTGTTGACCTTGAGCACGATTTTGCCGAGTTGTGCGTCAGCAGTTTAATGCAAGTATTGGCTTTTTGGCTTTCAGTGAAAAGTCTGAGGTGCTGGTTTACGACGCGACCCAAGCCCAAGACTTCGAGAGGGTAAGAGTCACTCACGAAGAGGCATCTGCCAACTTTCTGTGGTACAATTAATTGAAATTTTTTTCACACCATCAGGTGGCTGAGGATATAGAGTATTTGAAGTTTGACAAAGGTCCGTGGCTGGAACAGGATGACGTCACTTACCATCACATGAGAATGCTGTGAGATATCTATCTTTGAAATGCAACTACAGTGAGCCCTTCAAATTCGTGCTGCTTGGGGCCAATGCAAAATGGCAAAGATTTAGAAGTAGTTGTAATCTTTTGTCGCGAATACAAGCTACTCCACCGCATTGGCACCTTAGATGGAACAGGGCATGTGGGCAGGCTATTATGATGTGGCGGGAAGCGGAAAGAGGTGAATTTTTCAGTGAATAGTTCGTATTTAGGACACCGGTCACCAACCCCTTTGAAAGTGAGAGCTACTTCTTAGGGAGTGATTGATTCGAAGGGCTACCCGTTTCATGCACCCTTCTGAAGTTTGTTAAACGACCTTGAATTATATGTTAATAATTCAATAATGATCTTGATGTTTGTGAAGGCCCTGACCATGTAAGTCATTTAACATGGTAGGAAATGGATAAATAGCAAAATGCAAGACTTTTTCGATAATTTCTGCAAATATTAACATTTTCAAATCATAACTTCACCAGTGAGCTATTTTTAGAACAAATTTTGGTTCGACAGAAACATTTGTGGGGGAGGCGGGAGAGAAAGTTGTATCGCATATCGACAGGGGTTCATTGTATACAAGAAAACTAAGAGGTGTTGTCGCTTTAAGCGCATTTGCTGTTTTCACAGTGTTGAAGACAAAGAGAAGGTGGCATCGTTGACCCATATACCCAAGTTTCTGCCTGAGATCACCATCGGGGCGCATGATTATGATGAAAAATACTACGCCTTTAAATCGGTACGAAGACAAGATGTGCTTATAGCTGCTGTTTGTCACATTACTGCCCTATTAAATTCTACTGTATCTTTTTTTTAGCTTCCTGGGAAGAAATATGCTCGGGGTTATAACGCAGACATCGGAGACAAATCCATTTGGCTCAAGTGAGGAAGATTGCTTTCTGCCCTCGCCATTGACCAATCAGCTCTCAGCGTGAGATATGAGCATCTTGTCTCCACTTGTACATCCTATTATGTATGTATTGAAAGAATAAATTTTCTCATACACATCCATGATGTGATGTCGGAGGGAAGTTACTGGCATACATGGGCGGCTTCATTGACAATCGAATGAGACCCAGTATAAAAAAAACAAAAATCTGCCTTACTAAAGATAACAATGCTCATTTTCAGGTGTAATCATTTCTCAAAGTTTATTATTGTGGTTATACATCTTACTGAGCTCTTTTTGATTGACTCATGTAACTAAATGAGGTCATAAAAATTATAACTGCTGCGATTGATTGTCATCTGTTATTATATGGCGAGCCGGCCCGACCTAATGTGGCGCATTAGGCGACACTTTATATGGCAGCCGTCTACAAAGGCATACGCTCACAAAAGAAATCTAATGGCATTGTTCCCATGATTGAATGTCTCCAGTAAAATAACGTCATACAATTTAAAAATGTAATGTACAATTTATCCATCCATTTCCCGAAACCACTTACCCTCAACAGTGTCGCGGGTGTATGGGAAAATAATTAAATTCTTGTATTGTCAAATCTCAAAATGAAAGTGGGAATATGCATATACACAGTGTATATATGACATACATTGTATTACTTTGTTATGTATCTTGAGCACAAGTTAATGGATGGAGCCCATCCCAGCCGTCTTCGCGCAGTAGGCGCACAGAGGCGAACAACCATCCGTGCTCACACTCACACCTCTGGACAATTTGGAGTGTTTAATCAGCCTGCACTGCCATGTTTTTGGAATGTGGGAGGAAACCGGAGTACCCGGAGAAAACCCACACAGGCCCGGGGAGAACATGCAAAGTCCACATAGGGATGCCGGAGCTGGAATTGAACCTGGTACCTCTGCACTGTGAGGTCGACGCGCTAACCACTGGACCGCCCTGCTATGGAATATTAATATAATAATAACAATGCATAGCTTGAATAACTTGGAATTAAATGTTGAAACAACATGCTTGAGACAATTTGAATGGCAACACAATGAACAACTCAGGTTAAAAATCTCAAAAGGTTTGAAAAATGGAATTTTGATTAACTATCAAGAGCTGGAAAAACAATAGTTCGTCAAGTCATAGCCATGTAGACTAGGCTAGTGGTTCTCGAATAGTGAGCCTTCGTCAAAGGGGGCGCGTTTGGCCTCGAGGAACATGCTTTTTTATTTTAATTTTTATTTTTACTGTCCTAGAATAAAGTGCAATTGCACCTCCACTACGTTAGGGGGCAGTGGCGCTCTCCTTGGCAGCGTGGGCATGGAGCATTCGCTCGGTGTTTTGTTCGCACTGAGCATGCGCGCTTTGCACATGGCACAGAGTACATGAGTATGAAGTGTAAAGACGAAGGCGACAGACGGGGGGGAGGTGTCCGAAAGCGAAGACGAGGAAATATGACGAAGCGCATGTAGCGCTTGGCTTCACTGTGACTACGGTGAGAGGAAAGACAGAAGACAGCATGAAGCCCAATCCTCTTGATGAGGTTTTTTTTTTTCAGAGAAAACGTGCCGAATATTGCCAAAAATCATCTCGTTTTGTGACGGCTACTTGTAGCCATTAATCCAGACATCATCTTTGATTTAAAAAAAAAATCGGCACAAATTATTTTATATATTTTTGCTTTGCAGGTTAAAGGTTTTTGAAGATTGTGATCCCGAGTTAATGTTGGTGATCAGTTTGAATGCATTGTTATCTTGATTTTATGTAATTGTATTTTTCAGTGTCGTATGGTTTGACATGGTCCGTCAAAAAATATTTAAACTTAAATTAAGGATTTAATTTTACATTTGAAATTCAGATGCACTTTAAATCTTTTCTGTTACACTTAATAACGCTATTCTTTGTTGTAAATCGGTCCATATTTTTTTTTTTTTACTGTATTCTCTTATATGTTAATAAGGATACAGTGTTATGCAGTGTACTTATAACAACTTAATAGACAAATGATACTACAGGTATTTATAGACACGAGGGGGGGGGGCACGAGATGTTTTTTTCTTCTGGGGGGGGGGGGTATGACAGAAAATAATTGAGAACCACTGGACTAGGCCAATAGACATTGACTGAGTAAGTTATAATCAGGTGTGTTGGTGGAGGGAAACATCTAAAACATGCAGGCCCTCGAGAACTGGAGTTTGACGTCTCAAATCTACCTGTCCGGTTAGGAAGCTATGCTGATTGTGACTCCATTTGACCCGCTGTTGTGCAAATGGAACAGGCAATAAGAGGCAAAATGAGCAAGACAAGTCATATCCGGGGGTGGTTTTGCAGGTGCTGACCAGAGACCATTTCTGTGCTCTCATCCTACCAGACTGATGTTTTGGTCACATTTGCATTTTTTCAGTGTCCCACCACTGGAGGTATCATGAGGCAGTGTGTACCGAAATTGCCTCATTTTGACTTGCGCTGAGGAATTTCCATGGAAGTTGGATCAGCCTGTTATCTGAGTTTCCACTTTTATTTTAAGTAGGATTCCAAACCCAGACCCCTATGGGATAATTATTTTGTTTTGTTCCCCACATATTCCACTGTGTGATTTACAAATATTTTCCAATGGGAACATTTCCTTAATTGATATCTATGGCGTATTCTTGTAGTTTCCCTGTTATTTATTTACTTATTATTATTTTTTTGAGCAATTGCATTTCGATTCATGATTGTGCTCGAAGAATCTTCCGCTTTTTTTTTTTTGCTGGAAAAAAAGCAGATTTTATTCAATATTTTACATTCCATAGCTCTGTTCATTGCTCCATCAATGCTGTGATGTTGCCAGCCATTTTGGTGCCTCACCACACCTCACGCACCATCCCTGACAGAAATGAACAATATTTGTCAGTTTTGCTTTATTTTACAAAATAACGTGTCAAAATTAATGTTTCAAAAACTTTCACAAAAATAAGGGATACATAAGTCTTTATAAAACACTACGAATGGCACCAAATACTCAAACGAATAAAAATAAATAAATAAAAACATTACAATAAAATAAATGCCACTACTATTAACAAATAAACATGCTTGATCATCTGAAATGTTAACTTGGCCTTGAGTTCCTCCTTGAACATATTAAAGCATTAATCATGTATTCAGAAATATCCATCCATCCATTTTCCGATCCGCTTATCCCCACAAGTGTCGCAGGGGGTGCTGGAGCCTCTCACGGCTGTCTTCAGGCAGTAGGCGGAGGACACCCTGAACCGGTTGCCAGCCAGGCTGTTGGTGCCTTCTGCGCAGTGCGTGATCAGCGTATGCTGAGCGCTATGCCTGGAAGTCACCCTGTACCCTTTGCAGAAATACAGCCCAAAAACGCACTGTGTTCCCCTCTGTTTGACCGATCGAGATAGTGGTCTTTCCGTTGTAGTCACAATTTTTGTCATCCTCCCAACAACAACAAAATTATTGCAAAACCTCAACGTTATTTATTACACATGACAATTTGACATTTCAGTTCAAATTTGAGCAAGTTGACACACATGATTTGCTTTCGTGGGCCACATAAAATGACATGACGGGCCGGATCAGGGCCTTGAGTTAGACACCTGTGATTTAGATGTTCACTGGCAAACTCAGTGATAATTATACAGTTCACCCCCAGCGAGTCCCAGGGACTCGCTGATCAGAAAAGTATGAGTCCCATTATGCATTTAGAGAGTCCCGAATTTCGAATTCTGAAATGGTCTACTTACTCAATTGCATATGATATCACAAACAACAACAATATACATTGATAATATGTTTATTTCTTATAAACAAATGCTGCATACAAGATTAACAATGAACATCAGCAGCTGTGTACTGCAGGTTTATTCAACAAAATAAATGGATCAAAATATACTGTACTCATATGGCATCATGAATACAACACAGCACAAAATTAGAGTATTTTTTCCAGTCTCACACCGCAAAGATTAATTTACTGGTACAGTAAACATTAATACAGGTAAGTATTGATGTGGCTTGACATCCTCTTCCCAAGACGATACATGTGTAATCTATCAATTTGACGAAAAATTCTACCACACATCATTGTTAGTTCTACTGACAGTTACCATTAGCATTACTACACCTTGTAACAAATGTTTTATTCATAAAGTTACCATGCTACAACCAGTAAATTCTAGAATAACCAAGACTGTTTCATAATATTTTTCATAGCGATTAGCCTATAGATCTAATGACCAACTTGCCTCGTAATCGTGCTTCCCGTCGTATCTCGCTCTCGTGTTCCGTGCAGACATCACAGGTGAGTTTAGTGATACAAAAAATCAGACTGGCATTCCCATTTCTTAAATGTCGTAATTAGTAGACCTTTGTGTGTGTTTTTTCGCTGCCACCTCAAACTGTCATCCGCGGGATTCCTCAGTTTGCGAACTAAAATAGCAAGCCGCATGCGCACATGACATTATCTGTTCCGACCTGCCAACACTGAAAACAAAACAAAACGAAAGTAAATTAGAAGAAACACACTCACACACCACACCACAAACACACATACAGGCACAGTGAAATCGCGTTGATCTCGCAGGAGAGAATCGATTCGCGTACAGTCAACTCGTGTGCGGTGACTTTTATGGGAAACCATTTTTCGGTACGGTCAAAATGACGCCACGGAAACGACACGCTACCGGTAACAATCGTTACCGTGAAATCCTCAGGCCTGACGTAGTTTTTTTTTTGTGTTTTTTTTTGGACTGAGAAATTTCCTTGCGTCCCAAAAACGCACATTATATGGAATCGCGTCCTGCGGGAAAATTATGCGTCTAGGACGTGGGACGCAGATGGCTGCAAACTGAACTTTGCCAGTGAACATCTAAGCAAATTTCAGTCGCATTTGGGGGTTCATTGTTTTGTGGCTTTTTAGAAAGGCTTTTCTGATTTTTTTTTTTTTTTTTAATTGTATGACTTGATCCACAGGCTGCAATTTTTGTCCACTGCTACTATAGGGCAATCTACTCAAAGAAACGTAATTGAAGAAACCACATTAGTGGCATTGAATAACAGCTTGCAAAGTGTTTTAGCCACTCGTCCCAGCCATTATTAAAAGTCTGAAAAAGCCTTTTGCCCAAAAGTTGACTTTTTCATTGGAAAAAAGTCCAAAAACTAATTTAACGCCACAAATCGTCGCCCACGATGTGTTGCTCGGCGCTGAGATTAATCTGAGGGCGGATTAGCAATGCCGGCGCTCAGTTAATCAGTCTGAGCTGCGGATGCCGCTCCCACAACCTTTTTGGGCCAGGCCGGGACAAGCGAGAACAGGTGAACGCAGGCGGCCTCTTTCGGGCTGTTGTTGATGCTTACAAAGATAATTGATGAAGCTTGTCTTCACTGCACCGCATCATGCCGTACGTTTCTTTGCAACCAGTAGGTGGTAATGTTGCTCTCTGGATAGCCTGAAGGCAATTGGGGAGGAGTGAGAGGCGCACCACAGAAAACGATCTACATCAGTCTGCCATCAAGGTTTTAAGCATCAACATCCTGCCTGACTGAGTTGGCTGGCAACACCAACAGTCAAAAGGAAGTCCATATGCAAGCATGTACGTACAACATGTGACTACACCCTTTCAACACCCTCTCTCACCCTCATAATCTCCTCTCTCTGCCCCCCCCCCCCAAAAAAAACGTTCCCACACAACGTAAATGTTATTACAACAGATGGCCATTACACAAACCACATTTGGAAATTTCCTCATAGACAACTCATGATTGAGTAATTTACGCACTAACAACTGCTGAGTGTAGCATCAACATCGGAATACTTTGTTCTGTTTGTAAAGTCTGCATTTTTGCTCTGATTTGTTGTTTTGTTGTTCAAATACACGACAATAACTGCAAGCTGGTATGTTGCTACAGCGTAGCTTCAATATAATAAGATCTAATTGATTCCAGAGGGGGACCTGTGCAGCAGCTATATATGACACGAAATCCAATAAAAAGTGACTGATCAATAAAAACTAGTAAGTAGCAACTGGTTAAGAACATATGAATAACAAAAGTCAATCTTGGTGATTTCCGGCATCAGCATGACGTGAGTACAAATGGAGCGATATCACCATTAACTTAAAATTCAATTACGCTACACAAAAAGGAAGGATGATAAAAAAAAATTGCTCACGAGAACGAAAAAAAAAACCTACTCTTTTATGCAATCCTCACAAAAAAGTTCTTTTGGATGGAATTTCACGATGAACCTGCAACACAATCACTTTTACAGGTAGACTTAATTCGAACTTTTAAACATTTTCGATTGCACAAGTCTAACTGTTCATTTCTCCAATACTTTTGGCACAGCGTGTTATTCTTTAACAAGAAGCTGGATGGTAAAATTGAGACCAATACTTGTGCAAGGACGTCCACTTCTTTGCCTGTGTGACGAAAAGGATTGTAGAAAATACAAGTTCTTATTGAACCGGGAAATGTATTTGTTCATTCATGGATCAAATGCTTGTGAATTTTCTTCAGTTTCTTTTTAGGGAACAGTAACTTTTGCAGGAAATGCTGAAATATTGAGGAGTAGGACATGTGCATTGGAACGTTTGGAGAAGGTCAAATTAAGTTCACCTGTAAAAGTTGCAGTGCATTTTATTTTCCTCATATTGCTAACATTCACTTCTGCGACAGGGTCTCGATAGTCGATAGTCCCGATTGATGACGTTTCATGGTTTCGATGCAACCCCCTTTTATCATATAGAAATACCGGTACTTGCTGAAGCTCAGGATTTTTGTGTCGCAAAAGAGGCGGACTTGTGGATAAGTTGGACAATGCTTGTAGCTGGCTGACTTGTTTCAACCCGGTAAAGGATTTATTCGTCACTTCTACAGTGGAAACAACTATGGTGCTAGCTCTGACTAACCACAACTGTTTGCAAAAGTAAATGGAGTTTGTCTGCAAATAATAAGCATCTGTCTGCTATCCAAATGAGATGACCTGGTATAATGGAGGAAAGGTCTAAAAATGCTTTGGAAAGCTTTCAGAAATGCAACCTTTAACTCTCCTTAGCATTTCTTACTCCTAGTTGCTATAAATCTTTCACAGTGGTATTAAAGCTGCAGGCCACTGATGCCGTTTACTGACGCTACGTGAAGATGTTTTTGAAGTCCATCCTCTAAAAATAGTAGTTTTACACCACACACTTGCCTCAGCAATACTTGCCATCATTAGGACAAGTGGACTGGGATTTATTTGAAGCAGCGCGGTCTTTTCTTATGTTTAAAATGAAGCACTTTTTTCATCTCGTATTGACCCAATAACATTTTCCACGAAGGGTGAGGTAGGGTGGTGTAAAGATTAGACTTGACTTTCCGGAGAGGCTCATTCTCTTGGGGCCATTTTTTCTTCTTCTTTCTTTCTTCAAGTTTTCAAATGTCTGTTTTTTTCATATTAATACTTGAAGTAATCATGACTTCACTCATGTTTTAGAATTCATGATATAGCCCTCTAATGCCTTTCATAAAGTGGGAGCCTTCGTCAAAACACCAACGTTGAAAAGCAGGCTTTGATGGTCATCATACTGTATGTAAAAGGGCTTGAATAATACCCCCAATCTTGTTAATTACCTTCCCCAGGCTCACTTTTGAACCCAGAAAAGAAAAATTAGTTTTTTCTCCCCCACATTTAATTTTTTTTCTCCCCTCCAGTATGTCGGGAGCTGACTATCTGACACATGGTGAGAAAAAGCTGACAAGCCCAAGTCAAACTAATGAGATGTGTTTCGGAAAACAATAAATTATACCCAAAATAAAAGGTTATTCAAAGCACAAGTCATCCTTAATGATGGAAGAAGATGATCATGCTGCACATTTCTCTTCTAACACTAAAATCAGGAGGGAGCTTCCATATTTGGACAAACGGATTGAAAGACGAGCTGTCGCGTGGGAGATGTTTGATTCACATGCAGCGCATTGGAATCTTTTCATCAGCGCCAAGATTTCCAGACAAGCGCGTGAAAAGTAAACACTATTCATTGTAAGGCGTACAGGCTCCCACAACCCTTCCGGAGTGTGGCTCCGTTCTCATTTTGATCTTGCACCTGCCGAGCACGGGGCTTGTCTTGACGTCGGCTCCTCCGCTATTTTGGCTCTCTCCTCTTTTGCAGGAAGTGGCTTAAAAGTGCATCCTGCACGCCACAGCTCATTAACTCAGAGGTGTCAGGAGGGGAGGACTTGTGTGTTGCCTGTGAGTTGCCTAAAAGCTAAAAACAGCGTCATTTCTCTCAGGAGCTCTTGAGTGGGGGCG
The DNA here is from genome assembly GCA_018466805.1 of Hippocampus abdominalis. Classification (NCBI taxonomy): domain Eukaryota; kingdom Metazoa; phylum Chordata; class Actinopteri; order Syngnathiformes; family Syngnathidae; genus Hippocampus; species Hippocampus abdominalis. The sequence goes on along the minus strand of CM031706.1, from coordinate 20,512,581 downwards.
CCCCCCCCGAGTTAAAACAGATGGCATCAAAATCACAGAGAGGACTTTATCCACCTCGTGCATCTTTCTTTGGTTTGTTGTGTACTTGCATAATGGCAGACGGGCTACATGTGAGTGGTTTTTAACGAGTGCCAGCTGCACGGTTGTTACCAGACATAATCGTAATCCTACAGAGGTGCACTAGACTTCCTGCCAATTTACTGGAGACCATTGTGAGGAATTAAGCATCGCATCCCTCATGACCGCAGATGGGGATGGAAGTCCGCGTTGCATTGCCGTTAGCGCGCAGGAGGCTAAATGAAGGAATTCCAGTCAAAGGAGCACATGAAAAATGGCCATGACCAAGCTGATGCTCCCGTTAACACAGCAGCCGCTGCAACGCTTACTCGCCGAACCTGCTGGACACAAGGGGTCAGCCTGCTGAGATAGCCCGAAGCTAACGTGCCAATCCCCAATTCAAGGTTAGCTCCTCTTCAGGCCTCTCACTGGTCTCCAATGGTTTGGACCTTTATGGACTGAAGTACAATGCGACATGTTTCAAAGTCACATTTTCAAAGTCACTGTTCTGGAGATATATTCATTATCAAACTCCACTACAATCATACGTTCTAGGCTAACCCCAACCTATGAATATCTAATAATTTATTTCTGGAAAACCACACAGGTATGGATAGTTCACATCCTGCCACTGTGCAAGGACCTGGAAAGAATTAGTGGTCAATCAACCCAACCATCTGTAGCCTCTTTTACTCAGACTTTACGCACAATTGGCAAAGCAAAGTCCTATTAGAAGAAAAGGCCTTTATCAGTCCTCGTCTTTAACACGGAATTTCGCTGGACATCGCCTTTGTGACGTGGCAACTGTGAGCGCATCACAAAGGCGACGCGTCATCTTGCAACCACAAGAGGATTCCAGAGCCATCTGATGGTGTGACTATCAAAATATTGTTGGACAGGGACAACTGTCTCTGACACTGTCACTGAAGCCAGGATATGCTGGGTTTCCGTTGTGCCCCCCCCCCCCCCAATTCAGTTTCACCATCTTTCACTCAGAATCGTACACACGGCAAAGAGGTGGACAAGTCATAGTTGAATAAAACTGTTTGAAGTCTTCCTGCATTTCTCAGCCCACTGAAATTATTTTTCCTTGTGAGGCTGGTTAGGAGTGGCCAAAATACAGCTTTATGCATGACTGCAAGCCTTTGGGGGAATCCTGCCTAAAGGGATTCGTGAGACTCCATCAGCTTCTAATAATGGCTTAACGCCGAGAAGTGTCTCTTTCTTCTTTTCCTTAATATCTCTTCATCAAACTTTTTTTCCTGTAGGTTGCCTGACAGTAGGACAATTTTCTTGGCACGGACAGTGTTTTCATTCCTTTCAAGCAAAGCATTGGGACTATTTTGTGCAATTCATTAGCAGAAAGTCATTCTCTTTCACCATACTGCATGAAAGCTGTTACTTGCTTAATAATGTGAAACAACCATGACATTTTCCTTTAATAATGCTAATATGGGAAATTCCGTTCTGGAATGTCTATCAGTAATATAAATAGGGGAAACAACATATGCGAAAAACAAACAAAAAACAGGTAAAACTAAAACTCAAAAAGTTTATTATGTGACCTTCCAGCACATAACCAGTCAGAAATCACATGGCTTTTAAAAAAAATTTTTTTTTTTAGCTAGATGCCAAAAAGTATTGGCGATGTGAAAATAATACATTTTTAAATGTGTGGTTCAGAGTAAAGTAAATATTAGTTCCCAGTTAAAACTGACTTGAATGTCTTAACGTAATGCCTTGAAAAAAAAAAAAAACAATCTTAAGAAGGTGCAGCGAGAGCTCCAAGACGAAAGTCTGAAAATCACTGAAAGTAATCAGTTGCTCCCACATCCAGAACAAGGATGTCCACATCATGTCTGGTATCAACAGAAAGCCTGAGGTTCTCTGCAGCCACAGGTTTAACGTAAGTCTAAGACATTACACGTATGACGCAACAAGAGACCATTATACCATACCCATGGGGTAAAAAAAACACCTTTGTTGCTAGGCTCATGCTAAAAGGCTGCTTCTGATTCATCAGTATGAAATTCATATGGAAAAAAAAAATAATTATTCAATTATAATATCCATCAATTTTCCAAATATAGTGTGTATACACATTTGTGTGTATGTGTGTGTAAAAAAAAATAAATCCTCGTCTCACCCCTTGGGTGGTGTTCATCCCCAATTCAGCTCGGGTCCTCTACCAGAGGCCAGGAAGCTTGAGGGTTCTGCGCAGTATCCTTGCTGTTCCCAGCACTGCGCTTTTCTGGACTGAGATGTCCGATGTTGTTCCCGGGATCTGTTGCAACCACTCATCTAGTTCGGGGGTCACTGCACCAAGTGCTCCGATCACCACAGGCACGACTGTCACCTTTACCTTCCAGGCTCTCTCCAGCTCCTCTCTGAGCCCTTGGTATTTCTCGAGTTTCTCGTGTTCCTTCTTTCTGATGTTTCCATCACTTGGGACCGCTACATCCACTACAACGGCTTTCCTCTGCCCTTTATCTATGATCACGATATCTGGTTGGTTCGCCATTACCATCTTGTCAGTCTGGATCTGGAAGTCCCACAGGATCTTCGCTCGGTCATTCTCTACCACCTTCGGAGGTGTTTCCCATTTTGACCTTGGGGTTTCCAGTCCATACTCCGCACAGATGTTACGGTAGACTATGCCAGCCACCTGGTTATGGCGTTCCATGTAGGCTTTCCCTGCCAGCATCTTACACCCTGCAGTTATGTGTTGGATCGTCTCAGGTGCCTCTTTGCACAACCTACACCTTGGGTCTTGTCTGGTGTGGTATATCTGGGCCTCGATGGCTCTGGTGCTCAGGGCCTGCTCCTGAGCAGCCAGGATGAGTGCCTCTGTGCTGTCCTTCAGGCCAGCCCTCTCTAGCCACTGATAGGACTTCTTGAGATCAGCCACTCCAGTTATGGTCCGGTGGTACATCCCGTGTAGAGGCTTGTCGTCCCATGATGGTCCCTCTTCCAGCACCTCATCCTCTGTTCCCCATTGTCTGAGACATTCTCTGAGTACGCCATCCGTTGGAGCCTTCTCCTTGATGTATTCATGGAGCTTGGATGTTTCATCCTGGACAGTGGCTCTCACACTCACTAGTCCCCGGCCTCCTTCCTTTCGGCTTGCGTACAGTCTCAGGGTGCTGGATTTGGGATGGAACCCTCCATGCATGGTTAGGAGCTTTCGGGTCTTAACATCCGTGGTCTGAATCTCTTCCTTTGGCCACCTGATTATTCCTGCAGGGTATCTGATCACTGGCAGGGCATAGCTGTTTATTGCCCGGGTCTTATTCTTGCCATTGAGCTGGCTTCTTAGGACTTGCCTCACTCGCTGGAGGTATTTGGCTGTAGCCGCTTTCCTTGTTGCCAGTTCGAGGTTGCCATTGGCTTTTGGAATACCGAGGTACTTGTAGCTGTCCTCAATGTCTGCTATTGTTCCTTCTGGGAGTGAGACCCCTTCAGTGCAGACTACCTTGCCTCTCTTAGTCACCATCCGACTACATTTCTCCAGCCCGAATGACATCCCGATGTCACTGCTGTAGATCCTGGTTGTGTGGATCAAGGAGTCTATGTCCCTTTCGCTCTTAGCATACAGCTTTATGTCATCCATGTAGAGGAGGTGACTGATCATAGCTCCATTTCTGAGGCGGTATCCATAGCCTGTCTTGGCGATTACTTGGCTTAGGGGGTTCAGTCCTATGCAGAACAGCAGTGGGGAGAGTGCATCACCTTGGTATATGCCACATTTGATGGACACTTGGGTAAGTGGCTTGCCATTGGCTTCAAGTGTGGTTTTCCACATCCTCATCGAGTTTGCAACGAAGGCTCTTATGGTCCTGTTCACCTTATACAACTCCAAGCATTCAGTGATCCATGTATGTGGCATCGAGTCATAGGCTTTCTTGAAATCAATCCAGGGTGTGCACAGGTTGGTATGTCGGGACCTGCAGTGTTGTGCGACTGTTCTGTCAACCAGGAGCTGATGTTTGGCTCCTCTGGTATCTCTACCAATGCCCTTCTGTGCTTCGCTCATGTATTGATCCATGTGTCCACTTATCTTAGCCGCTATGATGCCTGACATGAGCTTCCATGCTGTGGAGAGACAGGTTATTGGCCGATAGTTGGATGGGATCCTTCATGATCAGGATTGTTCGCCCTTCGGTTAGCCATCCTGGGTGAGTCCCATCCCTCAGCAACTGGTTCATTTGTGCTGCTAGGCGCTCATGGAGTGCTGTGAGTTTCTTTAGCCAGTAGGTGTGGACCATGCCTGGTGCTGTCCAGTTTTTCATATCTGAGACTCTTTCCTGTATGCCTGCCACTGTTATGGTAACTGGGTTCTGTTCAGGGAGGTTGCTGTGCTCTCAGAGTCACCAGCCATTGTGCACTGCTGTTATGTGCAACCTCCTTCTCCCATATGCCTTTCCAGTACCTTTCAGTTTCCAGTCTTGGTGGGTCAGCTCTGCTGTTAGGACCCTGCCACTGAGCGTACACTTTCGCAGGTTGTGTTGCGAACAGCCTGTTTATTCGTCTGGCCTCATTCTCATAAGTGTACCGCTTTAGGCGGCTGGACAAGGCCTGGAGCCTTTGTTTGGCAGTTTCGAGTGCTTCAGGTATGGTCATCTGGATGTACCTCTTGGGTATCGGCCTTTTCATCACACCTCTCTGGGCCTCTGTCAATTGACTCACATCTTTCCGAGTTCCGATCTTAGCCTCCAACCGTCTTTTCCATGGTGGGTAACGTATCTCATGGCTCCCATGGTTGCTCTTATAGCCAAGCATCTCTAGGATCACTGATGCTGAAGCGTATATCAGCTCATTGGTTTCCGTGATCGTTACGGTAGGGATCGCCCTCAGTGCTGCATTCACACTTTCCATGAGACCTTCAGGTGGTACTTCACATAGCCGTTGTGATCGGTGTCTAGGTTGCCCAGCTTTCATTCTCGCCATGATCTTCGCTTTCAGGTCAGTTGCTGCCTCGCTCAGCATTTCATTCATTGGGGCTGGCCTCCCAATCTCATCATCTGCATTCATTGGGGCTTGCCTCCCAATATCTGGTATGACCTCCTTCTCTGATCTGGTAGCCTGGTGCCCTTCACCATGGAACCTGCGTTGTACCTCATCAATCTCAAGTTGTGACAGCAGTTGTCGTTTGTGGATGTTGGAACACTGAGCTACTAGTTGTTTCGTGGTCAACCGTGACTGTGGGTTTCGAAGTAACCATTCAGCCCACATTCTCTGACTAGGGTTGCTTGAGTAGTAGCATTCCAACAGAGTCATGTTATTGCATCTCGCCCATTTCCGCTTTGTTCCAGTAGCCCATTTTTCATCAAGGTGCTCTGGTTCCCCAGCACCTGACGCAGACCTTGTTTGGCCGGGCGACGTCTGAGCCGGCATGTCATTCATTTTATTGTCTCTCATCATTGTATGAGGTAGGCATTAGCGTGAAGGGTCTTGCCCAAGGACCCACACTGGATGGTGTTATGTGCTCATTTTTGCCCCAAGCGGGATTCGAACCCCCATCTCCCGTATGCCAACCGGTGCCTTACCAACTGAGCTATCCAGCCTCTCCCTCTCTCCCTCTCTCTCTCTCTCTCTCTCTCGCTCTCTCTCTCTCGCTCTCTCTCTCTCTCTCTCTCTCTCTCTCTCTCTCTCTCTCTCTCTCTCTCTCTCTCTCTCTAGAGTTACAGTATATACAAGTTTCTGTTGGGTTACCTGCATGAAAAAGTACATCATAAAGGTTAATAGTGATGGGGAAATGTTCATGTCATTTATTCCTGCTAAGTGCTAATTTGCATTGCAAAGGAGTACTTTTCACCAACATTGATTGTGATTTTCTCCATTCTCCAGCTACTAAACTCCTCGTCCTTAACTTGACATATATGGAAGTAAATATGTCTCATCTGAGAATGAATTCAAATTCCGAGCTCATTTTTTTTCCATAATTTTTTTTCCAGCTTTGAAATTCAACAAAATATTAAACCCAAATAAAACTATATAAAAAAATCAACCTCAATAAATGGAGTCTAAAAAATTCAACTGCAATAATTTCCCCTGCCCAAAAAGAAAAAAAGTTCAGCTGCAACAAATTCAGAAACCTCCGAGTACCCAAGGAGGCGCAATCGATCCCAATCTCAATTCATCCAACATCCAACCAATCATGTTTGGAATTTTCATGCGAAAAAGAGTCAATGTTAGAAATTTGAATTCAAACTCCGATGGCACCGGTTTACTTTCATCGATATATCGGAGCAAAAACTAGGTAATCTCCACAATGCATTTGTATTCCACAGCTTTTGTAATGTCCTTTCAGAAAATGCTTATACGTATTTCAATTTCTTATGAGATCCATGTCATATCTTTTGTGCCAGAGGGTTACAAATCATATGCATGAACACAGTGTAGAAAGATTCGTTGGTATCTGGCACATTCGCCTTCTCCACCTTGATTTTAACTTGCTTGCTCTACAATGTCATTCAAGGTAATCAATTAAACAACCATGTTGATGGTCCACAAAAGCCGAGGTAAACTTCTATTTACTTCGATATGATACGTTTCCATGGGAACCTCTGCCTCCCATGCTTTTCGTTCCCCATCGTAATTGGATGTGTCAATGGTATATTTACCATTAAACTGACAGAGGGAGCTCATTTCCCGGGCAAATAAATTTAATCTGATAAACATGCTGCATTATACGCACTGAACCGTAATGATGTTTCCGAACGTTTGCCGGTAACTGGAATCAATTACTTAATTGGCATTTTAGGGCACTCCATCAAAGTGTCTCTGGGGGAGTTCTTTAGTTGACTTTAAAAACAGTATTTTAAGTGGATACGATCACATTTATGGCATTCAACAAGTGAAAAAAAAACAATATTTTGCGGGATTCCAACTCTTGAGAGACTTGATGCACAAAGACACTCCAAATTCTAGATGTTGTCAAACACATTAAATTTCAGGAATCTGTAACATCACTCAACTGGACTCTACTTTTCAATACCGAATAGCCTGTTCAAGGTCAAGGGGCAGCTCGAGACCATTACAGGTGACTTTGACCAAAAGCTGGACTACAGGCAGAAATCGGCATTCAATTGCAGGCCATATACTGTACAGCACGAGTGTCAAACTAATTTTTGTCGCAGGCCACTTGTAGTTACGTCTTCCCTTGTAGGGCCGTTAAGACAGTGAACCTGAATAAATGTTTGATCATCACATCGTATTATTACATGTACAAAAAAGACAAAAACAAAAAACATGGTGGCTCACTAGTTTTGAATCAGTCAAGTATTTGTTCAATATTTTCTTAATTGAGTGTAAAGACGGTAACAGAATTTTTGCAAAATGTCACCATTATTTATCACGTATGCCAATTTGAGATTTCGGTACAGATTTAACCAAGGATCATGGAAGTTGACACAGATTATTTGCTTTCGCGGCCACATAAAATGATGTGCCGGGCCAGATCTGGCCCCCGGGCCTTGACCTTGACACCAGAGCTGTAGAGTATTGACATTCACACTGTTTCTAAGTCAGGTGAGTAAACCAGTACATTGTCAGCGACTGGACAACTGAAACATGAACTGGAAAATATCTGCCAAGATCAGATCTAGTGCCGCCCCAACCTTTTTTCCTGACTCATTCGTACTGTCAAGAGACGATAGATGAATATAATCCAGTCAAGCTTTGTGTTTTTTAAGGATCTGGTCATATGACTGATGTGAAGATCCTGTTGGGTCATCAATTCTGGGACTCAACCATATGGCCAGTCCTTTACACTAAACATGCCTTGTTAAAGTTGTTGGCTGAAATTTTAAGACTTGGGCAGTTGTTGAGGTTTGGTCAGATGCTAAAGTGGTTCGGCCATTTCACAAATTTAAGACAGTTTTAATTGTACAGGTTCTGTGGCTCACTGTTGAGATTTGGTTGAGATTTGATTGTCAGGTTCCTTTTAAAATACACAGCCTGGTCAGTTTTGTTCTGTGAAGATATTTAAGATATTTAGAACCAGTTAGATGTTTAAGTCTGGACAGATGTCCATCCATCCATCCATTTTCCGATTGCTTTATCCTCACAAGGGTCGCAGGGGGTGCTGGAGCCTATCCCAGGTGTCTGCACTGTGAGGTCGACGTGCGAACCACTGGACCACCGTGTCGCCTGGACAGATGTTAAATGTTGATGTTTGGCTACATTTGGAGCCCTGGTCGGAAGTTTTAGGCCCGGTCGGATTTCAAGGTCTTGTTAGGTGTTGACGTCTGATCCATTTCCAAGGTCTTATTAAGATACTGTTGACCAAATCAGTTGTCAGCTGTTTAGCTTTGGTCAGATGTTAAGGGCTGTTCAGGATTTTTATGCCTAATCCGATGTCAAATATTTAGGCCTTGTCAGATGCCGAGGCATGGTTTGACACCCGGACAGATGTTAAAGCCATCAGGTGTCACATTTCATCCCTGTGATATCACATTCACATACCAGCTATGAATCCTGACATTCCATGCCACCATCTTGTACTTTGTACTTTGTACAGTGGGACAACATTGTAGTCTGTCTCGAACACACTCAGAAACGCACATTTGCTCATGTCTCACAAGTCATTGTTCATTTTTATTCACATACTGTCATCCTTTTATGACTTTGTTTAAATGATCCGTCTCACCGTTGCCCTCATGATACAATATACATCTTGTTCTTATACTGGAAAAATAAGAATACACAAGGAGAAGGAGCACAGCTATCAAAGGTAGAACAGACTTTCAAGAGTTGCCAGCCTACATCTAAACGGATGCACCCAAAGAGTGCAGCATTGAGGAGTACCGAGGGAGCCAACATGAAACCCAGAAACACTCCCAAGCATGAAGTGGTTTGGATACGTGCACAAGGTCAACAAAAGAGCTGAGCCTCTTGGACTTAATTGGTGTCCTCTGCTCGTTATAATGCCCAAACAGCGAGGGCGAACCTCACTGGGGCAGAAGAACTCAAATGTTCCTTTTCTAAAAGGTTGGTATTTAAATGAGGCACTCGTGCACTTTAGGTCAGCCCTGACCTTATTCCTTCTCTGACGGCTGCCATGTGCACATTCCCTCGGGAGTTCCCACGGAAATGTGGGAATATCCGTCAAGTCGGAGACCTTATAATGCACCTTTTTTTTTTTGCACCGCGTTGTTCCTTCAAGACGAACATTCATCTTCTGCTGTGTACAAGAGAGGAACTGCAATTGCAGGTCCACCCACATCAAATGGAGATGCTGAAAACATGTTTCAAGTGGTTTATTTTCCAGCTTTTTTCAGGCTTTTGTTTGATCAATTTATTTATTTATTTTAAAAAATTTAATCCAGGGATGTTTTTGAGATACTTCCAAAGGGAGTGCCAATGTGTTTGTTATGAGGGCTGCTCCAGTACAACAGACTTTGATGCTTTGTGTCAGGTGAAGATCAGATGTAATATTCCTTCATGTTCTCCCGCACCGAGCCACGGGGATGTGTCTCAGTCCTGTAGTCCATGTAGACAGCAGGTGTTCCCTCTTGCTTCACAACGTCGTCACGATGGGCCTGCCGGCGCTGGTAAAAGAGGCGGGTGGTGGCGGCGAGAGCACACGCGCTGATGAAGGCCACTGCCGTAACCACTCCTAAGAAACGGGGGAAGAAGCATTAGGACAAAAGAAAAGATCATTCAATCAACATTTGCCAGGCATCTCTTGCTAACAATCTCATAAACAAAGGCTGGCGTGAAATGACTGTCCCTCCCCCCCAACCGCTAGCGTGGAAAGTCAATTAGGATGGCACACTGATATGCTGTACAAAAGGCCAGGATGTGAAGGGGGGGAAATGGCGGCGGCGGGGATGTAATGAGAGAGCGAGCAAATGTTGCCGCCGCTGACGATGAGAAAATGATTTGGAGATGCTTGGATGATTATTGATTATTGTGCCGCTTGAGAGGTCGTCACGGATCATCTCATTTAACACAATGTGCGGACGACTCCGATGCATGTTACGCTATTATTACCGTTGCTGTTTTGTTTTTTTTCCTTCCAAGTTGCTCATGTAAAACTTTCAGGTTAAAAATCAAGCACTGGATCCAACATTTGGTCCACTGATGATATCTAATACAGGAGGCGTATTCATAGTTTAAAAAAGAAAACAAAAACATGTATTTGTTTATACAAGCAATTATCATTTGCAATGTCTGCAGATAGAAAACTCTATTCGGCTCAGTGAAACAACGCTAAACTTACAGTGTCTTCAACCACCAGCTGGTGTTTTCACCATGTACATCCAACGGTTTCGATTCAGTGAACAGCAAAACACCAGCCATTCGAGTGAACTTGTTAATGTCACTCGGACCTGGCGGCCAACAAAGCAGCCCATCAACACAGGCTACACCACGGACACGCCTTAGAAACATCAACGAAACTCCTGCGCTTTGCGGATAAGTCAAAATGTACATTGTTTCACAACAGACTGAACTGCTACAGTAATTCTTCATTGTCATTAATGTCATCACAAGAAGACGACGTGATGTTTACAAAACAGGTACTGTACATTTTGTATCTGTGTTCTTAGCTGGAACTGGACTGTATTCTTCAAGGATAAAACAGGATGTGAAGATGTTGGGGAGTTGTTAAAGAAGTTGCAGTCATTGTTTGATATATTCATTGTGATTCTCACACATTTTACACTCAGTACTTACTCTCTCAAAGTACCACAATAGCTAATGAAATTAACTAATTAACATGCAAGGAAAACACTTTGAGCTCCATTTTAAACGTCATGACTTGATTGACTATTTTGGAGGTGGGCCCAGGCAACCAAAACACTGAAGCAACTTATCTGTTCACTGGCGCAAAGATCCATATTTATATTATAGAAGCCTGTTATCAATCAATTCTCTTGAATTTCTCCGCCCCCTCAAATGAGAAAGGTTTCTCTGCTGACATTTGCAGTGACACTTATCGAGACAAGGCAGATGACACTGGGTTGTTGTACTACGTCGTCAAGCACTCACAATCACATAGCAAAATGGAGAAAAATAATGAACCCACAATATCCATCCATCCATTTTCAGATCCACTTATCCTCACAAGGGCAGCGGGCATGCTGGAGCCTCTCCCAGCTGTCTTTAGGCAGTAGTTGCCCGCCAGTCGCAGGGCACACATAGACAAACAACTTTCCGCGCCCACACTCACACCGTGTCCCTCGAGGAGTTTTGTGGAGAATGCTTCAGGAGACCCCATGATACGGGGTGTTGGGTGCCTATAACACCGACGTCAGTTTGGTTCGCATTGCCGACAGTAAGTCGTAATCATTTCCAGTGAGGGTTGGGCTCCGCCAACGCTGCCATTTGTCACCGATTCTGTTCATAACCTTTTGGACGGAATTTTCTTGACACAGCCAAGGCGTTGAGGGGGTCTGGTTTGGTGGCCTCAGTATTGCGTCTCTGCTTTTTGTAGATGATGTGGTGCTTCTTCAACCCGGAATGTCGAACTCTCACTTGAGCAGTTCGCATCCGAGTGTGAAGTGGTTGGAATGAAAATCAGTACCACCAAATCTGAAACAATGGTCCAAAGTCAGAAAAGGGTGGAGTGCCCTCTCTGGATCGGGGATGGCATCTTACCCAAAGTGGAGGAGTTTAAGTATCTTGGAGTCTTCTTCATGAGTGAGGGCAGGATGGATCGGGAGATAGACAGGCTGATCGGTGCAGCGTCCGCTGTGATGCGGACTTTGTATCGGTCGGTCATGGTGAAGAAGCTGAGCCAAAAGGCGAACCAACCCTCACCTATGGTCACGAGCTATGGGTCGTGACCGAAAGAACGAGATGCCGGATTTAAGTGGCCAAAATGAGTTTCCTCATCGCATTTTATCACCCTTAGAGATAAAATGAGAAGCTCGGTCATCTGGGAGGTGATCAGAGTCTAGCTGCTTCTCCTCCACGTCGAGAGGAGCCAGATGAGGTGGCTCAGGCATCTGATTAGGATGCCTCCAGGATGCCTCCCTGGTGAGGCGTTCTGAGCATGTCCTGGGAAGAGCGAAGTCTAGGCTTCCCTGCTAAAGCTGTTGCCCCTGCGATTTGACCCCGGATAAGCGGTAGAGAATGGATGTAAAAAGTTTGGGGTTTTTTCAATGCATTTCAAAGCAGACACAGGACTCAGCCAATCCCTTCTCTTCCATCAACCCCACTACTTCCCACTGGAAACCACATCGCTCCAAAAAAACAAAAACAAAGGAAAACCTTGTACATAATAACTGCAACAACATTATTTTATCAACATTAATAATAAAATACTGAACTGAAAAATGTATTATGTCTCTGCTGAAATAATTGCATTTTTAGGTAATAATGACCGTCAACATTCCAAATGCTTATCAGATTTTAATTAATAAAATATAAAACTACTGTTGCCTGAAAATTAGTTCAATTTGCTGCAACCACATTGTGCTCGTGTCTCAAGTTTGCACTCAAATCAAACAACCAAAACAAAAACAAAAACAAAAACAGAATGATGAATTGTATCTTGAAAAGAAACTTGTATCTCAAGGTAGAGTTCATTTTTTTTTATATCACTTGTCTTTCATTAGGATCATGAGTGAACTGGAACTGGCTTCCCAGATGACTTTGGGTGAGAGGCAGAGTCCACCCTGGATTATTGCAGTTAATTTCAGGGCACTTGCAACCATTCATACTCACATTAACACCAAATGGCAATTTTGAATCTCCACTTTAGGATTGCGGGAGCAAGCTGGAGTACCCGCAAAAAGCAGGGAGCTGAGATTCCAACACCCCTTGAATGTGAGACGGACGTGCTAACAACTTCACGGTGAATGGGAGAAATAAAAATCTACATCTATAATAGATTATAATACATAAAACTCCTCCCTCCCCCAACATTATAAATGATACAATACAGCATAACAAATGCACCAAAACTGCATGTATCTACTTTAATACCTGAGTAAACACCAGGACATTGATCCATATGGCATTATTAAATCAAAACTATGGTTTGACTCAATACATACCTGCTATGACAGCCACATCATTCTGTGTATCACGCCCATGCTTCTTCTTTCCATTATTTGTTGTCACAGTTTGATCTGGAAAAAAACACCAAACACATTTCCTGAATGGAGACTTATTATTGTAAAACGTCACCATGTGATATTGTATGTTTTATGGTGGAAAAAGTGCATCGGTGCACCAATTCTCACTCACGCTGCGATTATATCTCAGCCAGGTGTCAACACAACCTCATGTTCATAAATCAACATGACATGAATGAAATTAGCCTCCTCCTGCTAGGTGACGCTAGAAGCTGCCTCTCCATGCAGCTGCTTGAACACAAGAGTGCATTTTAACACTGTCTCGTTTCTGAGTGTCATTTCCAACATGCATTTATCTCCTTTAGTGGGAGCTTCCCTGCATGGATTCATGTGTACACTCAATGCAACAACGCTAATTGTCTTTATTCAAATATGATGATGGAAGCATCATATTTACAAAAATTACAGTACAATGACTCTTGCATCAGCAAGGAATGCTCACTGGTGAATTATTCCTTTAGTAGAGGGTTCAAAAATATTGAAATTGTCGGGGCGAGGCAGCGCTGTGTGCCAGAACGACCAGAAAGGTGCAACAAGACCTAGTTTGTTTGACTTGCGCTGCGATGAAAATTAAGTTATGTCCATTTTTAATGATTACAATTATTTAAAATGTAGAAAAAATAAGTATGGCAGCAATTGCAGGCCCAGGTCTTTTTGAATATGATGCCACAGATTTGGCACATCTATGTTTGGGCCGTTTTTACATTTTATCTCTTTGCAGCACCTCTCAGCCTCAATCAGGTTGGAGGGGGATGCTAAGTTGAATAAGTCTGGGCTCTGACTGGGCTACTCAAGGACATTCAGAGTTGTCTTACAGTCACTCCTTTGATGTCCTAGCTGTGTGTTTAGGGTCAATGTCCTGCCGAAAATTAATTGTCTCCACCAGGTCAAGAACAGTTGCGAGCAAGTTTTCATCCACTGTTACTTCAATGATCTTTTCCAATTCCTGCTGCTGAAAACCATCCCCACAGCATGATGCTGACATGACTCCTCACTGTAGGGAGGCATTGGTCAGGTGATGAGTGATGCCTGATTTGCTCCGAACCTCACATCCGGCATTCAGGTCAAAAAGTGTAATCTTTGTCTCCAAAAACCCTTCCCTTGCAATCATCTTTATAGATAGGTGACCACCTCTAGGAAGAGTCCTCTAGTCACAGATGATGGAGGCTGCTGTGCTTATAGGGTCCTTCAACGCAGCAGACATTTTTCCGAACCATTCGCCAATCTTGTGACAATCCTGTCTTGGAAATCTACAGACAGTTCCTTTGATTTCATGCATGGCTGGTTTGTCAAGTTCAACTGTGGAACCCTATAGGTGTAGGCCTTTTCTGCATGATGTTGACTCGACTGAATTAAACACAAGTCGACTCCAATTAAGCTGTGGAAAGATCCAAAGGATAATCAGGATGTACTTGAGGTCAATCTTGAGGTTCAGGTCGCACACACACACACACACACACACACACACACATACGTGTTTTGGTGCATTTTCAGGACGTCCGTTTGTTCATCCAACATATGGGTACATGCCTTTCCCGTGGTCCTACTGGCTCCAAAAAAATATGGTAACCATGAAAAAAAATCAGGAAGACACCCATCTATTCAGATTTTGGCTAAGATGTAATTTTTTTTGGATTTATGACAAAACTACGACATATGAGGACATTGACAGGTTTTTGTGTATTATGGAGACAATCACCTCAAACACACTGCCTTTTCATGTTTTTGTGAATTTTGAGCCCCCTAGATACACATCATTTTCAAGTATATATGACTTATGAAGACCAGCTAAGTATAAAGTGTGTCTTTTTAGATTGACTCCTGTAACATACCAACAGTATATGTTAGAAACATGTGTCCAATTGTCATGCTCGGGCACGGGGAGAACTCTACAGAAGGAAGCCCACATTCGAACTACCAATTGCTGAACTGTGAGGCGAATGTGCCAAACAGTCGTTACACCCGTCATCCCTCAGATATTCACGTTGATAATACAAGACAGTAAAACTAAGCTGTGAAGAAAAAGAGACAGTTAAATATGTGGTCAGGTTAATTTTTTCTTTTTTAATTGCTGACGAATATGAACTTATGAACATAGAAAACATGCCACCTCCTCTCCATGACACAAGGCAGTGCAATAGATGAAGGTTGTTTGAACTGAAGAAGATTATGTCAAAATGTGAATACTGTGATGATTTCAATGTACTATATATTCATTTTCCTTTTTAATGTAGTTATCCTGTTGTGGATGTAGTTTTTGATGGACAGCCAGTCTCTGTCTTTCAGAGCTACTGGCTCTGCGTGGAGACAGGCGTCACAGCTCGTTTTACCTGGAACTTTATGGCTTGTTATGAAGTCAAACATATGTCGCTCAACAGCCTTCACTTCATCACCTGTCCACTTGCGTCTCTTATTCCCACCTGTAAAAGAAGGCATTATTTATTAAAAATGGCATTGCTAATGTTAAAAATGCAAAATAAGATATTCCAGGAAATAATGAGAATTTTGAACAATACTGCTTCTTGTTGTATTTGCTTTGTTTTGCCCCCTTTGGCAATGGTGTGACCTTGATAGCGCTGTTACTCTCTAATGCATTCCCCGATGAAGTGGCACTGCAACTTGTCACTGAAATCGAATGACTTGAAGCTATCGCTGAGGTGGTGATTTCCTCAATCTGTACTGCATCTTTTACTGGCATGTCCTCTTTTGGCGAAACAAGAGAATCTGTGATTCTGTGCTCTGTACTGCAAATACTTTCTTCTGATGAATTGCCACTTGTGTCTGGAACATAGTCCATGTCGTCATAATCCGAATATTCATCAGGAGACATCTGAATTAAAAGAAGAGAAAAAATGTATTTTATATTTATATATGGATAGAATATCACTTCACCACAATACCACAATGCTCACCGAATCAGTCATTCTTTCCATCGGTCTCAGCGTGATTTGCCTTTCTCTTTCGATAATCTCTTTCCTGGCCTGGTTTTGCAGTCGACGGCTGGCTCTTAACTGTCCATATCATGTATGAAATGTAAACAGTCTTCGTGTTACTTGAGATTCAACAATATTTCCTCAGACAGTAAATATGTCAAGTCAAAGAACATGCAATTCAAATGAAGCAGGAGAAAGCAGCTATCCTACCTGCTCAGCAGTAGCTGTCTGGTGAAAGGGGACTAATCCAATGATTTTGCTGGCCTTAAAAAATAACAATAATTAAAAAAATAAAAAAAAAACATATTTTATATTTGTTCAGCATTATTAATCCTGACACAGGATGATCTGGGCCCAATGTACCACACAAAAAAATCTGAACGCTGTTCAGCTCTGTGAAGCAGCAATATGGAGACAATATATAAAAGAATTTAACTGAAACACACTGAAGTGTTTCAGACTAAAGAAATATGAGGACATGACGACTGAAATTCTGAAAAGTCCATTTTCCTGACTTCTAAACTATCTTAAGAGGGTTTGGGATTAATATACCACACTATAGAAAGTTAACACTGTTCAGCTCTGTGGAACAGCAATACGGGGACATTCGAACACAAGCTCTCCAGAGTTAGGTCCAGACAAAAATCATGTCACCTGAAACACACTCAGGTTTTTCAGGTCTAAAGAAATATGAGGACATGACGACTGAAATCATGGAGAGTCCATGTTTCTGATTTATAACTTCTCCTGTGTTTGTCAAAGAAAGCTGTAAACTCAAACCTAGTATATACTGATAAGACATAGTAACCTGTTGTAAGGATGAAGCGGATCTCTCACTCCCTTCTTGAGCTTCAGAAGGTTTCGTCAGGATCCGAACACCTGGTGTCTGCAACATAGCAACAATGTAGCGTCAGAAATATTCTCATTTATTAATCCTGATTAGTTAATAAATGAATAAACATTATTTCTCATTGAACATCGCTCACAGGAGGGTTTGGGATTAATGTACCACACTATAGAAAGTTAACACTGTTCAGCTCTGTGGAAGAGCAATACGGGGACATTCGAACACAAGCTCTCCAGAGTTAGGTTCAGACAAAAATCATGTCACCTGAAACACACTCAGGTTTTTCAGGTCTAAAGAAATATGAGGACATGACGACTGAAATCATGGAGAGTCCATGTTTCTGATTTATAACTTCTCCTGTGTTTGTCAAAGAAAGCTGTAAACTCAAACCTAGTATATACTGATAAGACGTAGTAACCTGTTGTAAGGATGAAGCGGATCTCTCACTCCCTTCTTGATCTTCAGAAGGTTCAGTCGGGATCCCGTCACTTGGTGTCTACAACATAACAACATTACGGTGTCAAAATATTCTGCATTCTTCATTCTGACCAGTTAATAAATGAATAAACATTATTTCTCATTGAACATCGCTCACAGGAGGGTTTGGGATTAATATACCACACTATAGAAAGTTAACACTGTTCAGCTCTGTGGAACAGCAATACGGGGACATTCGAACACAAGCTCTCCAGAGTTAGGTCCAGACAAAAATCATGTCACCTGAAACACACTCAGGTTTTTCAGGTCTAAAGAAATATGAGGACATGACGACTGAAATCATGGAGAGTCCATGTTTCTGATTTATAACTTCTCCTGTGTTTGTCAACGAAAGCTGTAAACTCAAACCTAGTATATACTGATAAGACGTAGTAACCTGTTGTAAGGATGAAGCGGATCTCTCACTCCCTTCTTGATCTTCAGAAGGTTCAGTCAGGATCCCGTCACTTGATGTCTACAACATAACAACATTACGGTGTCAAAATATTCTGCATTCTTCATTCTGACCAGTTAATAAATGAATAAACATTATTTCTCATTGAACATCGCTCACAGGAGGGTTTGGGATTAATGTACCACACTATAGAAAGTTAACACTGTTCAGCTCTGTGGAAGAGAAATACGGGGACATTCGAACACAAGCTCTCCAGAGTTAGGTTCAGACAAAAATCATGTCACCTGAAACACACTCAGGTTTTTCAGGTCTAAAGAAATATGAGGACATGACGACTGAAATCATGGAGAGTCCATGTTTCTGATTTATAACTTCTCCTGTGTTTGTCAAAGAAAGCTGTAAACTCAAACCTAGTATATACTGATAAGACATAGTAACCTGTTGTAAGGATGAAGCGGATCTCTCACTCCCTTCTTGATCTTCAGAAGGTTCAGTCAGGATCCCGTCACTTGGTGTCTACAACATAACAACATTACGGTGTCAAAATATTCTGCATTCTTCATTCTGACCAGTTAATAAATGAATAAACATTATTTCTCATTGAACATCGCTCACAGGAGGGTTTGGAATTAATGTACCACACTATAGAAAGTTAACACTGTTCAGCTCTGTGGAAGAGCAATACGGGGACATTCGAACACAAGCTCTCCAGAGTTAGGTTCAGACAAAAATCATGTCACCTGAAACACACTCAGGTTTTTCAGGTCTAAAGAAATATGAGGACATGACGACTGAAATCATGGAGAGTCCATGTTTCTGATTTATAACTTCTCCTGTGTTTGTCAACGAAAGCTGTAAACTCAAACCTAGTATATACTGATAAGACATAGTAACCTGTTGTAAGGATGAAGCGGATCTCTCACTCCCTTCTTGGTCTCCAGAAGGTTCAGTCGGGATCCCGTCACTTGGTGTCTACAACATAACAACATTACGGTGTCAAAATATTCTGCATTCTTTATTCTGACCAGTTAATAAATGAATAAACATTTTTCTCATTGAACATCGCTCACAGGAGGGTTTGGGATTAATATACCACACTATAGAAAGTTAACACTGTTCAGCTCTGTGGAACAGCAATACGGGGACATTCGAACACAAGCTCTCCAGAGTTAGGTCCAGACAAAAATCATGTCACCTGAAACACACTCAGGTTTTTCAGGTCTAAAGAAATATGAGGACATGACGACTGAAACCATGGAGAGTCCATGTTTCTGATTTATAACTTCTCCTGTGTTTGTCAAAGAAAGCTGTAAACTCAAACCTAGTATATACTGATAAGACATAGTAACCTGTTGTAAGGATGAAGCGGATCTCTCACTCCCTTCTTGATCTTCAGAAGGTTCAGTCAGGATCCCGTCACTTGGTGTCTACAACATAACAACATTACGGTGTCAAAATATTCTGCATTCTTCATTCTGACCAGTTAATAAATGAATAAACATTATTTCTCATTGAACATCGCTCACAGGAGGGTTTGGGATTAATGTACCACACTATAGAAAGTTAACACTGTTCAGCTCTGTGGAAGAGCAATACGGGGACATTCGAACACAAGCTCTCCAGAGTTAGGTTCAGACAAAAATCATGTCACCTGAAACACACTCAGGTTTTTCAGGTCTAAAGAAATATGAGGACATGACGACTGAAATCATGGAGAGTCCATGTTTCTGATTTATAACTTCTCCTGTGTTTGTCAAAGAAAGCTGTAAACTCAAACCTAGTATATACTGATAAGACATAGTAACCTGTTGTAAGGATGAAGCGGATCTCTCACTCCCTTCTTGATCTTCAGAAGGTTCAGTCAGGATCCCGTCACTTGGTGTCTACAACATAACAACATTACGGTGTCAAAATATTCTGCATTCTTCATTCTGACCAGTTAATAAATGAATAAACATTATTTCTCATTGAACATCGCTCACAGGAGGGTTTGGGATTAATGTACCACACTATAGAAAGTTAACACTGTTCAGCTCTGTGGAAGAGCAATACGGGGACATTCGAACACAAGCTCTCCAGAGTTAGGTTCAGACAAAAATCATGTCACCTGAAACACACTCAGGTTTTTCAGGTCTAAAGAAATATGAGGACATGACGACTGAAATCATGGAGAGTCCATGTTTCTGATTTATAACTTCTCCTGTGTTTGTCAAAGAAAGCTGTAAACTCAAACCTAGTATATACTGATAAGACATAGTAACCTGTTGTAAGGATGAAGCGGATCTCTCACTCCCTTCTTGATCTTCAGAAGGTTTCATCAGGATCCGAACACCTGGTGTCTGCAACATAGCAACAATGTAGCGTCAGAAATATTCTCATTTATTAATCCTGATTAGTTAATAAATGAATAAACATTATTTCTCATTGAACATCGCTCCCAGGAGGGTTTGGGATTAATATACCACACTATACAAAGTTAACACTGTTCAGCTATGTGGAACAGCAATATGGGGACATTCGAACACAGGCTCTCCAGAGTTAGGTCCAGACAAAAATCATGTCACCTGAAACACACTCAGGTTTTTCAGGTCTAAAGAAATATGAGGACATGACGACTGAAATCATGGAGAGTCCATGTTTCTGATTTATAACGTCTCCTGTGTTTGTCAACGAAAGCTGTAAACGCAAACTTAGTATATACTGATAAGACGTAGTAACCTGCTGTAAGGATGAAGCGGATCTCTCACTCCCTTCTTGGTCTCCAGAAGGTTCAGTCGGGATCCCGTCACTTGGTGTCTACAACATAACAACATTACGGTGTCAAAATATTCTGCATTCTTCATTCTGACCAGTTATTCATTCATTCATTCATTCATTCATCTTCCGAACCGCTTTATCCTCACTAGGGTCGCGGGTCATGCTGGAGCCTATCCCAGCTGTCTTCGGGCAGTAGGCGGGGGACACCCTGAATCAGTTGCCAGCCAATCGCAGGGCACACAGAGACAAACAACCATCCACGCCCACACTCACACCTAGGGACAATTTTGAGTGTTCAATCAGCCTGCCATGCATGTCTTTGGAATGTGGGAGGAAACCGGAGCACCCGGAGAAAACCCACGCAGGCCCGGGGAGAACATGCAAACTCCACACAGGGAGGCCGGAGCTGGAATTGAACCCGGTACCTCTGCACTGTGAAGTCGACGTGCTAACCACTGGACTACCGGGCCGCCCAGTTAATAAATGAATAAACATTATTTCTCATTGGACATCGCTCACAGGAGGGTTTGGGATTAATGTACCACACTATAGAAAGTTAACACTGTTCAGCTCTGTGGAAGAGCAATACGGGGACATTCGAACACAAGCTCTCCAGAGTTAGGTTCAGACAAAAATCATGTCACCTGAAACACACTCAGGTTTTTCAGGTCGAAAGAAATATGAGGACATGACGACTGAAATCATGGAGAGTCCATGTTTCTGATTTATAACTTCTCCTGTGTTTGTCAAAGAAAGCTGTAAACTCAAACCTAGTATATACTGATAAGACATAGTAACCTGTTGTAAGGATGAAGCGGATCTCTCACTCCCTTCTTGATCTTCAGAAGGTTCAGTCAGGATCCCGTCACTTGGTGTCTACAACATAACAACATTACGGTGTCAAAATATTCTGCATTCTTCATTCTGACCAGTTAATAAATGAATAAACATTATTTCTCATTGAACATCGCTCACAGGAGGGTTTGGGATTAATGTACCACACTATAGAAAGTTAACACTGTTCAGCTCTGTGGAAGAGCAATACGGGGACATTCGAACACAAGCTCTCCAGAGTTAGGTTCAGACAAAAATCATGTCACCTGAAACACACTCAGGTTTTTCAGGTCTAAAGAAATATGAGGACATGACGACTGAAATCATGGAGAGTCCATGTTTCTGATTTATAACTTCTCCTGTGTTTGTCAAAGAAAGCTGTAAACTCAAACCTAGTATATACTGATAAGACATAGTAACCTGTTGTAAGGATGAAACGGATCTCTCACTCCCTTCTTGATCTTCAGAAGGTTCAGTCAGGATCCCGTCACTTGGTGTCTACAACATAACAACATTACGGTGTCAAAATATTCTGCATTCTTCATTCTGACCAGTTAATAAATGAATAAACATTATTTCTCATTGAACATCGCTCACAGGAGGGTTTGGGATTAATGTACCACACTATAGAAAGTTAACACTGTTCAGCTCTGTGGAAGAGCAATACGGGGACATTCGAACACAAGCTCTCCAGAGTTAGGTTCAGACAAAAATCATGTCACCTGAAACACACTCAGGTTTTTCAGGTCTAAAGAAATATGAGGACATGACGACTGAAATCATGGAGAGTCCATGTTTCTGATTTATAACTTCTCCTGTGTTTGTCAAAGAAAGCTGTAAACTCAAACCTAGTATATACTGATAAGACATAGTAACCTGTTGTAAGGATGAAGCGGATCTCTCACTCCTTCTTGATCTTCAGAAGGTTCAGTCAGGATCCCGTCACTTGGTGTCTACAACATAACAACATTACGGTGTCAAAATATTCTGCATTCTTCATTCTGACCAGTTAATAAATGAATAAACATTATTTCTCATTGAACATCGCTCACAGGAGGGTTTGGGATTAATGTACCACACTATAGAAAGTTAACACTG
Source organism: Hippocampus abdominalis (assembly GCA_018466805.1). Lineage (NCBI taxonomy): Eukaryota > Metazoa > Chordata > Actinopteri > Syngnathiformes > Syngnathidae > Hippocampus > Hippocampus abdominalis. Next base: position 20,490,075 of record CM031706.1, on the reverse strand, counting down.
TTCAGCTCTGTGGAAGAGCAATACGGGGACATTCGAACACAAGCTCTCCAGAGTTAGGTTCAGACAAAAATCATGTCACCTGAAACACACTCAGGTTTTTCAGGTCTAAAGAAATATGAGGACATGACGACTGAAATCATGGAGAGTCCATGTTTCTGATTTATAACTTCTCCTGTGTTTGTCAAAGAAAGCTGTAAACTCAAACCTAGTATATACTGATAAGACATAGTAACCTGTTGTAAGGATGAAGCGGATCTCTCACTCCCTTCTTGATCTTCAGAAGGTTCAGTCAGGATCCCGTCACTTGGTGTCTACAACATAACAACATTACGGTGTCAAAATATTCTGCATTCTTCATTCTGACCAGTTAATAAATGAATAAACATTATTTCTCATTGAACATCGCTCACAGGAGGGTTTGGGATTAATGTACCACACTATAGAAAGTTAACACTGTTCAGCTCTGTGGAAGAGCAATACGGGGACATTCGAACACAAGCTCTCCAGAGTTAGGTTCAGACAAAAATCATGTCACCTGAAACACACTCAGGTTTTTCAGGTCTAAAGAAATATGAGGACATGACGACTGAAATCATGGAGAGTCCATGTTTCTGATTTATAACTTCTCCTGTGTTTGTCAAAGAAAGCTGTAAACTCAAACCTAGTATATACTGATAAGACATAGTAACCTGTTGTAAGGATGAAGCGGATCTCTCACTCCCTTCTTGATCTTCAGAAGGTTTCATCAGGATCCGAACACCTGGTGTCTGCAACATAGCAACAATGTAGCGTCAGAAATATTCTCATTTATTAATCCTGATTAGTTAATAAATGAATAAACATTATTTCTCATTGAACATCGCTCCCAGGAGGGTTTGGGATTAATATACCACACTATACAAAGTTAACACTGTTCAGCTATGTGGAACAGCAATATGGGGACATTCGAACACAGGCTCTCCAGAGTTAGGTCCAGACAAAAATCATGTCACCTGAAACACACTCAGGTTTTTCAGGTCTAAAGAAATATGAGGACATGACGACTGAAATCATGGAGAGTCCATGTTTCTGATTTATAACGTCTCCTGTGTTTGTCAACGAAAGCTGTAAACGCAAACTTAGTATATACTGATAAGACGTAGTAACCTGCTGTAAGGATGAAGCGGATCTCTCACTCCCTTCTTGGTCTCCAGAAGGTTCAGTCGGGATCCCGTCACTTGGTGTCTACAACATAACAACATTACGGTGTCAAAATATTCTGCATTCTTCATTCTGACCAGTTAATAAATGAATAAACATTATTTCTCATTGGACATCGCTCACAGGAGGGTTTGGGATTAATGTACCACACTATAGAAAGTTAACACTGTTCAGCTCTGTGGAAGAGCAATACGGGGACATTCGAACACAAGCTCTCCAGAGTTAGGTTCAGACAAAAATCATGTCACCTGAAACACACTCAGGTTTTTCAGGTCGAAAGAAATATGAGGACATGACGACTGAAATCATGGAGAGTCCATGTTTCTGATTTATAACTTCTCCTGTGTTTGTCAAAGAAAGCTGTAAACTCAAACCTAGTATATACTGATAAGACATAGTAACCTGTTGTAAGGATGAAGCGGATCTCTCACTCCCTTCTTGATCTTCAGAAGGTTCAGTCAGGATCCCGTCACTTGGTGTCTACAACATAACAACATTACGGTGTCAAAATATTCTGCATTCTTCATTCTGACCAGTTAATAAATGAATAAACATTATTTCTCATTGAACATCGCTCACAGGAGGGTTTGGGATTAATGTACCACACTATAGAAAGTTAACACTGTTCAGCTCTGTGGAAGAGCAATACGGGGACATTCGAACACAAGCTCTCCAGAGTTAGGTTCAGACAAAAATCATGTCACCTGAAACACACTCAGGTTTTTCAGGTCTAAAGAAATATGAGGACATGACGACTGAAATCATGGAGAGTCCATGTTTCTGATTTATAACTTCTCCTGTGTTTGTCAAAGAAAGCTGTAAACTCAAACCTAGTATATACTGATAAGACATAGTAACCTGTTGTAAGGATGAAGCGGATCTCTCACTCCTTCTTGATCTTCAGAAGGTTCAGTCAGGATCCCGTCACTTGGTGTCTACAACATAACAACATTACGGTGTCAAAATATTCTGCATTCTTCATTCTGACCAGTTAATAAATGAATAAACATTATTTCTCATTGAACATCGCTCACAGGAGGGTTTGGAATTAATGTACCACACTATAGAAAGTTAACACTGTTCAGCTCTGTGGAAGAGCAATACGGGGACATTCGAACACAAGCTCTCCAGAGTTAGGTTCAGACAAAAATCATGTCACCTGAAACACACTCAGGTTTTTCAGGTCTAAAGAAATATGAGGACATGACGACTGAAATCATGGAGAGTCCATGTTTCTGATTTATAACTTCTCCTGTGTTTGTCAAAGAAAGCTGTAAACTCAAACCTAGTATATAATGATAAGACGTAGTAACCTGTTGTTAGGATGAAGTGGATCTCCCAATCCTTTCTTGGTCTCCAGAAGGTTTCGTCAGGATCCCAACACCTGGTGTCTGCAACATAGCAACATTACACTATCAGAAATATTCTAAAGTATTCTACAGTAACTGAAGAAGTATGAGGGCATGACTGAAAACATTAAAAGCAACATTATACCAACCATAGAGTGTCAGAAATATTTCGTAGTTATATGACTTTTGAATAAATTAAAGTACTTTTTTCAGTGACCACATTCACAGCACAAGCTGGCTCTTCATGGTACTTACCACTGTACAGCTCTGATAGCTAACAATTTCAGGGCAACACACACGACTGAGTTCAAATAATAAAGACAACACCCGAAACATACTCTTTCAGACTAATAGAATGTAATGACTGAAAAATGTGGAGTCCATGTTCCTGACTTTGAATTTCTGTTGTTGTCAAATAATACTCTAAAACAGACACTCGTGTTAACTTTTAAAAGGTAATAAACTGTTGATGAAAATGATCTTTCACTCACCTATGAAATATAATGATTTTCTTATTAGATCTGCTTGTCTATATTCAGGCATTACTTACCAGTGCTCTCCATGCCCACTGAGAATCTCCATAGTCATAGGTTATTTCATTCCCTGCTTGGATATTTTCAATTGCAAACAAGCAAAGATGAGGTTTATCCTGGATTGTCAGCTTTTTCATTCTACAGTTTGGGCCTTTGTGAGCATCATTGACCAGTCGACCCAATGAACCATCTTCATGGGAGGAATCAATGCTGAAATTGAACAATGAAACATGAATTGTTTTTCCAGCAAAACTACAATGTTGTACAGAACCACATGATGTTTTTCTAGATCTTGACTTACCACCATGTGCTTCCTTTCCATTCAAAATCAAACAGGAAACAATTTTGCTTCTCTGTGTACTTTTTCTGTCTCTTGTCTCGTTCATAGCTTGAGATTAACTCTCCACGGTACTCAACCACAAAGGACCCCTTTCGATTGGTTCACTTGTAAATACACCACGTCCTAAGACACGAAAAGTTGACACTTAAATGTCGATGAATACAATCCAAATCAGGCTTACACAATGCAGTTAATCAGATATTAAAAAATACATGCAGACCAAAAAATAAAAATTTAAAGAGAGGGGGAAAAAAACATGTTTAGTGGTGCAACAACAAAATCATTCGATGTAAAACTAAAAACAATTATCAGAATCGCTGATAATTTTCTTTAGCAATTTGTATCAGCACAAAATAATAATGTGGCTCCTTACATCAGAGTTGTTTACATTCCTTGCCATTAATTGAACAGAATGTATGGAATAGCAAAGAAAAATACCAGAGGTTTGACCGACAAAGATGAATACTGCTATAATTTCATTGCAAACGTTTGTTTTTTCTTTGAAACGGTGAACATTAATCAACACAAGAATAAACAGTGTAAATACACCGGACTTAGCATAAATGCTAATAGTGCATGGCCCACTTTCATTAGGCTACCTGTACTAACTAATCTCAATTAACTGCAATGGAATAAAACAAATACTGCCCTGAAATAAACATTTGGCACCAAAATCAACTTCCATAGACTGTGTTGTTAAAGATTTAGAAAAGTTTTCCAGAACCTTGCCTGCAGGACATGTCCACATTACTTTTATTGGAAGCTTATTAGCATGCTAACGATCGATCTAGCTAGCTAGCTAGCTGTCTAATTGAATGACATTACCTTTGGTGGGCACTGTTAAACATGTTATGTTACGGTAAGAAAAACGAAAAGGAATTGCTTACCAGGTGGTCAATCACGCGTGGTCGTGTTTGTTTAAGAGAGTTTAATAGATATCTGGCTGTAGGATTGTCTGGCTGCTTCACATGTTGGATTCTGTGTGACTGCTAATTGATGTGACTTACCAGGAAGAGGGCGGGGAAAGTGTGTGAGTAAGTCCGAAAAAGCTGACATTTGAGGTCCTGCACAATGACGTCACTGAAAGTGTGTTAAAAGTGTGTAAAAGTACAGAAGTTGGCCACTAGTTTTCCAAATGAAAAGTGAGTCGAAAGTTAAACACAATTAAACACACAATTTCTGACAAATGTGCTCTTTCAGGACATCACTTATTTTTGGTGTGGGAGTATCCTCGTGAGCTCTAGAGTAATGTAGACTGCGTGGAAAAATGAGGACGCGAAAAATGTCCTCATTTTTCCACAGGTCCTCATTTTGAAGGTGTGTTATCATAAAATTGTCCTGATATGTCATGAATACAAACACACACACACACACACACACACACACACACACACACACGCACACACACACACACACACACACACACACACACGCACACACACACACACACATACACACACACACACATACATACACATTATATATATACACAGTATACTGTATATATAAATGAGGATGAAATAAAACAAAGAAAAATCATAAATCATGAAATGCCTACTATTCCTCACTGGTCAATGAAAGGCAAGCAAGCATTTTTTTTGTTCTGAAAACTTGTTAAAGTTCATTAGTTTGATTGTGAAAATCTAATTAAAATCCAGTCTCCAGAATCCATTTTGATTGAATCTAATTAAAGTGTCTAACTTAAAAAAACAACAACAACAAAAAACAAAGACAAATTTACAGCCCTTTATAAATGTCTTAAAGACAGAAAAATAACAGCTCACTTGAACCAAACAAGTCACTTGAATGAGGTGAGCAAATGCCAAAGAATGTGCGGAAGGATCAGAACAAGAAAAACAAATTCACAATAAAGAGATTATTTTCATTGGATAGCAAGGATATGTATATCAAAGTTGTTTAAAAAAATATTGTTACAATAACAAGTTCAAGGTGAAGTAAACACACTGTATGGTTAAAAAAATAGAATAACCTGAACATAATTGTGAAAGCGAATTTTTGTTGAGAGCTAAAAAACGAACATTTCACCATCAGCCTGCAGCATACCTTGCAAAGATCGCGAGGAAGAGTCTGCCAGCGCACCACAATTCGACTGGACCAATGGGCCATGGACAGTGACCAATGAGCTTCCAGGGTTGGTGAGCGCTGCCTTTAGAAGTGCCATGTTGTTGAACTGAACCAACGAGAGGCAGCCCACGAAACCCTTCGCAGCAGCTTCAGCTACTTCCTCATGGAAAGCATCCAACCCTTTGGAGATATTTTATGATTACGGTATTTGATTGCCTCAGACCCCTCTGTAGATTTTAATGAGCATCTTGAACAAAATGGAGGACTTACTGGTGACTTTACCCAATGTCAAAGTTCTGATCAAGACTAATTCTACATCAAAGGAAAGGGTGTATTTTCTGTGGATATCCTGGTCCACCTGTTTGAAGAAAAAACAAACACATACATGTATAAAAAGTGCAAAATATAAAGGTGATGAATTATGAATTCTTGGATCTTGGTGTTTATGCTTTCTGATTAATGGATGATAATGAAACACTGGAAGCTGTGAGGCAAAGTGCAATGAACCTCATAATTGTTTTTGAAAACAACATATGTAATGTTGTATTTTCACAAACATGGAAAACAACTTCTACAAATCTATTAACAATCTATTCAGTTAATCAACCTTGTGTGGTTCTTTAAACAGATTGAAACATATCTTTGAAAAGAACTGAACTGAATTGCTCAACTAACTCAAATGCATCTCACATGTCCTTTAAAAACAAGTGGACAAAAGAAAATCGAATGCTTGTCTCAAAGCATCCTATCCTACTCTAGTAGTTGGTTTATGGATGACAATAAAGGAGCGGAAGCTTAGCTAGTTTACAGCATTAGCGCCTGACCCAAGGCACTGACTTAGCGTTCGGAACCACACTATCTTTATGATGACCGCCGTAGAAATGACTCATGTTATCCTTGGCACCTTTTGAAGCTGTAACAGCTCCATGATGTTTGGCTACTCTTCAAAGTTATAAACTAAACTGGCTGTCCGTGCTGCTGCCCTTTGTCAGCAGGACACATTACATCCTCTATTTGTCATTGAGTCTTTTCAAAGTGTTTGGCTCCAGATGCCCCAGAGCACTTTTGAAACACTTGAAAAGTTCTTCCTGGGGAGTTTTTTTTTGCACAACCCGGCCAGCCTCATTAATACCAGGCCATGAGGCCTTGGCGAAAAAGTCCCAATTTGCATAATAAAGTAAATAATCAATGCTAATGCTTTTTGACAGACACCAAATTGCTACTGGAATAAAAGCATGACATTTGAACACAGGTCCACCCACGTGTGCCTGCCTCACCTGTACATAGATTTTCTCCTCCACTCTCTGGATTCGTACTCTGTGGATTCGTCCATCTGCCAGACTAGTGGTAGTGGGGCAGAAGACGTCTGGCTTCCTGTCCGCCTGCAGGTGGTACCAGATCTGCAGACTCCCTGGATGCAAGGCACACACAGCACAAATGTGAACCGCGTGGCCACTTTTGTCTTTATTTACGTCACATTCACTTTTGTCTGATGGAGCTAACACATGTGAAAATCAAGCAGTGCGAGGAACTAAGAAAATGCTGTGCAGACGTAGGTGTTTTTGGAAACACTGGTTGTTGGTGTGCCCTGCGATTGGCTGGCAACCAGTTCGGGGTGTCCCCACTTACTGCCCGAAGACAGCTGGGATAGGCTCTTGAGGATAAGCAGTTTGGATAATGGATGGATGGATAGATGAAGACAAGTCAGTCTTCAAAGAACCCAATGTGCATTTTAAACAGTGAAGACTTAATGTGTTTTGTACACAGGAAAACATTTAAAGTCTTTAGAGATCCTAACATCAGTGTTTTATCAACATTAAAGACAATTAGTCTTCGACAGATTTTTGTCAACAAAAGAAGACAATTTATCATATTCAAACAACTGAACAAAGGTCTTCATAAACACAGAAAGGTCACACCTAACATCAGGTTTTTATGAAAATCCAAGACAATTTTAACGTCTCATGGACACAGTATCATTGAAGACACTTTCATAATTGTGAGTCTTCAATGGACCTAACATAAAGAAGATGTGTGTTCCAAAGTTAGAAGACAACTTTTGAGTCATGAAACGTGTTTCTATCAACAATGGAGTCTTCAAAGAACTACACCTATGTATTTTTGTCATATGTAACATCCATCCATCCATCCATCACGCTTATCCTGAAGAAGGTCGTGGGGAGTTGCTGGAGACTACCCCAGCGACGGCGTACGACAGACAACATTGAACTGGTTGCCAGTCAGTCGCAGAACACCTGTAGAGACAAACAACCATTCACACCCACATCGTCACTGAGTGGGAACCGATCCCACGCTGCACACATACAAGTCAGGGTAGTGTACCACTAGACCATCCGCGACCATATATAACATGCATCATTGTTTTGTGAAAGTTTGACAACAATTATGTCTTTAGTGAATGTCTTCCTCAATGTCGACCACAGACATTGAAATTCTTCACATTCTATGGGTACACGTGAACAAATCTGTGCACGCACCGTTCCTGGCCACAATTACAGCAATGTACTGGCGGCTGAGGGTGCTGACAGAAAACAGCATGGCGGGGCTCTGAGAGGTGATGAAGCTGAATGAAAAGTCCTCTCTGGCCCGACTGCTGCTGCTGCTCTCCGCTTGCAAGCTTTTGTTCAGCATCACAGAGAAAGGCTCCTGAAGTGTGTAGGTCAGCGATGACTCTTTGTCAAAGGACACCGACACCTCTGTGAAAACAGTATATCCGCAGTTCATGGGTGATTGTTAAAGAACATATACAACATTGGACAAAAATATGAAAACAAAAGATTCATAAAGTAAGGTATTTTCCGCACTATAAAAGATTAAGATAATCTTTTTTTGTCCCGCACTAGGGAAATTTTCAATAAAGCGCACCTAAAAGCATTTGATTTCCTCAAAAGTCTTATATCTGGATCAATATTCTGATTTCTTGGATGTAGTATTTTAAATGTTCTGTTAAGCGCTTTGTTGCAGCTGCAGTGGTAATGTGTATTGTGTATTATATTCCTTTAGCATAGCGCCATCTAGTTGATGCATAACACAACCGCAGGCACTATTGTAGCCTCTATGCAGTTTATAATGTGGTGGGTCCTATATATCAAAACAGCTTTAAAATAGACCATTCATTGAAGGTGTATCTTAAACTTCAGAGCGCCTTATAATGCAGAAAATACGGTAGATCATATGATTACAGTGTTCCCTCACGTTTCATGAGTGGTATGCCTTACAAATTGCCGTTGTGCAAATTAAAATGTAGTTGTTATGACTAGCATTGCTTCTTCGTCTATATATACATATATATATATATATAATATTTTTTTGTTGAAGTCCGCAAAAAGTCTGCAAACGGTCCGCGAGAAGCAGCAAAAGTCAGCAAGTGTCAAATAGTCCAACATATACAGTACATGTCGGGTGAGGGGGGGCGCTGAGAAGATGCAAAGCCATGTTGATTGGCTGTGCATCTTTTTTCTGTCTTATCACGTGGGTTACTCTTTGATCTTTAACGTCTAAGTGTTGTTTATGATGCGTGCTAGTGTGTGCGTGCGCGTGTGTGTGTGGGAGAGAGAGAGAGAGAGAGAGAGGGAGAGAGAGAGAGAAAGAGGCTTGTTAGAACAAAAGCAGGTCTCTTCCATCCTTAATTGTCTAATCATCCTTGCACATGGCAGGATCGCTGGCCTGTGTGTGTGTGTGTGTGTGTGTGTGTGCTGTGCGTGCTGTGTGTGTGTGTGTGTGGGTGTGTGTGCTGTGTTAGTGCGCTCTGCTCAAGCGCGAAGGCCCACGTGGGGCATTTGTTTTTTATGTTTATTGGTCGCTACTTCGCCAATTTTGGTTTATCGTGGGTGGTTTTGGTCCCCATAAACCGCGATAAACGAGGGGTTACTGTATCTTCTGGTATTGCTAAAAGGCCACTGGCAGAGGACCTCAGGTTATTTTTAAAAAATGAACTACATGTGGGGCGGCCCGGTAGTCCAGTGGTTAGCACGTCGGCTTCACAGTGCAGTGGTACCGGGTTCAATTCCAGCTCCGGCCTCCCTGCGTGGGTTTTCTCCGGGTGCTCCGGTTTCCTCCCACATTCCAAAAAACATGCATGGCAGGCTGATTGGGCACTCTAAATTGTCCCTAGGTATGAGTGTGAGAGTGGATGGTTGTTCGTCTCTGTGTGCCCTGCGATTGGCTGGCAACCAATTCAGGGTGTCCCCCGCCTACTGCCCGAAGACGGCTGGGATAGGCTCCAGCACCCCCCCGCAACCCTAGTAGTTTCCAGAGAAGTGACTTTCAATGTCCATAGAACTGGCTTCTATAGACAAGGATCAGGACACCAAGGTCCAAACCTCTGGCTGCTACCCAACTCACAAAACACTCAACCATCTTTGCCCGTGCCACAGGTGGTGAGCCCGTAAATATGGACCCACATTGACTCTTCGGGCTGGGCCCAGCTACTGAGCGCTAGTTATTGAGCCCCATCTCAAGGTCAAGGGGGACCCATGTGACCCGTATCTGGGCAAGGGATTATTAGATGCAATAAGGCTGTTCTTCAAAGTTGGTTCTCAGCTGTGCTTTGTCTGATCCCTCATTTATGACTTGTTTGCCCTGAGTCGCCCCACCAGAGGCATAGAGCCCCTGACAGCTTAGCTCCAACGGTCACTGGACACACAAACTCCTCCATCATGATAAGGAGACTACTCGAGATACAACATAAGATGCTTTAGTTTTTTTTTGAGGGCAAGAAACTGTGCAGACAATTTAATGAACTTGACATATGGTGCATATTTACGGAAAAAGATGACTTTTGGTTTTCATCGTATCCAACTTGTTTTTTAAACCGCAAACATGAGAATCTCTATGAGCATATGTTGGCGTATTCATTATCTCTGTAGAACATTTATTTTTCCATGAAAGTAATGTCATTTCCACAAATGCTAAAAAATAATTAAATGAACATTATGTTTGTTTTTGTAAACTGACAAACCTTGCGTATACCAATTGATCTCTACAAAGCTGGTTTTCTCAAACATTGAAAATGATTTACACTCATTAATAAACGAAAAATGACATGGCTGAATGAACATAGCGTACATCGTTTCGCCAATAAAAGAAGCCAAGTTGAACTCTGGAAAGGCTTCTGACTCTTTTATGCTAGATAGTAATTCCTTTCATTTCCATATATTTTGTTTGGACTCCTGGCGGATTCACAAGTATATTGAACTTCAACGCAGCTTCAAAAGAAGAACCATCATTAACGACTTCATTAAAGCTCTCGGTTCCACATAAAATGCAAGCATACAGTATTTGGTCGCATCATGAAACATTCTTGCCAGGAGCAAACACCGTTCTTTTGTTCCCAACGTGACCCCGCCAACCCCCACCCAAAAAAACCCAAAACAATTTGTTTGCCGTCAACGACAGTGGCTGCAAATGAGAATCGAACAACTGTCGTCACGCTGTGAAGTCACACTTGATTTATATCAGCCTCCCACACACCACATGGCTTCTTTGTTTCTACATACAGAAATCATTGACTTGGGCTCCGTATTTTCTCTCCAGGTTGGGTGAGTGGACTAAGACATTCGTTCAGGAAGACATTTCAAGAGCATGCACTTGAAATAAGGATACATGTCCTTGTGTGTAACTCAAGAGAGAATCAACTGCAATTATGGATCCTAAAGTACCTGTGCCTTTTACAGCCAAAAGGGTAAAGCTATTGTTCCAAAATGTGGAAGCAGCAAAGGCACACATGCAAAGCCTTTGAAGTTAGTACTCTTGTTATAAGAAATTTTCTCAGTGCTACAGAGACCTCATTTTAGTCAATGTCAAAGGATTATCACTGTCTCCCTGTTTGGATTTCTCCTGCAACAATATTCCAAAAGGACGATGGTTCTGAGAAGAAAGAGAATATGATTGATGTAATGAAAGGACCATTGTGACTGGTGCGGTGCATTTTAATTTGTGTTTGACAAGGAGTACTTAAATGAAGATGTAGACTATAAATGTTAGCCTTTTGCACAAGATGCACAAAGCTAACAAGGCAGCTATCTCCCATACATTTTTAAATTGTGACGAAATATATACTGTAATGGGCGGCCCGGTAGCCCAGTGGTTAGCACGTCGGCTTCACAGTGCAGAGGTACCGGGTTCGATCCCAGCTCCGGCCTCCCTGTGTGGAGTTTGCATGTTCTCCCCGGGCTTGCGTGGGTTTTCTCCGGGTGCTCCGGTTTCCTCCCACATTCCAAAAACATGCATGGCAGGCTGATTGTGCACTCTAAATTGTCCCTAGGTGTGAGTGTGAGCGTGGATGGTTGTTCGTCTCTGTGTGCCCTGCGATTGGCTGGCAACCAATTCAGGGTGTCCCCCGCCTACTGCCCGAAGACTGCTGGGATAGGCTCCAGCACCCCCCGCGACCCTAGTGAGGATGAAGCGGTTCGGAAAATGAATGAATGAATATACTGTAATGTGTTCCATGAACCCCCACTAGCCTAGACACTGTAATCCGACTAATAAGGGCAAACCCCTGAAATCTGAATTCAGCAGGAAAATCCACCTGTTGTTAGGCATATCAGGGGGAGATAATAATAATAATAATAATAATAATAATACATTTTATTTATAAGCGCCTTTCAAAACACCCAAGGACACTTTACAATCAGGAACAAGAACAATAAAACACAATGATACTGCTATTTTTCCTTAGACTGCCACGTGCTGTCAACTGAAAATGATCTCACAGTGCCTATAGGATCAGGTAACGACTGTCACAGCTCACCTGTTTTCTGGGTTTGCTCATGTGACGTTTGCAAGATGAAGTGGATTCTTAGATCAAATTGTAAGGAGCATTTTTGACTTGACTTCTTTGGAGGGTTTTTACACTATACAGGCATGGTGTGTTGCGTGGCTTCAGTACAACGTTGTGCTGCAATATGCAGCACTGAGGTCTACGAGAAGAGATGAAGGATAATTAAGAAGCGGGAAGAAGAGGCAGAGAAGGCCCCCCAAAACACCAAGCTCCAGTCATAGTTGTTACTACAGAGTAGAGATGATGTATGCAGATGACCATCACTGCATGCTCTGCTAGTTTGTTTAAAGGCTCTGTATGTGTTCAAGTATCAGTTGTTTGAATGTTTATAATGACCATAATATCCATACTAATTTCTGGTAGCCAGGCAATGGCGGTTTGCATTTTGTGTCAGCATTAAAATAGCATCCCCTAGTTCGGGGGTCGGCAACACGCGGCTCGCGAGCCGCATGCGGCTCTTTAGCGCCACCTCGTGGCTCCCTAGAGCTTTTTCAAAAATGTTTGAAAATGGAAAAAAAAAATGTGTTGTTTTAATATTGTAATGCCCTTCAATGTGGTCAAGGATGCACGCAGTCGCTGATGCAGTCTGTTTGCTTTTTAATAAACAAAAAGAGGCAGCAATTAAAACACATTCACAGGAGCTGCTGCTGGCCACAACTCACGCCCATGCACTGACTCCTCAACCTGGCTCGTCCCCTCTCTATGACTTTAACCCTACTCAACGAACCAGCCTTCAAATACACAAATAACAAGAAACAGATATTACACAATGGTTTCTGTCAGAGGGCAAACATGACACAAACATTGTTAACGTTTTCTGATGCTGTAAAAATGTGTCGGAATAAATATTAAATGTCAACATTTCTTCAATGATTATTTGCGTCATAGCCTGCGACACACGTTTCTATTAGCAGGGCGGGATGTCAGTCAAAGGGCTGTTCTTTAAAAAACAAAAAACAAAAACAGCTCATTTCAAGTACAATTCACCGAGGGGACTTGCTAAGAATGGGAATCTGGGCGGCCAAGAGAAGCAGTTTTAAATGGTACACGTGAGCTACGATAGTTAGCACGCTGCGAAAGTGTGTCCCGTGCCTCGTTCATTTTAGCGGCCGTTCTGGCTGTTCCTCATTACGGCATGCGTGTGTAAGTGTCTGCGTATGCGGGAACGGGTCGATCGCGGGAGGTTGTTGTTCGAAAAGTAGACCTAAAAAAGTTTGGGTACCCCTCCTCTACAGTATGAACTGCAGGGGAAAAAAACTTTTCATCATAAATGCTCATCATTGTGTATTTGTAGCCAACTTAGTCATGTTGATAGCAGGCTAATATAGCTCGCATAGATAAATACAGCATGTGTTGCCTTCATTATTTTTTTTGCGGCTCCATACATATTTGTTTTGTTTTTTATTTTGGTCCGATATGGCTCTTTCAACATTTTGGGTTGCCGACCCCTGGCTTAAATAGATATAGATACATGTTGCAGCTCGGAAAAAGGAGAGCTGTAGTGTTGTTTTTTTTAAACGTACACTGTATTTATGCTTTTAACAGTCTCGACAAACACAGACACGCCTTCTCTCTTCTCTCTTCTCAAAGACAGCCTCAGAAAAACGGAAATTAATGATCACTTCACTGACACTAACAAAAGCGAAAATAATGCACCAAAAAAAAAAAAAAAGTCAAGCGAATTTACAAAATAAATTCTATGGAGGCATTTGTATAACATAAACAATACTGAGATAGTCCAGTCTCCTACATACATACAGAATGTGTTTCCTTCATTGCGGCTCCAGACATATTTGTTTTTTGTTTTTTTTGTCCTATATGGCTCTCTCAGCATTTTGGGTTGCCCTGCCCTAGTTAGATGAAATTACATAGTTGGGTAGAAAGTTTTGGTTGAATATACGCAGTTTAATTCTCTTTTGTTTTATGTGCCAGTTTTACAGTCAACCTAAATGGGGAGTAACCAAAAATAACAACTTGAAGTAAACACGCTTTGCGTTTTATTCAGAGAAATGTGGAAGTGAGAGTGAGAACATGTGTACTAAGGAATACTTAAAAAGTGTTTTAATTCTTTTAAATGTACCTACTTAAATTTAAATGTGTGTGTGAGGGGAAAACTTTCAGTAGTCGATGCCATTAAAATATATATATTTTTACAGTTGCATATGCAACATAATTAAAAAGGAGTCTGATCTGTTTTAAGTTCGACAGCTCTGCATTCATTGGATTGTACTGTATGTAATAGCCGCTGAAACGATAGTTTGTTACCCCACCAGCTAATAGTTAACTGAATCAAATAGTCAGGAAATTAGCATTAACAGTCAATCTCAAAGTAGATATCTGCATCTGGTCAGATTTAGGGTGAATCTCGCGGCTCTCATGATTACTTTTGCGACAGCACATTAATTGGATTAGACCAGGGGTGCTCATTAAGTAGCGTGTGAGCTACCAGTAGCTTGCCAAGGGAGTGTCGGTCACGCTCATTACTGTCAGCCTTCCCACTTTTATGCTTTTCAGATAGCTGCCTGTCGACGGCAGTAAATGAGTTAAAAAAAAAGTACAATTGTGATATTTGTTACTGCCCTGTTTGTTGCTGCCCTGTGAATATGCCAGCTGCATACATCACTGCATATAGATGAACCCCCACAAAGGAATACACCCAGTTCACTTTCCCTTGAGGTCTTGGAAACGGCTTTGCGTTGGAGGGCACATGTCGACTATGAGAACATAAACAAAAACTTTGCCGTTGCTGTGTTCTCAATGCGTTGTGAAAAACATGCTAAAATGTCAAACTGGAGGGGAATTTAGGAGGAAACAATTCAACAATTTCTGAATTCTGCTTCACAGTGACAGCCAGAAAGACCGAAATAACGCCGAGGTATAACGTGCTACCAATTAGAGCAGGGGTGTCAAACTCATTTCACATTGTGGGCCACATACGGCCTCGGTAGATATCAAGTGGGCCCGACCGTTAAAAATGATACCATACTCTGCGATAAATAACCAAAATAAAATGTATTTCCTTTGTTTTGGTCTAAAAAAGCACAAGAGCACTTGGAAAATGTTGAAATTTAACATATCAAACCTTTCATGAAGCACCTAAGATGTCTGCTGTGTTGGGTCTGTCTCAGTGACAGACTGAGGCTGCTGTTTTCTTCATCTCTGATCAAAACTATCTTTTCTTTTCCTCTGATCAAAACAGTGTCCCCCCTAGCGGATATTCCATGAAGTGCACCTTCTTAAAAATATTAATTCCGTGTCTTTTATGCATTTTTTTCACTCAAATTATCCTGCGGGCCTGATCAAACCTCCTTGCGGGCCGATTCCGGCCCGCGAGCCGTATGTTTGACACCCCTGAATTAGAGCAAAGTTTATTTCCAGATTGAATATTACTGGCAAATCCTTAGCTGCTACTAGGCCATTTGGAACAACTAGAATATCTTGAAAAAAGGTGATCCTGTATAGTTCCAATCCAAAATTGTCTTCCAATCTTGATAAAAGGACATTAAGTATGATAAAGAAATAGGTGTGGCATTGGAACGTTCAAAAATATTTTGTTTTTATATCGCCTCTATGTATCTCAGATTTTCACGTAGTGTGGGTGGGTCTGGAACCTGTCCCTGCAATAAACAAGGATTGACTGGACTGGATGTGTCCAGCAATTGACTGGCGACATGTTCAGGATGGGGCGGCCCGGTAGCCCAGTGGTTAGCACGTCGGCTTCACAGTGCTGAGGTACCGGGTTCGATCCCAGCTCCGGCCTCCCTGTGTGGAGTTTGCATGTTCTCCCCGGGCTTGCGTGGGTTTTCTCCGGGTGCTCCGGTTTCCTCCCACATTCCAAAAACATGCATGGCAGGCTCGTTGGGCACTCTAAATTGTCCCTAGGTGTGAGTGTGAGCGTGGATGGTTGTTCGTCTCTGTGTGCCCTGCGATTGGCTGGCAACCAATTCAGGTTGTCCCCCGCCTACTGCCCGAAGACTGCTGGGATAGGCTCCAGCACCCCCCGCGACCCTAGTGAGGATCAAGCGGTTCGGAGAATGGATGAATGAATGAATGTTCAGGATGTGCCCCTTACTGGAAATCTTTTGGGAGAGACCGGGTTGGTTGGCAACCCACTGCGCTAGAGCCGCATTCGGCTCTCTTGCGCCGCCCTAGTGGCTCCCAAATTGAAAAAGATGGGGGAGGGAAATATATTTTTTGGTTTAATATGGTTTCTGTAGCAGGGCAAACATGACATAAACATTCCTAACATTTTCCAATTGGGTAAAAATGTGGAGAATAAATAATACATTTCAACATTTCTGTCAACGAAGGGAACGGGTCGATCGTGTCATGTTCCTGTTCTTGGCTTTGCCAGCAGGTGGCAGGCGGAGACGACTTGCTAGTTGCACACCTGCTGCCAATCTTGTAATTAGGGACTCTGTAGTTAAGGACCTACAAACTTGCCACTGGTTGTCGGAGAAATTTTTGCCTTACTGCTGCTCTTGCTCATGTGACCTTCTTTCTAAACTTCTCGCTCTCGCCGGGTTCCTTTGTTCTTAGCTTACGTCAATTGGGTTCTTTGCATTTCATTTTGTTTGTCTGAGGTTAATTTTAATTCTTCCTTGCCTTTTGTGCAAGCGCTTTTGATTATCATTTTGTTTTTTGTTTTCCTGGTCCTTATTTGGCCAGGGCTTTATGTTTCTAGTTTGTCGGTGCATTTTTATATGAAACATTTTTGTTGCTGAGTTTTTGTCTGGTGTCTACTATTTTGGGGATCCAAAAAACATTATTCGATTCGATCGAATCGTAACAGATCGCGGGAGGTTGGTTGATCACAAAGTAGATCTTCAATCAAAAATGGTTGGGCACCCCTGCTCTACGGGATGCACTGCAGGGGGAAAAAGAAAACATTTAATCATGAAGGATCATTGTGTATTTGTAGCCAACGTAGTCATTTTGATCAAAGGCTAATATATCCATCCATCCATTTTCCGAACCGCTTTATCCTCTCTAGGGTTGCGGGGGGTACCGGAGCCTATCCCAGCTGTCTTCGGGCAATAGGCGGGGGACACCCTGAATTGGTTGCCAGCCAATCGCAGGGCACACAGAGACAAACAACCATCCACGCTCACACTCATACCGAGGGACAATTTAGAGTGCACAATCAGCCTGCCATGCATGTTTTTGGAACGTGGGAGGAAACCGGAGCACCCGGAGAAAACCAACGCAGGCCCGGGGAGAACATGCAAACTCCACACAGGGAGGTCGGAGCTGGATTTGAACCCGGTACCTCAGCACTGTGAAGCCGACGTGCTAACCACTGGACTACCGGGCCGCCCAGGCTAATATATATATGAACAGGCTGTTCGCAACACAACCTGTGAAAGTGTACCCTCAGTGGCAGGGTTCTAACAGCAGAGCAGACCCACCAAGACTGGAAACTGAAAGGTACTCGAACGGCATATGGGAGAAGGAGGTCGCACATAACAGCAGTGCACAATGGCTGGTGCCCTGAGAGAGGAGCACAGCAACCTCCCTGAACAGAACCCAGTTACCATAACAGTGGCAGACATACAGGAAAGAGTCTCAGATATGAAACAACTGGTCAGCACCAGGCCCGGACTTGGTCCACGCCTACTGGCTAAAGAAACTCACAGCACTGCATGAGCGCCTAGCAGCACAAATGAACCAGTTATTGAGGGATGGGACTCACCCAGGATGGCTAACCGAAGGGCGAATGATCATGAAGGATCCCTCAAAGGGTGCAGTCCCATTATCGGCCAATAACCTGTCTCTCCACAACATGGAAGCTCATGTCAGGCATCATTGCGGCTAAGATAAGTGGACACATGGATCAAGACATGAGCAAAGCACAGAAGGGCATTGGTAGAGATACCAGAGGAGCCAAACATCAGCTCCTGGTTGACAGAGCAGTTGCACAAGACTGCAGGCCCCTGTGCACAGCCTGGATTGATTACAAAAAAGCCTATGACTCGATGCCACATACATGGATCACTGAATGCTTGGAGCTGTATAAGGTGAACCCTAAGAGCCTTCGTTGCGAACTCGATGAGGATGTGGAAAACCACACTTGAAGCCAATGGCAAGCCACTTACGCAAGTGTCCGTCAAATGTGGCATATACCAAGGTGATGCACTCTCCCCACTGCTGTTCTGCATAGGACTGAACCCCCTAGGGCTTAGGGGGGCTTAGGGCCTAAGCCAAGTAATCGCGAAGACAGGCTATGGATACCACCTCAGAAATGGAGCTACGATCAGTCACCTCCTCTACATGGATGACATAAAGCTGTATGCTAAGAGCGAAAGGGACATAGACTCCCTGATCCACACAACCAGCATCTACAGCAGGGACATCGGGATATCAAGCACGGATGTTAAGACCCCAAAGCTCCTTACCATGCATGGATGGGTCGATCCCAAATCCAGCACCCTGAGACTGTGCGCAAGCCGTAAGAAAGGAGGCTGGGGTGAGTGTGAGAGCCACTGTCCAGGATGAAACATCCAAGCTATGAATACATGAAGGTAGAAGGCTCCAATGGGTGACGTACTCAGAGAATGTCTCTAACAATGGGGCACAGAGGATGAGGTGCTGGATGAGGGACCATCATGGGAGGACAAGCCCCTACACAGGATGTACCACCGGACCATAACTGAAGTGGATGATCTCAAGAAGTCCGATCAGTGGTTAGAGAGGGCTGACCTGAGGGACAACACAGAGGCACTCATCCTGGTTGCTCAGGAGCAGGCCCTGAGCACCAGAGCAATAGAGGCCCAAATATACCACAACAGACAATACCCAAGGTGTAGGTTGTGCAAAGAGGCACCTGTGGGACTTCTAGATACAGACTGAAGATGGTAATGGCGAACCAACCAGATATTGCAATCATAGATAAAGGACAGAGGAAAGCCGTTGTAGTGCATGTAGCGATCCCAAGCGATGGAAACATCAGAAAGAAGGAACACGAGAAACTGGAGAAACACCAAGGGCTCAGAGAGGAGCTGGAGAGAGCCTGGAAGGTAAAGCTGACAGTAGTGCCTGTGGTGGTTGGAGCACTCGGGGCAGTGACCTCCAAACTGGATGAGTGGTTGCAACAGATCCCGGGAACAACATCGGGCATCTCAGTCCAGAAAAGAGCAGTGCTGGGAACAGCAAGGATACTGCTCAGAACCCTCAAGCTTCCTGGTCTCTGGTAGAGGACACACACACACACACACACACACACACACACACACACACACACACACACACACACACACACACTCTCAGGCTGAGTTGCCTGCATTATAAGGCTTATAACAAGCTTTTAATTTTTTTGTGGCTCCAGACATATTTTTATTTCAACATTTTGGGTTTGCGACCCCTGTGAAGGACTCTCGCTCGCTGATAATAGGGATTCAATTTTTGGTTGATTTTCATGTTATAATTGTGAGACAAATAATGATGTGGTTTCCCATGAAGGGACGGACAGTTATTTACTTTTTTCCCCATGTCGTTTTCTGAGCTTCTACTTCCTTGCGGTTCTCTGTCGCCAAAATCTGATACAGTGCCATCAGGGTGTTTATAGCAGAAATGGTTCCTGGTAACAATGTGGTCACAAGAAAGCAAACATGTGCCTCTCTCAAGAGTCTTCTCCTGCAAGGGATGCGGGGGTGGGGGGTGCTCAGAAAGCCAATGATCCGAAACAGTAAGTCGTTTAGGCGAACCTACCAACTGAATCGCCAAGATAAAAGAAGCGGGTCGCGGTAGATAAAATAAATGGAGCCCAACATGGCCGTAAAAAAAAAAAAAAAAAAAAGGGGGAAGGGAACATGGCTGAGAGAATCTCCACACTGCAGAGAAAAGGGGAACAAATGATTGGACTCGGCCTTCCAGAGCAATAAGAAGCTTGCCTTAATCCTTGCAGAAGACGATTGCAAGTGAGGACAGAAATATGAGGCGTAATGTGTTGTCAAGGTGACAGCTGAACTTCGTTGAAGTCATTTCAGTAGTAAGTGGGTATAAACGTCATATTAAGATCTGGCTTGCTTTACTTTGTTTCCAGAAAGAGGATTAATATTTGTTGTTGTGGTCTGATTGGCCACTTTATTAAAGGAGGGCATTTATATAACATGGATCTCTAATTAGGGGTTAAAGGACATAATACACTCATTCGTCATGAAACACTTTGAGAACAAGGTTACAATGGGTGTTCGTGACTTTCTCAAAATGTATCAGATAGAGTGGCGATCTCGGGAGCGCATAACGTGAGAAGCAAACAACTTCTCGCATTTATTCAGTGCAATTTTTATGTCAGTCACTAAACACACATTTGGATTAAAATTATAAATTCATAATGCTCGATAGATCAGATGAGAGTCCCAATGAGCCAATGGCAATAGCGAAACCATACCGCTAAAATAAACTTGTGCCAAATATTTTTTAATACAGTAGTTAAGACGATATAGAGTACACACTCCAACACAAGTGGAATAAATGACATAGTAACATTATAATATATAATATATTATTTAATATGAAACAAAAAACTAACAAAAAAAACCAATATTATGCTGAAGCAATAATGGACATAATGTCGTGGAAGAAAAACATCCACGACACACTCCTATATCTATTCAACTGAAAAGTCATTGTTCTTCTTCCAAGTAAAAAATACCATTTAAATTAATGAGTTTTTGCTCATTATTTTGCCTTATAACGTCAGATAAAAATGCTAACTAAGCAACATGCTTTTACTTTCGCTGTTCAATAAAAATGATGTATGTCCACATCTCTCCAAATACATTTTTAAAAATCTAAAACATACATTCATTTAAATGTTTTTTTGTGTTCAGTCACAGTACTCTCAAAATTTTGAATAGCTTATTTTTTATTGGATAACAATATAATATAAAAGAAGCAGGTCACCTTCAACCTACGGTGGCCCGCGATTTGCGTCATTGTAAGGTTTTAGCAGTTAGCATTCTGCAATAGTAGCAGCTTTCGATCAGAGCTGTTGCACTATATCTTTTATTGTTTTTATAATTGACATTCAGAGTTTGTTTCATGTACAATTTACCAGTACTGGGGAAGAATGGGAATCTGGAGGGCCGTGAGAAGCATTTTAAAATGGTACACGTGAGCTATGATACTTAACACGCTGAAAAAGTATGTCCTATGCCTCCGCGTCAGGTCTCGACGAAGGTAGGCAGAGATTTTCTTTTCAGAAACTATTGTGTCTACTTTATTTTTCTGTTTCGTTCATTTGAGGGGCCGTTATGGCTGTTGCTCATTATGGTGTGCCAATGTAAGTGCATGCGTATGCGCACATGTGTGGTAACAGGGCGATCGCGGGACGTTGGTTGACCGAAAAGTAGATCTTCAGTTAAAAAAGTTTGGGCACCCCTGCTCTAGGCACTATAGGCAATGCATGACAAATATAATTTGTTGAAAAGCTTGTACAGTGCATTTTGGTTCAGAAACAGCTTTTTATGTGTATATAAGTACTATTATTACTGATGCGTCATAAGACTAAACACAGACAATGTTTTAGTCAGAGATGGGCACAACTTTGCCGGTCCCTTCTCTGTCGTCTGTCCTCGACCTGGGCACCCTTCCGTCATCATCCCTACACCTCCGTTCTTACATCTCACAAGCCCATCACCCTGTGCCCCCCCCCCCCCCCAAAAAAAAAACCTCCTTACATGACTCTTCGGGAGAGGGGCTAATGGCACAGGTTTCATAATTCATAAACATTATTTAAAGCTTATTAGCAAAGTAACCTACATGGGCGAAAATACCCCCTAGTGTGAAAAAATGTTCATGCATGAAAGCCATTCCCACTTTTCTGCTCCCCCTAAAACGAAAAGTCCCCCTATTCCGTTATACGAAATCTTTTCCTGTGCTCTTGCCTCGCAACGAGATTCACTACAATGAAAGCAAGCCTTCCGCAAAAGTCTAATCCAAACTCAGCATGCCACAGCGACCTCTACTGCCTTGTTCGGAAACGGCAACATCAACCACCACACTGGGTTATGCGCAGTAGTACAGGAAGTATTTGTTTCAGACGCAGCACGAAGTTGCATTGCTAAAATGGCAACAAAATGGACCTTTGCATACCAAGGAGTTAAAATAAAAGCTTTAATGATTGAAGACAGGATGAAGGTAATATAAATGAATGATGGAGGAAGCAAAATAAAAGACATTATGCAAGAAATTGATGTAAGTGAAAGTAAATGCTGATCGTAAATTTCACAATTTCTTTCCCTTTTTTTTCTTTCTACGCTGGTTATATGAAGTGTCAAATAAGTGTATGCTCATACTCATGCACTATCCATCCATCCATCCCTTTTCCGAACCGCTTGATCCTCACTAGGGTCGCAGGGGGTGCTGGAGCCTATCCCAGCCGTCTTCGGGTAGTAGGCAGGGGACACTCTGAATCAGTTGCCAGCCAATCGCAGGGCACACAGAGACGAACAACCATCCACGCCCACACTCACACCTAGGGACAATTTAGAGTGTCCAATCAGACTTATGCACCATTGGAATGAAAAAAAGTACACATATGTTTTTTGTGTGTGTTCGTGCTTCCATCTGAGATAAAATTTGCTATAGCAAAAAGTCCCCTGTTGTGAAAAATGTCTTGCTGCAAACATGATTTCGTTGTAGAGGAGTTTCACTGCATTACCTTATTAAAGGCACCCACTTCTGGATGAACAGTTTGACAAACCGCTTGCCACCACGCATACAGTATGTGCACTTGTTCCCCACATAGCTATATGCCGTCAACAGTGAGCAGAGCTGAATTTCAATTAAAGATCCAGTACACGCAACACCATAAGATTTCATTCTGCTCCGAGTGCAAGTTTGAATTCAATACACGCTTTTCCATGACGACTCAAATCTCAATTCGAGTCATCACTATATTAAGATCTACAATAAAAAAGTGAAGAACAAGCGAGCAAACATTTTATTGTAAAACAGTGTGGACCATCTTAAACACCAAAACTATTGATTGTGAACAGCATGAACAACTTAACATGCAAAAAAATACATTATTTTTACAATTATTTTTTTTAATGTTCGGCCCCCTGCTGCTTTTCCTCCTCAAACTGCCCCTTGTCGGTAAGGTAAACCAATAGGGACATTGAGGTAGACCAGGGCAGTCGTCTGGCCGGAGGATATCACTGGCTGTTGAAAATAACCCTCTCCACGGCAGCGGAGCTCGGGAGTGGGGTATTCTATTTAATAAATAAGTCCGCACACATGCTGTGTTTCACCGGGACCTTCCCGATACAGTATACGGTTGTGTCACCAGTGGCGCGTTTGAAGCGTTCCAGGGCACGCGCACACACACGCACACGCACACACACACACACACACACACACACACACACACACACACACACACAAACGCATGCACGCACAAACACACACAAACACGGAAATGCAGGCACACATATATGGTGTCACAGTAGCTTTAAATGAACATTTGGCCTCGTGTCGACATTGAAAACGTATGTAGTACATCACACACATGTGCATGAATAAGCAAATGCAGCCGAAAAAGGAAAAAGAAAAAAACATGCAGGGCACACACACACACACACACACACACATACATTATATATATATATAGGTGTGGGACAGGACTGAGAGGGATACAACACAGTCGGCTTTCGTAAATGGCTGGATTGAATTGATTACAACTGTTTAAGTGTCAACCAAGATAGCATCTAACTGCTAACACAACCACTGTTGGTCACCAGATGGAGGACGACTGCACCTCTTCTTGTCCGCTTGAAGCAAAGTGAAGTTACTCCCTCCTGCATCCAAACACGCTCAACATCACAAGACAAGCTGTGCGGCATGATAATTCCCATTTAGTCTGAAGTCGTGTATTGGCGGATAACACTCACAAAGGCAACCAGTTCAGGGTGTACCCCGCCTACTGCCTGAAGTCAACTGGGATAGGCTCCATCAGTTTTTTTCTTTCAAAGTAACAAACTTCTTCACATATTTCCGCTGTCGAATTGTATTTATTTATTTATTTTAACGAAAACGGCAATTGTGTGTTTCTAATAGGACGGCAAGAAAGAACACATAACCACAACATAATTTGTGATGATGATGATGAACACGTGGGAGGTTATAAATTGACAGATTTGGTTTTCAGGAGACCACCACAATATTGCTGATGCTGGAATATGCATTTTGTATTATGACAAAAATGACTGAACACTGCAACACCGATATCGCTAAGAGTGAATGGAAAATTACCTTGGTTACATGAGGTCCCTGCATAGGCCGACTGGGAGCAGTCACACGTGTAGCCGTTGCTTTTCTCGATGCACCGCCCCCTGTTGTGGCATAGGCTGCTGGAGCCACTGCAGTACCCGGGGCACCCGGCGCTCACCCCCGGCGTAACTTTGGCCCGTTCTTCCAAGTCCAAGCTCCGCCCATTCACCATCAGGCTCCTCATGCAGCCCAAGAAGCCCCGCTGCAGTGAGGTCGTTCCGCCTGCAACAACAAAGAGTTCACCACATGCCATGATGAATTAACTGCTCGATTTACTTAATTTTATGGTTGCTGTGGATTCATAATTAACTGCAAGAGAATGGATCAGTTTTTGAAAGTATTTGAAATGCTACCTCATTATCTCTCTCATCTTGGACTTGCGCTCCTCACTTTGACAAATAAAAAATCTAGAGTTTTGCCTAAATTACAGTAAAAAGAACCAACAGAATCTCATATGAGTAGCTAGTGTAGGGATGCCCATCAAGTAGATCACGTATATCATGCAGTTACACATGGTACACCAATATATATTGCAGATACAAAGAACATTTTAAATACACAAGTATCTCGAATGCTGAAAAAGTGTGGGAACCCCTACAGCGGGGGTCGGCAACCTGCGGCTCCGGAGCCGCATGCGGGTTAGGGTTAGGATTAGGGTCTTTAGTGCCACCCTCGTGGCTCCCTGGAGCTTTTTCAAAAATATTAGAAAATGGTAAAAGATGGGAGAGGGAAATATATTTTAATATGGTTTCTGTAGGAGGACAAACATTCTTAACGTTTTCCAATGCTGTAAAAATGTGTAGAATAAATATTACATTTCAACAGTCCTGCCAACAAAGATTTGTGTCACAGCCTGCGACACACGTTACTATTAGCAGGGTGGGGTCCCAGACAGGTGGCTATTTTTATTTTTTTTAAACGGTGTTTCATGTACAATTCACCAATGATACTGGCAGAGAATGGGAATCTGGAGGGCAGAGAGGAGCATTTTTAAATGGTACACGTGAGCAACGATAGTTAACACGCTGCAAAGGTGCGTCTTGTGCCTCGGCATACGTGTGTAAGTGTATGCGTATGCACGCGTGCGGTAACAGGTCGATCTTGGGAGGCTGGTTGATCGAAATGTAGATCTTCGGTCAAAAAAGGTTGGGCACTCCTGCATTACAGGATGCACTGCAGGGAAAAAAATCATGAAGGCTCATTGTGTATTTGTAGCCAACTTAGTCATTTTGATTGTAGGCTAATATAGCTACATCCAGCATGCGTTTCCTTCATTATAAGGCTTTTAATTTTTTGCGGCTCCAGACATATATTTGTTTTTCATTTTTTTGGTCCAATATGGCTCTTTCAACATTTTGGGCTGCCGGCCCCTGCCATAGAGGAACGCCACTTGGAGGGAACCTCGACTTAGGGATTTGGCCAAGCCTTGACTTGTCCCCCGTTCACACTTAACAAAGGCCGATGACAATGCTATGTTAACTAACCGAGCATCCTCAAGAGACTTGAAGCTCATTATCACAGCGAGTGAGATGACAGCGTGGGCCCTATTTTCAGTGGAAGTGTAGCTCAAAGCCTATACAGTAGTCTGACTGTGCTCATGGGTAGAGTTTTCTTTCTTTTGGTATTTTCCTAGACTTTGCACAGGTAGAAATGGGCGTGAAGGGGTGTTTCCGCCAAAGTGGGATGGGATGTAGCCAAATCCCGGCTAATCATAGAGAATCCCCTCATTTGCATTACAATCAGGGTGGTTTAAGTGCATGCAGTGCTTGACAGTGCAGAAAGACTCGCTGGGGTCCGTGCATAATTGGCATGCGCAAACTGTATTCAGATTCAGATTCAGAAAACTTTATTTATCCCCGTGGGGCAATTAGAGTTGTGTGAGAGCTGCTTTTTATAGAGACAGTCAGAGCAAAGGAAGAACATAGGATGAGAGTGGGGCTGTAAGCTTAGCACTTGAGGTCGCGGTTCCAGCAACAAAATAGTATTGCACGGTAAGGGCACAGTAAAGACAGTATTGCACAGTGAAAACAGTATTGCACGTCAAAGTATTGCACCGTAAACCCTTATTGCACAATGGGGTGTGCGAGTGTGTATGTTGGGGAGAGGGAGGGTGAGGGTTCCTTGGAATAAACATTTAAGAGTTAAAGAGGAGAACAGCTTGGGGGACGAAGGTGGATCTCCTCCTTGCTGTCCTGCAAGCTGGGAAACGCAGCCTGCAGCCGGAAGGCAGCCATTTGAACGCGGGAAAGAGAGCATGTGAGGGGTGCTTAGTGATCTGAGCAGCCAGACCACGGATCTGCTGCTCACACACTGCAGTCAGAGGGCGAGTGGGAAGTCCCATGACCTTGGAGCACACTATGCTGATGCTGTGCAGGCGGTTCTTCTCCTGCAGATTTTGGGAGTGGAACCAGCAGGCCATAGAGAACGAGGGGACGGACTCTATAAATGCCTGTAGAAAGTCAGGAGGATTTTCCTGCTGATGGAGAAGGAGTTCAGTTTCCTGAGCAGGTACATCCTCTGATGGCATTTTTTCAGGATCACCTTGGTGTTGGAGGAGAACCTCAGGTTATTGTCCAGGATGGTCCCCAGGTACTTGTATTTCGATACAGTTTCCACTGGAGTCCTCTGGATGATGGTGGAGATGGTTGAGGCCAGCTCTCTTTGTTTCCTGGAGAAAGTCACCAGCATGTCCTTAGTCTTGCTGATGTTCAGTTCCAGCCGGGAGCTGTCGCACCACTCGACGAACTGCTGCAGGTGTTGCGTGGAGCCGGAGAGCAGAGACACTAGGACAGTGTCGTCAGCGAACTTCACCAGGTGGCTGTTGGGGTGTGAGGACCTGCATTAATCCGTGTACAGGATGAAGAGCAGTGGTGAGAGGACGCAGCCCTGTGGGGAGCCTGTGGAGGTGGCGAGGAGGTCAGACAGGTTGTTGTTGATCCTGACTATCTGTGTTGTGTGTGAGGAAGTCCAGGATCCAGAGGATGAGTTGGTTGTTCAGGGAGAAGTTCTGCTTGAGCCTCTGTGCCAGGATGTGAGGCTGCAGGGTGTTGAAGGCAGAGGAGAAGTCCGCAAACAGAAGCCTGGCCAGGGTGTTGGGGAATTCCAGATGTTTGTGGATGGTGTCGATGATGAAGGCTTTGGCATCGTTGACACCTCTGCCTGCCTGGTATGCAAATTGGATGGGGTTGAGGCGTGAGCTGGTCTTTGTGATGATGTGCTGCTTGACGATCCTCTCCATGGCTTTCATCACGTGGGAGGTGAGGGCCACAGGGCGGAGGTCGTTCAGGGTCTTGGGGTTATTGTTCTTGGGAATGGGGGTGATGGTGGAGTGCTTCCACAGTTTAGGGACGGTGGCGGTGTTCATGGAGGACTGGAATAAGAGCTGGAAAACGCACCCGAGCTCGTCAGCGCAGTACTTGAGGATGTTGTCGGCTCCTGGTGCACTGTTGATCTTGGTCCTCTTTAGGGCCCTCACAACGTCTTTTGTGCGGAATGTAATTGAAGAGTTGCCGGGCCGGAGGTGGGACCTGATGTTGGTGAGCTGCGTGGAGTTATCAGTCTCGAACCTGGTGTAGAAGGAGTTGAGGTCGTTGGCGAGGGAGAGGCTGGGCTGCTCCCAGGGATTTTATTTATACAGGAAAACTGCATGATTTCCCCTTGCGGATGATGTAGTCAAATGCACGTGACGTGGGCAATTGGAGGCTGCTTTTGGACCCATGTCCGTCCAGTTGTGTGTGATCCCCCCCACCCCCAACACCTCCTAAATAGTGACATGACTGCTATGACCCAGGCTAACAAAAATGTGGATTTCATGCGCATTGAGGATGAAAAGGCCAATAAATGCCCATGTCTAATATGAAGTGTGGGCAATTTTTACATTTTATTTTTCATTAGTTGTATTGGAAGCGTCAAACTGTCAATGCGGAGTACATATTTTTGGCTGGACTATGTCATTCGAACATACTGCAAAGTCGTTCATACATATTGATAAAGTCTTGAATGTATTGGTAAAGTCATTCAAAAGTATTTGGTTAAGTAGTTCGAATATATTGGTAAAATGTAGGCTAAATACGAAAAACAAAGCATTTTTCCCCATAGTGCCACAAGGCAAGAGTTGCGAGTTGCAAGTCATTACCCTGTGGCATTATGGGAAAAATGTGTGACATTATAGGAAATAAATGGAATGTTTTTAGCATTTAGCCTACGTTTTACCAATAGGTTTGAACAACTTTACCAAATACGTTATCAGGAGATGATGTGTTCAAGACTTGTAATCCTTTTTGAAAAACAAACCACCGACAAATCTAGCAACTTTTCCTGGTGTTATTGAAGACTTTGTGATTCCTTGATTCTCCCTGTGAGTCTCACTAATGGACTGAGTACCTCATTACCAAGCTGCCAAATTGCACTTGTCAATTTAGTCTGTATGAGGGGCATGTAGCGGACACATCAGTATGCACACAGCCCGCCCGCACACAACAGAACACAACACAAAGATTCAGCTTACCAACCGGTCTGCTTAAGAAGGTGGGCTTACCGACAAAAAGCTGGCTGCTTAGCTTTAAGGGCAGCTGTCGGTCCGCAGGAGCAGACAGGAAGCGTGCAGGAAGCTGGTCGACTTGCAGGGAGGCCTCCTTGACATTGTGCTCCGCCTTGATATAATGCCACTGACGGTCATTCAGCGGCATATGCGACTTGATGGACAGGACCACCGCACCACTTCCGACATCAAAGGCAAATGACACCGTGGATGGAGCTGATTGGCCACAAAGACACACAGGTAACACGATGAAGAAGACTCGGATGAGTATTCTCACCTCAACCCAAACAACGGCACAATCCCCACCGCTCAGGTTTGTCGACAAAGCTCCCCTGTAATCAACAGTAAATAACACCAGCATCTCGACTATAACAAACAATCCGTGGCTGCACTTGCTTTTGAATAGGAATGCACTGTGCACCCATCGTGCTGCCAGACAAGTACTGTACACGCTTCACAGAGCCCCGAGTGCATTCTTTCATTATTTACATACATTTTCATAGCAGATTGCATTACCCTCAAAGGAGGTTTCTAATATTCTCACGTGTGCTGGCTTTGTGTGCCTTTATTGAGGTCAAATTCAAGCACTTTCACCCCCTCCACCCAACCTCCCCAGAAAGTTGAAGAATATTATATATTTATTGCTTGCCTGTACTTGTGGTGTCATGATTAAAAAGTAAATTTTTTTGTTTCATTTTTTTTTTTTTTTATAGTCTGTTTTGTTAATCAGTGGGACCCCCACATACTTGCAGTTCGTCCTCTGTGGATTCATTTGCCGAATTGTTACCAATCTTGAAGACTGTATTTTCTTTTTGGGGCCAGAGGGAAGTGGGGGAGCCAACACATGATGGAGGTTTATCATCGGTTTTTTTTAAAGATTTTTTTTTTGGGTTTAAAATTGCATTTCAATGGGTATCAATTATGTGCGTATTTTCGCAATTCCTTTTCCCTGCAAATAACAGGAGTCCACTGTATCCTAATACAAAGTAAAAGATGTATATGTACACACACAGAGATATCTAGATCATCTAAAATGGCAGCATTAAACTAAAAAACAAAAATTGCCAATTTTATCAAATAATACAAATCACCCTTGTTTTCAGATTTTGACAAAGCAGCAATAAAAGGAAATAATTTCAAGCCTGTGTGCCTAAATTGCATAACCTCAAATATTGGAAATATTGTTTCATTTGCAAGGAGCGCGAATAGCCGAAATAATATTCATGCAGCGCAGATAAACTTCTTTGTAGTTTGCTTCAGTATAACACGACAAGAATCATATGGTGCTCTTGTGCATTTCTGCGCTTGTTAATGTTCATGACTGTTGACTCACAGCTGAGTTCCACTCTGACAAAGTCTTTGAGGCCCAGGCTCTCCACAAAAACTCCTGAGGGAGCGCCCGTTTTGAAGTAGAAGGAGATGTCTGATGCAAGCTCGGCCGGTGAGGTGGGAAAATAGAGGTACGATGATTCTTGGTAGAAGGTGGCTGCATTCCACATGGACCCTGAAGGAGAAACCGACACAAATAAATGTATACAGTACATGTAAGCACTGTGAAGGACAAGGACCTGTGAAGTATTAAGGATTACTAGGGCTACAGTTAAATGAAAGAAGGTACAATACACTAGTCCCAATGTTACAGGAATGAAGTTGTAATATTGAGGGAATCAAGTTTAAGAGTTTAAGAATTTTGATGCAAAAATTAGTATTATTAAAAATGAAGTTGTATTTTTTCAAGGGAAAAAAATTAGAATCTTAAGTCATTTTTTTCAGAAAATATTACAAGAGTACAAAAAGTATTTTTGTATATTGTATAACTAAAAGTATTATTGGGCCCAAAATTGTTGTATTATTACAAGATTGAAATCATATTTTCCATAAGTAATTGTCTGATGAAAATAAATATGAATAAATAAAATATGAAAATCAGAAACATGACAATATAAACAACACAAACAATACATATTTTTTGTTGTAGTTTAAAAAATATATTTTCAAGAAAATCTTATAAGGAGAATGAAGTTGTATTTGATTAAGAAAATGAGTTGACATATGAAAGTTATTTTTTTAGAAAAAACTTAAAGTTAAAGTCACATCTAAGGTACAGTATTTTTTTAAAGACATCATAGCATGACAATAAAGTAACATTTTTTTCCAGAAAAAAAAGTAAAGTGTTGGTATTCAACAAAAAGGTAGAACATAAATACATTTTTGTCAAAAAAGCACTAATACTGACGTATTTATTTTTGAAGAATCTGAAATTGATCAGAATGTAATAATATTGTAGTTCACATGTGTCAAAGTCCAGGTCCGGGGGCCAGATCTGGCCTGCTACATCATTTTATATGGTCCGCGAAAGCAAATCAAGCATGTCAAATTCCATGATGCTTGCTAAAGTCTGAACCAATATTTCAAATTGTCATATGTAATCCACAATAACAGTCATTATTCTTGACTTCTGTTTTTAAAGCTAATTATCCAGCACTTTGTTTTGAGCTGTGTATGTAATATGTGGAGATGATTAAACATGTATATGGTTTCCCAAAATCCATAACGGCCCTCCAAGGGAAACCGTAACTACAATGTGGCCCGTGACAAAAATGAGTTTGACACCCCTGTTGTCGTTGTAACATTACAAGAAAAAAAAATCCAAGTCTTTTCTTTCACTATTTTGATTTCTTGATGTCTCATATGAAACCAAATTGTACCATTTGGAGGCAGCATGACTATCGATGAGAGGTCGATGGCATTGTATTACAATCAAAGTAGACTCAGCCATGGTAGAACCTAAAACCAATGAGGTAGTAAATTCTTACAGTCTCAAACTTGTAACCAAGTCAAGTTTCTCCAACTTATTTCCCTGCCTGTGGTCAAAGCCTTCATCCAATATGAGTGGTCACCTACTGTCTCCATAACAACGCAGAGAGCCAATATGGTAGATGGCCTGCGAGCCAGCTCTGCCGATATCTCCGATCACGATCTGGCTCACTGGTAGGTGGTCTTTGTAGGAGAGAACGCCTGTGTCGTTGGCCCTGTGACAGACATCGAACAAATGAGTAAATGAACAAACTTAAGCGGGGGAGGCAGGGGGTGTCTGGCGGGGGGGCGGGTCCTTCAGGGTCTGTACGCCTCGACGGGAATCGAGATAAAGGCTCCCATTCTTTTGCATTAGTGTGTAGAAGGCAGAGTAAAGACATTAAAGCAATTCATCAAGAGGGAGACAAGCGCCTTTGGAAATACACAAACAGAGCTGAATCCAGGCTGAATTTGGAGGGTGGAGTGGATTAACGTACAAAATGCAAAGGCACTTCAAGCGTTTAATGCAGCAAAATTCAAATGGAGTTTTAGTTGCTCCTCGCAAAATGTAGAACAGTTTTCATTATTATCTGTATCTTCAATCTTTTCTTTTTCCCTCCAAAATTGCGGCCGAGTAGGCAGCCGTCGGCAGGTGCTCTTCAAGACCGTGCTTTTTTTGTTGTTTTTTTGTTTTGTTTTGTTTTGTCACATTGTGTTATTGTTTCGTCGTGTGGACCTGATGTGGATTGTTTTCAACATTTTTGAATGTCATAGAAGAAGAATCTGTGCTTGATGGTTGCGCCTTCCCGGCAGCACTGATTTTGATTGTGAGGAATGTTGTTGCTGGTTGCTGTTACTGTTGCTGTTGAGCAACATCCAACAAGGTCCCAAAGCGGCTCCTAAAGCCACAGCGACCCGGGTCCCTGCAGACCCAGTTGTCGGCTGTTGACTGGGAACTGTTTGTAGCCCGAAGGCACGCCCGACACCGATTGCAGGTCGTTCCTGAGTTGGGTTGTCTTTGCTGGACAGCCCCGGGGCGCTTGTGTTTTTTGTGCCTGAAATGGGCAGCATTTATCACAGCCCCGCTTCGTTCAGCGGAAATGTCGACAGTTGGACAGTCTGCGGCTGGATGTATGAATGACTTGTGGAGCCGACGGCTGGATGTATGAATGACTTGTGGAGCCGACAATGAGAAGAAAGGAGCGTCAGTGCAGAGCGCCGATGAGTATGTGGAACTGGGAGTAGCGTCTTGGAATTGAAGCAGATTAACATGGGACAGGAGATGTGAGCCAATCTCTTTTTCGTCAAATGGACGCCACAGCTTCTGTTGCTTTCAAACTTAGCTTTAGTGATGGGTCCAGCAACACCGATGCATCGACGCATGCGTCGAGCTCACAGAGCAGTCCACGTGTCGTGCGCGTGCTGCTTCGTGACAATCATGTGACCAACACATGAACTGCGTCGACACAGTCCAGGCTGCGTCGACTCAGTCCAGGCTGCGTCGATGCCGCAAAAGCCCGCCAAAATGTGTTTATAAGGAAGTGCGTCGAGCGACACGATGCCACCTGTCGAAACAAGCCAGACCTCACTGTCGTTTTAATAAAAATATATATTTGGGCAAAAAGGAAAGGACGCAGATTATCAGAAAAATGTGTCCGTCTGACTTCGACCGTTGTGTCGTCTAGGCTAGCTTAGCTGTTGTCGTAGTTCAAAGTTTCTTTGATATGTGACGTGGGTTGCATCTGCGCCGTGAGTGCATGCTCGCGCTCACGCGCGCACAGCAGAAAGCAGCGGACTATCGACTGCTGAGGCGCACTTCACTCGAGTGACGTTGCTACAGTACGTGTATATTATGGAGCAGCTTCCGGAGAAACGCAAACTGTCCGCCGCATAGAGCCATTTTGATCTCCTTTTGGAGAATAAGGTATTTATTCAAATCTCCTTGTCTCACCAAGTGCCTCTCGGATCTTTGACATGTCTTATTCCATTCCATCCCAATTTCATGGTAACTCTTAGTTTACTATTCACATATTTTATTGCAGGTGAAATGTCAAATTTGCCATACATAAATATCATATACCAACAAAAGCACCTCTGCAACTACATCTGGCATGTTACAAATCATTATTGGTTTTTTTTTTTTGTAACTGTTCTAAATGCCAAATGTGTATTTTTTAGATGACCTGTGGCAACGTTTGGATGATGAAGTAGGGAGACTGGGAAGAAGTCCAACAACAGATGCTATACCTGAGGTCCAGCGATACCTGGCAGAAGGGAAAATTGCACGCAGTCAAGACCCGCTGTTATAATCAAAGGACCAACACACTACTTGCAAACCTCTCCAACCTTGCAAAGCAGTTTCTCTGTACGCCGGCATCACCAGTGCCATGCGGGCAGGGGAAATAGCATGCAAGAAAGGCAACAGACTGAAATTCAAAACACTGAAGCAACTTATTTTTCCGAAAAGAAATTTGCGAAGACAAAGCCCACAATCATCCTCATTTACATAATTTTCACCTTTTTCAAACATATTGAATAATACAATATGCATAGCTGTGAATGATATTGTATACACTTCATCATCAAATTAGTCAGATCAGTCTGTCAAGTAGGTTGCCTGCAGGGATTTTGAAATTCCAGCAGGTGTCAGTGGTCAGCAGCACAGTATCAACACAGTGTGTCATTGTGTCAACACGCTTCATGAGGCCTCATGGGACCAATCACTACTCAGCTTGTAGCAGACATCTGCACATTTTCAGCATGACGTCTTTGCTTCACTGGTGAAAGGACACTTTCATTCGCTCCTCTTTCATGTGTCTGCAGAAAAAGTGGTTGAGATTCGCACGACTGTCTGTGTCTTTTGTGTTGCATCCTCTCATCCTCACTATGCCTATGTCAGTAGGCGGGGGACACCCTGAATTGGTTGCCAACCAATCGCGCTCACACTCACCTAGGGACAATTTAGAGTGCCCAACGAGCCTGCCATGCATGTTTTGGAATGTGAACATGTTGGGATCGAATTCTGCACTGTGAAGCCGACGTGCTAACCACTGGACTACCGGGCCGCCTCTTTTGTGTTGTGTTGTATTATTTTGTCATTTTATGTTAACTGCTCCTTTGATGGCGGTGCGGGCACCCGCTGCGGCTCCTCTCTCCTGTGGTTGAGAGGAAAGAAATTTCACCTGTGCTATCTGGTTTCCTCCCACATTCCAAAAACATACATGGCAGGCTGATTGAACACTCAAAGTTGTCCCTAATAATAATACATTTTATTTGTAAGCGACTTTCAAAGCACTCAAGGACACTTTACAACCAAGAGCAACCAATAAAACCACAGATAAAATTATAAATAAAAGAAGAGATAGATTTATGTAGTTATAGTTGAATATGTAAGTCTGAACAGGTGGGTTTTGAGCTGGGTTTTGAATGTGGGAAGACAGTCAATATTACAAATATTGGGTGGAAGTGAGTTCCAGAGTTTGGGGGCAGAGCGGCTGAAGGCTCTGCACCCCATTGTGCTGAGACGGGCAAAGGGTACAGAGAGGTGGAGGGAGGATGAGGACCTGAGTGAGCGAGAGGGAATGGAAATTTGAAGAAGATCTGACAGATACGGGGGGTGGCAAGGTTATGGATGGCTTTGAATGTATAGAGAAGTATTTTGAAATTGATTCTAAGTTTGACAGGGAACCAGTGGAGCTGTCGGATGATGGGGGTGATGTGAGTGTGAGCGCAAATGGTTGTTCATTTCTGTGTGCCCTGTGATTGGCTGGCAACCGGTTCAGGGTGCACCCCGCCTACTGCCCAAAGACGGCTGGGATAGGCTCCAGCACCCCCTGCGACCCTTGTGAAGATAAGCGGATCGGAAAATGTATGTATGTATGTCTGGCTGTTGCACATGTAGCACATTTGACAATAAAGTTGACTTGAACTTCAAAATGGACGGCAGTGGATAGAGTTCAGCTTTAATGTTCAATTATCCCACTAGATTGGCATGCATTTCATCAGTATTTACTGATGTTTGTTACAGCTGCAGCTGCTGTGAAAGCACTATATAAATCAGGATGTATTGTATTGTATTGTATATTGTTTTAAAATTTTCTGAAAAACATCACAAAAGGATGGTGAACGAAAACAAATTTTGAGATCACTGCGAGGCACAGAGTTCTTGGTAACATACCATATGTCTGCGTCAGCGTCACAATTGCAGAAGTAGTTCATGTCAACACAGTTCTCCTCCAGGCTACAGGAGCACTGCTGGATTCCCGGCAGGAAGCCGCCCCAATAGCTCCGCCTTTCTCCGCGTCGGTCCAGCCACCAAGACATTGGACTGCCATCTGCAATAATATACAAGTTATTCAGGGATAGTCTAATACCTGTACTCGCTAAATTTGACATGCGAAGAACCATCTAAACATGGATGCATGCCAAGAATTCATCCTTGGCGTGACCCCTAAAACAGGCCAACTGATAAGAGTACAATCTACAGCGCAGGTATCAAATTTCGGTCCTTGAGGGCTAGTAACCTGCATGTTTTAGATATTCCCTTCCTCCAAAACAGATAAATATCCCCACAAGCATGCCCGTGCTCGCGTGGCACACACACACGCACACACACACACACACACACACACACACACACCTAATGAACTATATTAAAAAAAAAAGACAGCAAGGCACAGAGAAACCATATGAAGAAACGAGCACCCAAGGGAAGCTCATCCACGCTGACAAGAATGACAGGCGCCACACCTCCAAGCGTGAGGTCCCCCATGAGGAAACACTGGAACTTAAAAAAAAACAAATAAACCAAAAAATTGAATTAAAATAATTAAAATAAGTGTAAATATCAGCTAAAGAGATGTGCTTTAAGGCTCCTCTAAACATCAACACTCTCTGTGGACCAGATGTCCTCTGGCTGAATGCAGCCTCACCATGTGTTCTGGTTCTCACCCTGGAAATAATTAAAAGGTCAGTGCCAGAGGGCCTCAGGATCTGTGAGGGTTGATATGAGCAGGTCAGATAAATAAGATGGCCCAAGACCGACCATAAAGACATTTAAAAACTAAAAATGTATTCTAAAACACACAGGGAGCCAATATAGAGACTTTAAAACTGGTATAATGTGTTCCTATCCTCTGTTCCTTGTCAGGACTCACTGAATTCTGGAGTAGCTGTCAGCAAAACATTTTCACGAATGCTGGTGGTGAAGGACCCTCAAAAAAGCAGGCAGGAGGAAGGAACAGGGCGGAGTTGACCAATTTTATTGAAACACAGAGAAAACTCAAACCTAAACAAACAAAGCCCTGAAAACAAAAGAATCCAAAGTGGCAAACCAACATGACTGAAGCAAAAAATTAACAGTAACAGAACCATGACAGAACAAACAATGACCCCACACTGAGTGGTCATGCCGGGAGTCTTTTTTAAACAGACAACTAATGACACAATAACCAACAGGGGTGCGGCTGCAGGCGAAGCCCTACAGTGCCACCTGTTGGCCACAAACAGAACCATGACAGCAATACTCATTTTGGGAAGACCAGAGAGCAGGGCATTGCAATAATCTAAGCGACAGGAAATAAAAGCATGCATCAGCACTTCTTTGTTAGCCTGAGAGAGAAACGGGCGGACTTTAGCTCCATTCTTGAGATGATAAAAACCAATCTTAGTTACATATTTAATATGAGGTGAAAAAACTAAGCTCAGAGTAAAAAATAACGCCCAGGTTCTTCACACATTGTGACGGTTCAAAATATTGTAGTGTTGAAAGTTCTTTCTCTGCTCTTCAGGACCTTTGTTTTGATTGAAATGTAGGAAACTATCTGCCATCCATGCCTTAATATATCTAAAATAGAATTTAGAAGGGTATCAATAGGCCCTGCTTTATCAGGAGACACTGCAATATAGAGTTGTGTATCATCAACGTAACTGTGAAAGCTGATGCTGTGTCTACTGATGACATGTCCAAGGTGAAGCATGTAAATATTAAAAAGTATTGTCCCTAAAATTAAACCTTGGGGAACCACATTTAATTTAATATTAAGACAGCAAATTAACATTCAATTTGGAGCCGATTCGAGATTCAGTCACTCTTGCTAAGTGTCCAAAGGCTAATGAGGATTGATTGGCCACTTCCAAATGGTGGTGTGGCAATCGGTTGAGTTTCTGGCATGTCAAAATTTGGCCAGCCCTGACAGTGATCTTGAACATTACATTTAAAAATCTACATGCGTCCATTAAAAATTTCAGCACAAATTAGGGCAAATATGACAAGGGAAGCATATCGCTTTGTAGTTAACATTATTTTTGTGCATTCACATTCCAAGTCTATAGAGAGCAAAAACATATTTTTCTTTTTTTTTTTTCATTTGTTGTTTTTTTTTGGTCAACAGTGATATGCTACTGACAACAAGACACGAGTGGAACAGCAAAAATCAAAGCGTACAGTAGGAGGAGTCACATCTCACAGCTCAACTATTTCGCATCATGTGAATGCTTGAGTCGTTAGCTCTGACTTTCGGCTGATGGCAGTTCTCCACTACAGTGTGAGTTTAAAACAAACATGTTAAGGTTGGATGGATGTCTAAAATTGTGCGGTTTATGGAAAATATCTCAGAACATTGCCACAAACATGATACATTCACATGAAAGGTCACGGTAGCTATTTTCTAATTAAGTAGGCAATTCCAATAATACTGTACTTCTTCCGTACAGTACTGTAATACAAAAGTAAATACATTTCAAATCAACTCCCGAAAGCTCATGCATGAAATTATTGAAAAATACAAAAACAAGGGACATTTTTGCTGTGATTATGGTTCATTTGAGTTTGAATTATAAACACGATGCGTTGTCGTTCGTTTTTTTCTTTTCTTTTTTTGTGGAACACTAGTTTTTATTTTATTTCATGAATGGAAATGTTTTGTAGTGTTTCATTTGACTGGAATTAAGTAGTTTAGGTTTATGGTTTGTGTTTGTTGTACATATATCTTCTGTTGCATGCAATTTTCAAAATTCATGAAGTAATCATGAATTCCCCTACTGTAGAACTAATAAAGGGCATCTTATCCTATCTCTAGGGAATGGGGCACTAGGCTGGTTTACTGAACTGAAGAGGTGAAGGACATCCATTGCTAAGTTGCAGCAAGGTTGTGCACCGATTCCCAGCAGACATCCCCAAGCGTGACTCAGTTGTTACTTACGCAAGGACAAAACGGCGGTTTCGACCCATATAAGTTTGGGCAACAGGCCAAAGATTAGGATGCCGAGTCGGACTTCAGACACCATCTGGCAGAGTCCTACACATGATCGGAATTGTCGTTTTTTTTTTTTTGTTCACCATTTTGACTGTGACCCTTATTTTTGTCGCCTAAAAAAGAGCTGAGAGGATGCTCAAAGTGAATACTGAATTACTTTGACCTTCAACTGTATATTTTATATTTTGTCCATCTCAACCTTTTCTTTTTCACATGGTTTAAATTTAGAGACACAAATACTAAGATGCTTTTAACATCTCCACAGTCCTCAGCATGCATGCACAGAGCGTTTATACCAATGCATTTGGACAGAAGCTATTAGATCTGGAACTCTTTTAAAGTTTAAAGTCCTTCACTAGGTTCATTCGCTCGTAAAATATTGATACTTAAATGCAGCGACAAGGTTTTGAAAATAAAATCTGCTTCATCTTAGCATTTTGGGCCTAGAAATCTAAAATGATCACAACACTACATAAAAAAAAATGTGCTTAAGAATGCTTGTGTCGGGGCCACCACAACAGCTAGATACCTAACAACTCATCAGCGAATGTAACTGAAGCAAGGGCCACGGCAAAAAAAAGAAAAAAAAAAGACCTTTCTGCAGGGTTAAATACGGTGGCCTCAATCATCGCTCACACACGTAAGCCTGAATTGCAAATGAAGCCGGTATGCAGGGAAAAGCCCATTAAGCCTCTTGTCACTAAACATAATCAAGTGTCACATGGTGCAGTGCTCTCTGCCCATCCAGAATGCATTAGGGCCGCATTAGGCAGCGCATTTATGTATGGCCACAAAAGTCATATTAGTCTAAGTCACTCAGCGGGACGCAGACACCGCCAATTCTCTCTGAAATCACGTCTGAATAGGATGCAATGACTTATGACTAACAGTCTAATGCCTTATTAAGACCAAAATGAGAATAAGTTCATTTGTAAGCAATGGCAAAAGAGCAGACAACAAAGCAAAACAGTGTGGGGGCGAAAAGCAACGTTAGCATGCAACATCGTGTTTGCACAACCAAGGTTGAAAATAAAAAAATCTTTATTGTCTTTAACATCAGCTGACAACCTTGATTGGCATGATTACTTTGCAGTTTATTTTAAAAACACTAATCACCCCCCCAGCCCTTTCCACCCTCCTACCAAAATAAGAAAAGGTGACAATCAATACGTCCTGTACGAGATGTCGCGATAACCTTGGTGAATTAATGAATGGGAAGCTTGATTTTGTTGAGCATGCTCCAAGGTCCGCTAGCGGAGCCCTGTGGTGTTTATCACGACATAATCTGGGTAGTTGACGCTTAGAAAATCCTGAAAAAAAGAAACTGCAAACTACTGTAATCAGTTGTTATGCCTGTTGTTCTATTGGATTTCCAGCTAAAATGTCAACCTTTTCGTGATAACTGGAGAGGCCGCTTTACTGCTGACAAAATAAAATGCTCACCTCTAGCGGAAAAAAAAGGTCATGAATGGAATCTAAATCCCTTTCAATCAAGTAGTAAAAATCAATGCAAATGAGAAATTGCTAATACTTTGAGTTGTCCAGCCAAAATGCCAAATGTCACATTGGGGATGACAAAAAACAAACAAACTTTGATTGTATTCCTTTCAGAAGCAAGCATGGCATTCCAACCATTTGTTTGGCTGCTTCTGTAATCTGAGAAATTGCCATTATCCCTTCAATTTAACAAAAAAAAACAAAAACGAGGAAAGGTAACAGAACACCCGACCACAGGAAGGCACCTTTTGTTTCATATAAATCAAAGCAATGCTCAAATAGCACAAAAATATGCCCCTAATGGCTGTGACATCACAGGCGTTTGTTTGGACGCTAAAGAACCACTCTGAAGCAATGTCTTGACAACCTAACTTTGCTTTTCTGGCCTTGATTTTGGATACATCGTGAAAACAAGTCTTTAATCTAAATAGTCAAAGAATGCAGACATTTTGAACATTCAAGCAAATATTCCTAACAGATGAAACGTGGCTGGGTGCAGCAACACACCCGAACAAGTGAATGAATGGCTTATACTTTAAACATGGTTGGGCAGATGTTTCCCTTGGCAGCATTGGCTTCTTTCCTGCTTAAATTTCAGGGCTGTCTTTAACATAGATGCCTTCCGTGGATATAATTTTCTCGATACGAGGGCTTCAGATTTCCCCATCTCGCTGCGGCCTACAAAGCTCACAGATAACCATCAGTACTGGCTGCGCAGGTGTAAAAACACTTCACGTCACCGAAAAAATGTGACCAATCAACCATTCTTATGCCCAACTCATGTCCACTTCAACGTAGGAAAATAGAAAAGTGATCGGCACAATATTTGGAATTTTATTGACATTAAATGTGAGCTCCTATGGGGAAAATGTCACCTCAACTAAATCCAAAATATCATTTTTCATATTTTCACAGGTTGAAGTGGAGATGAGTAGGGATGTGTCGAAGAAGTTGGGAGACGATTGATTATAGTTTTCAGACTTTTAGCGATGCTATAGCTTTTCCAGACTCCGTAATCCAAGCAGCGAGCCCTGCGTTTGGTAATCTAGCGGAACCTGGCCCTGGTGGACGGCAAGCCGACCCACGGCGCAGATGCTCCTGTCATAGTCTCTGGACTGGCGCGTCACGTACTCACATCCATGGCCGGCCAAAAGCCAGTGTGAAATTTCTGTTCTACCAGCAACAATGCAGCATTTTTGTCACCTGACAAACAATCACTATTTAGTGGGTGCACCCTATGTACGATTCTGGTCCTCTGGCTGGAGCCTTTTTCTTATTTCACCGCTTAAATGTCCTTGGGGGACTTGACAGATATAAATCTCATTATTATTTGTAAAAAAAAAAGGTACTGCAGGTAAAGTGCTCATTTTCTCATGCTCTTATTAGTGCACGGACAGGCTTACTGTGCTGTTTTCAGAGGTTGAAGTAGGTAAAAGTAGAGATGTCCACATGCATTTTGGGGCCCTTTGACCGCTAGTTTTGGGCATTATATGCTGTGTACGTACAATGATTTTGAATGTACAACATGTGTCTGGTTCTTCTGAAGACTCCCACCAACAGAAAGAGCTGTTACAAGAATAGTTATTTTCCCGATTTCTCTAAAACAAATTGTTAACATTGAAAATGCAAGCTTTTTTCATGATACTGATCAAAAAACAGAAAATGGGCCATCCTGGCAACGTAGTCCCTATAAGAAATTAAGCCCAACAAAAACAAGTGGAAAAATAATAAATTTTTATATGCACAATAGCAATTTGGGATTTGCACAAGAAGTAGAAGAAAAACCTGTTTGTGCCACACAATATCATTAGTGTGAATGCTTGACTCTCAGCACTGGCACAATAACTCTAAATATAGCAGCAGGATGTTGGCGGAATTCTGCAAGGTAATTACTTTTTCACTGTTGTCTTAATGACGAGCGCGTGGCCCCCACTGACGAACGTCAGTCATTACAGATGAGACGAGGAGAAGAACACCTGCTACTCGAATTGTCCACAGTCGAGCAGAGCAACACGGACATTAAATGTCTGAACAACATCTGCATCTTAAGTGAACAGCAGAGGCTGACAGGAAAGCTGGCAGAAGGAGGTCACGTAATCCAGCTTCCTCGACTCGATTTGCCTGGATATGAACTCAGATGTTCTTGGCACAGGAAGACATCTGTAAACCTGGCAAGCTGATTGCAACAGCTGTTGTTGATTGTCTTTCCTGTAAATTAACGTGTTAAACGTCCATAAAGTCGCTCGATGC
Source organism: Hippocampus abdominalis (assembly GCA_018466805.1). Taxonomy (NCBI): domain Eukaryota; kingdom Metazoa; phylum Chordata; class Actinopteri; order Syngnathiformes; family Syngnathidae; genus Hippocampus; species Hippocampus abdominalis. The sequence continues at coordinate 20,447,154 of CM031706.1, read as the reverse complement.
TGTCGTCGAGAGAATGTTTATCTGGCGCACAAATGTTCTTTGTGTCTTCAAGTTCCAATCAAGCAAGACACAAAAGACACATTTTGGAATTGCTCCACGGGAGATTTTGAAGCAAAACATCTTCACATACAACTAAGTGACCGTGTTTGTGGAGCTAGAACTTTGCTCCTGTCCACTCTTCCTCAAGCTGCAAGGGTCACAGCTTGTCCCAATCAAACGTAGGAAGAATACATGCTTGATTTATGCTATTGCTAAACCACTTCCTGATTGAACAGTGAAAGTGTTACCTGTAAGATTAGGATTCATGTAGAGAGTTAAATGCCACCCTTTCGGTTAATGGTAAAAATACAACTACTCCAGTCAAACCTCGGTTTTTGTACATAATCCGTTCCAGAAGCCTGTTCGAAAACCGAATTGTTCGAACACCCAAATCACGCTCTTTTTAAAATAAAAATGTTTATTGAACATGTCTGCTCACAATGGAAAGCAACACGAGGAAGCGTCACTTCCTAGTCTACCCGAGTAAGCGTCACTTTCTCGTGTAAGGAAGGCGAGAGGAGTCAAATGGTGCATTCAAGTGCGCTCAGTTTGTTCGAGAACTGAAATTTGTTCGTCATCCGCGGCATAAAAAACTCGAAATTTTTGGTCGAAAACTGAATTGGTCGAGAACCGAGACGTTTGAAAACTGAGGTTTGACTGTACTTAACTAATCAGATATCATTCCTCTTTGGGTTTAGGAGAGTAAAGCGCTCCCTGGGAGAAGTGTCTCCTGATTTGGTTCCAAGGAGCTCAGTATTTCGTGACTTAGGGCACTTGGAAAGACTTACTGCTTTCTGATTGGCTTATGCAGGAAATAAAGTGTAATGTTATACAATTGAGTTTTGAGTAAAAAATGTGATTGGTTTATCATTAGTAAATCTTACTAAAATATAGTCTGACAAAAACGGTTAATATGGTGTTCTTCTTGATTTGATTAGCGGAATTAAGTGCTAACTAAGTTAGACAGTGCTTAAACCTTGGTGTATGAAAGGTAAAGTCCCATGCTGTTTGTTGAAAAGCAGTAAAAGTAAATATAAAAGACAATTGTATGATGGGGCGGGCAGGACTAACTCATTGAGTTAGTTTGCTTCTTTTTTCAAGAAAGTATAGTAAAATGCCATTTGATTGGGATACAGGAAGTTAGGTATTTTCTAATTGGGTAACAGCAGGGCTGTGTCTAAATGTCCACATTAATCCCATATACTGTAGTATAAAATATAGGAGTCACACCCTTTTGTAGGAGTGTCTGAACATCCGGAGAAAAAAATCGAGTGCACTCAAAATTAGCCACTATGCGCTGAGAAAAGTAGTGCGTATTGATGGTCACTCATCAGGTCAATAAAGACCACAGTGCATTGTGAGCAGGAATGACAGGACTATGTTGCAGCGGTGTCCAAATTCACAGGCTGTAGGTCACCAGCGTGACCCAACCGCACATGGTTTCCAAAATCCAGAAAGATAATTTGCAGGCGGGGTCTTTCGAAGCCCTCAAGGATGCATTGGTTGGGTACATCTCAAGATCAATTTCATGCTGCTATCATGGAAATACATCAGAGTCGGGAGGAAGTTAAGTGCAAAGCCATTCCAATTTACAAAGAGACTTGCGTTCTTTGGAAGAACGTTCTCGCATACGTTCTTAGGAAGACCGTAATTGGTTAATTTCACAAGACTATATCCTGCGTCCTACATATTGAGAAATAGTTACCAAGTCAGGTTCTTCCTGTTTGGGATCCAAGAGCTAAAAGTGCTTCCTGACTGTGTAACAGGTATAGAGCAGTAAGTGTTTCCTGGTTGGATTACAGAAAGTAATGTGTTTCTTGAATGGGTTACAGGAACTTGTGTGCTTAGTATTTGGGTTACACAAAGTCAGGGTCTTTCTCATTGTGTTGCATGAATTTAAGCAATGTGATGAAGGGTATCAAAAGAAAAAGGGTACAAAACAATCTTTACCTTTTGTGTTGAAGAGACGGGACCTCTTACAGTTGTAAGCCACTTCTTGTTGGCACTGCTCTGACCTTGACACAATTGTGTGCAGTTGTTCCGACGAGGCGGCGTAGTCGAGCACCATGATGTGAGGCCGCTGCAATGATGAAGCCTGGACTCGGACTGGAGCAGTGCTGTTGTGGGCCAAAATCGTCCAGACTTTCTCTTCTACAAGAAACAAGTTTATCTGAGACCAAACCTATTTCAAACAACTTCTCCAAATCTCCCCACAAATAAAATGTTTAACCTGGTTTGTGTTCCAGAACAACAATTACATTACTGCTGCAGGCCTGACTCACCAAGTCACTGCTATTAAATAATTAACCTTCCTATCCAGTATTTTTTAAACCTGCGCGCAGTGCAGCTGTGTGTTTTATAATGCTACGCTTCAAATGTGATGACTCGGCTCAGTTGCACCATCTAATTCTGCAGTCCACTCATAAATTAATTGGCCATGAATCTTGTAACGACTGCGGGCAGAGAGAGGTGTCGAGAGAACTGACAGCTGTGGTGTATATTACACTTTCTTTTGGTGAATGGTTCTCACCCAAGCCCAATCTCACGGGATGGTTTATGTCTTTGTACAAGGCATAACATAGCATGTCACATTTGTTCACAATTTCTTGAATCCTTTTTGGCAATTACAAACACTATTCAGTTAAAAACGTATGCAATTTTGAGGGCCAATGGTTTGAATAATTGCATAATTATATAAACACATGTGCCCGTGTCAACATTTCGTGTTAGTCTGTTCAGAAATTGGATTGTTTTCGCCAAAGAAAAGAACCTCATATCACACAGTTTCAGATTGTGCTGTGCCAAATGGAAAATGCAGTGTTGTAGTCCCTTTGTTATTTTCCTACAGTACTGAATTATCTTTTGCTATCTGTTTTCTAATAAAAAATACAAATCAGTAAATCATCCTGGGTAAGCTGAGTGAATGTCACCATAAAGTGCTTGTACTCCAGGCTGGAGGATGACGCCGGCTTGTAATGCAGACATATCTCAGCATCATAGACGAGGCCCATCTGTGCATTCTCTGACATTTACCATCCGTGCAAAAACCCAATTAATTCCCCTCTGCACCTGTCAGTCCCCCCCCCCCTCATCCCCCGTAACCACCCCCGCGATCCCCCTCATGAAATCCAAGAAAGAAAATAGCAAACAAACATTATTTCCAACTAGTTGATCCTTTGTTTGCACAGTAAAATTAGACAAGGAGTCCATCTTAACTGAGCTTGCAGTACATGGTGTTTGCGTGTGTTTACTCTTTCTTCAAGAAAATCCCCAGTCATGTCATGATTATGCATATCAGGTCGTCATGCTGAGAGCTATTTGCATTTGGGATGTATTTTGTAATTGAGGTCAAGTCGATCTTGATGACCAAAAAACAAAAAAAAAGGAAGAGACAGTGGCATCTCTCCTCAAGAAGTTGAGATATCTTCTGGGCAGAATCAAAAAGCAAGCATTTGTGCATCGGGTAGTTCGATTCAAATCAATGAATACATTTGAGTTTTGGGCCTAGTAATTGTATGAAATGTAGATGAATATTTATTTACTATTTTAGGTTATTGTATTTCCATTTGGTTACATGACAGTGTATGTGGAAACAAAATGTGTTTCTTAAATATTTTCATATACAATTTGCCCAAATTGTGGGTTGAGTATAACTCCTCCGCCCCTCCACACCTGACAAAAAAATAAAACACTCGACAACACTTTCACCTCATGAAAATTCTTTTTCATGAAGCAACCACTTTAATTATTGGAAAGGTTCAGCATTGTATTCATTTTAGTCTCGGACTCTTGCAGTATCACAGACAACTGACTTGAATTGTGTTGTTGTCCTCATCACGGCGGGGGTGCGGACGGCGGTGCTCACCTGTCATGTTACAGTACACCTGCGTGGCCCCTAGGGGTCCGCTGCCATCTGGGTCGATGGAATAAAAGCCTGAGGAGCCGCCGGCCAACTTGTAGGATTCGCAGGATGACTCATAGATGGCTGCAAAGGTGGAACAATTTTCAACCGTAATAGTCCCATTAACTCTAAATGAAAAATAATACTTTCTGGACTTTATGATCCCGATGCGAGTTCATCGACCATTTCCTGATCTATTTCTTCCGCAGCTACTTTGTGGCTGACCTCTGTCTTTGTGCAGCAGGTTTAAAGAGGACTCGGCCTGCTGATGAGTTTTATATACTGTGCTTGGAAATGAGGTATTGTTCTGGGAAAAAGTCCCACATGATTATTTTTTTGCAATTGTAGACTGTTGTGTACAAAAGCATTCCACCACTCAGAGCTGTTTCTTGCATTTTGACATGGCCGCCTCACCCATTTGCTAATGCAGGTATAACTTATGTTGCAGCCACTTAAATGCACTTCAAGAAGCAAATATTCTCAGGGCGAATGATCATACTAATGCAAAATGGGATGTCTGTCCATCCATTTTCTGAGCCGCTTTATCCTCACAAGCGTCGCGGGGGGTGCTGGAGCCTATCCCAGCTGTATTCGGGCAGTCGGCGGGGGACACCCTGAACCAGTTGTAGGGCACACACACACACACGAACAACCATCCACGCTCACACTCACACCTAGGGAGAATTGTAGAGTGTTCCATTAACCTGCCACACATGTTTTTCGAATGTGGGAGGAAACCGGAGTACCTGGTTAAAACTCACGCAGGCACGGGGAGAACATGCAAACTCCACATAGGGAGGCCAGAGATGGAATCAAACCCTGCACCTCTGCACTGTGAGGTCGACGTGCTAACCACTAGACCACTGGGCCGCCCGCAAAATGGGATGGGTACAGCCAAATCAGTTGTGTTGATGTTCACTTGTGATGGCAGTATACACTGCTGGGGAGCTTCAGCATAAAAAAAAACATTTCACATTTACATTTATTTGGCAGGGAGCTTTTTGTTTGTTGTTTGAACAAGATGTATGCAAAAAGTTCTGAGCGGATTAGAATGAAAGCTTGTGGCATTGAGCCATGGAACACTTGAGGTGATTTTTGATGTTGATCCAAGAGTTATTTTATTTATTTATTTTTTTGTACTCCAAGCTGGGAGGTGAGGGGAAGTTTCACAAAATAATGCTTTTTTGTTTGTTTGTTTTTCAAAGTAAATGTATTCAAATTCGTCATTGTTTTCATGTTTCTTGTGCCTGTTAAGTGATGTCTTGTTGCACGAAAGTGTAATGACAATAAAGCGATTCAATTCAATTCAATTCAATAACTGCGACACGGTGAGCGAGTGGTTTGCACGTCCGCCTCACAGTATAGAGGTCTAGGGTTTGAATCCAACCTTCCTATGTGGAGTTCGCATGGTCTCCACGTGCCTGTGTGGGTTTTCTTTGGGCACTTCCTCCCACATTCCAAAAACATGAATGGTATGTTAATTGGACACTCTACATAGTTCCTAGGTGTAATTGTGAGTATGGATGGTTGTTTGTCTATGTGTGCCCTACGACTGGCTGGCAACTATTTCAAGGTGTACCCCGCCTGCTGCCCAAAAATAGGCTCCAGCATGCCGGCGATCCTTGTGTTGATGAAGTGGTTCAGATAATGGATGGATGAATGATAACTGCCCAAATTAGTCGGAAAAGCATGCTTCAGTGCTCTGGTTGAGAGTACAGTCAAAACGAGAGCAAAATTACATTAAAGTACAATCTTATACTGTATATCCATTACATTTTGTTTTTCTTTGTTGAGATGACACCACAGGAGGGGACTGGTAATGGCACTGAGAAAAAAGTGTGCTGATAACGACAATTGCATCAGTACACTATAAGCGATACCATTCATTGAATAAATATTAAGCGAGGCCAGCATGAAAATTACCCGACATTTACATTCGTACTGTCCATTATACTTCATTGCTGGTCTTTTCTGTGTCTTTAAAAATTCAATAGTCATTCATTTATTTTTGTTTTATTTTATCATGTTTTGCTTTTGTTGACACTTGTATAATAGAGTCATTCAATGCAGGGGTCCCCAACCTTTTTTGCCCCACGTACCGGTTTATGTCAGACAATATTTTCAGGGACCGGCATTGAAGGTGTGGCGGAAATAATACAACAAAATAATATGGTATGAGCTGCATGAAAACTGTGGTGTTTTCGAAATATAATAATAAACACAAGGAGCGTCTAATCTGGCCGCAACACTCTGATCGCTATGGTAATGTTTAATGCCTTCAAAATACGATACAACGCAAATTCAAAGTGCATGAAAATGACGACTCAGCACAGCCCCGAGCTTGATTTTCTGCAACCAGACGGTCCCATCTCGGGATAATAGGAGACAATGACACCTCAAGTGTGTGGTTTATGTCCAGTCTACTTCGTAATTTTGTTTTCGTCGCCATTGCTGCAGAAAACCCCCGCCTCACACGGGTAGGATGTCGGAAATAGAAACAGTGCTATTGTGGCGATCTCAGAGTATTCAGCCATAACTTTAATCCAATTGTCTCGAACGTACTTTTAAGGCCACCATCATTTGCGATCTCCAGCAGTTTTTTTTAACTCATTTCGCGACCTCTGGCGTTTTGTTTGTAGCGTAATCGGTCACGTGATGGAGAAGTGTGGCTTGACGTGTGTCAAGCGTGACACAGACAGATGTAACGGAGAATCCGGTAATTTTTCAAAAGAAAACATATTTCGTATTCCGAAATAAAACGGAATTAAGGCTATTTCTTTCTGTGTGGCCCGGTACCAAATGCCCTGCGGACCGGTACCGGCCCGCGGACCGGCGGTTGGGGACCCCTGATTCAATGGATAGTGTTTCACTTTCTTGGTTTCACTCTTATTTTTCAAAGAAAATTATTTTGTCCCCAAGCAGCCACTAGTGGGAAAGGTGCTTTGTCACTTGAGTTGAGGCTTCCTCTGTGAGCAGCAGATAAGAGTGGAAGTATCAGGATTTGAAAAATCTCAGACGCTTTATTTATTCTCACCTGTCATCCATGGCAGCCGTGCTTTTAATACATACTCATTTCTTCCTATTTTTAATTCAAGGAATGCTCCTGTCTGTCATTTTCACACATTTCAAAACATTAAATAAAAAAATAAAAAAAGGAGGGGGGGTCGTCTTTGCCAGCATAAAAATAAGCAAACCAATATTCTGTTCGCGAAAGATACAGGCATTTGCATGGCATATATCAAGGTGATGATACACAGGATATCAATATACAAAAAAATAAATAATAATACAGTAAAAACAAAAACAATGTCAAAAGTGTAGGGAAGTCTAATAATACTACTATTTATTGTCTGCATGACGAATCCACAAAGTGAGATTAGTCAGCTTGCCAAGTACAATCAGGACTTGTTACCCCACATCTCGCTGTTGATGGAATGACACAGCGCCTGGGAGCAGAAGTATATTTATAACTACGTGTGTGTGTGTGTGTGTGTGTGTGTGTGTGTGTGTGTGTGTGTGTGTGTGCGCGCGCACACACTAAATGGGGCCGTGGACTGGTGGTTTGAGACACCTGCTGGAACCTCTTAAGTCTGTTCTATTAGTTTTACTCACTCAGGAGTGTGACGCTTTATTGAAAATAATGTCCCTGATTGAGACAGAAATACCCTGGACATAAATTCTGAAATGTTGCTCTTTTGTCTCCTATTCATCTTTTTATGTCAAACCCAAAACTTTTTAATCTACAGCACAAATAAAGCAATTGGCAAAGGGGAATATGGGTCTGGGTCGGTAGCCAGAAAGGTGACAAAAATGAAAATAACTCACAGCTGTGACAAGTTGCTCCTGAGTATCCTGTTCCGGAGCAGTCGCAAGAAAAAGTGTTCCAGGTCTGCGAGCAAAGGCCGCCATGCTCACACTTGTTGGGAACACACCTGTCACACAACAATACCACAGCAACACGTTGGAAAATTGTAGTAACCATCTGCTAATATGCACCAGCTACATTTTTATAGTGGAGCGTCTTTGGAATTTGAGTAAAATTTCTGAAAAGTAAGATTCAAAGATCAAAAAAGGATTAACTCTGCATTGTGTCGGTTTAATTTTTTGGTTTTTGGGGAGTGAGATTGCAAAAGATCAACAAGGCCTGTTAAGAGAAAATGATGGACTTAACAGTTGTAAATGTTTGAGCCAGCAAGTGTTTCTCCTCTGGCCTAAACACAATCAGAAGCAATGACTATACATACAACCCAAATCTAATTGTTACATGAAATTATTAATTTACCGCGTGACCAACGGACTATTCCTTCCATTTCAGAGCTTTGTCTTGGCTGCACTGATTCCAGTACTATATACTGTAAATGATATTATATTTTGGTGGAGGATTGTATGGTAGATTTCAGCCTGTGCACTGCAATGTAAATCTGTCAGTATTTTTGTTTCTGAAATTGGTTCATCTGAGCAAGCATATTCGCCAAGCAGACTGTTTCTACCTTTTATTTTTAACAGTGGTTAGCTTCTTTTTGAACTTGTATGATATCTAAGAACGTTACAAAATGGGACATTCACCTTCGCCTTATGCCTATGCCATTAAAGTTAAGACTCATCTGACAATTTGATAGCGTGTTGTGAATTTAGTAGACACAGGACACCTCATAGGCCATTCCTGCCTCACCCCCAGCGCATATCTGCTGGATGTCATGGTATTTCTTTCATTGAAATGGCATCAGTGTGGGGCAATCTCTCAGAATCATTGTAGAATTCAATTAATTGAACTGATTCTAATCATTATGATGTGAAAAATATTTAAATATCAGCCCCGTTATTAATGGTTGTGTGTGTATGCGTGCTGTGGAGTTCTTCCACAAACAGATGATCGAAGGTTGAAGGCGGTCCCCAATTGCCTATGTCACATGCATGGCCGACTACATCATTTGCAAGGGGAGAGCTTGCAGTTTACCTGCCAATGTCAAGCACAGCCCCAGCGACTCAATTTCTGTTTCCGCAATGTCAAACATGGCACACTTGGGTGTACTGTACTAGGATTGGGTGGGTAAAATCTACTTTCATCCCACAATCACACACAAAAGTGCAAACGCCCTATTACACCCAATTCTACCACCGCAAAGTCAAGCATGAAGCTAAATTGCAAAAGAAAGAAAACTCCACCCATGCACACAGTTAGAGTATGCTTTGCACTAGACACGGACCCCGAGTGTTGTTTTAAAGTTTATTATAAACAGTGTTTCACTTTTTTTGACAATTACGATAACAATATAAAAAAAAAAGTGCATCTGCATCAAGACTCACTGCCGGATTATGCACTCATCATTGATGTTCAGAATGAGTGTGCAAACATTTTACAGTTATCTGTGTTTAAAATATTGGCACACTTGCTGTATACCACTTTTTTTTATATTTGCCAAGAGGAAGCTGACAAAAAAAAAAGGAAAGCATAATGGTACTTTATGATCCATTACTTTTAATTACATGTCTGTCAGGCATCTTCAAAAAGTGTAACCGCTAAAAATGGAAATGGAAGAATGGAACTAAATGTGAATCTGACTTTAAAAATTATATGTTCCTCTTTATACCAAGTAATTGATCCATATGGTGTGCGATGAGTGTTAAATTGTCAGCAATTCTTGATTAAACACATTTTCTCACATTAGAACTACAGTTTGTTTGATGCAATGGCTTTTGTGCAGGCCTCATGCATGGTGTGGATGTGAATGTCACTGACTGACTGCCTTCCCTAATCCAGGGTTAAGTCTGCCTTTCACCTAAAGCAAGGTGGCATAGGGTCCAGCTCACTACATCCACAAGGGAGGCATGGTCACATAAGGCCTTATTTTCATGCCCAGCATAAATCCAACTCTAGCGCAAAGCATGGATGGAGTTTTCTTTCATTTGATATTTTTGTCGGTGCACATTTAGAAACGGCCGTTGGCGCTGTTCTGGGTGTAAACACAGCCAACTTGTTGGTAATCACAGATCATCGCTGTGAAGTGAGCACTTGGAAACCGCCTTCCACCCCTACCATTTTTGTCTGTATGAATCAACTTTCAGCCACTAAATTGTCAGGTGTGACAAGAGCATGTAAAAGAAATGGTCTGCCGGAACACCTAGTAAGGCCAAGCAGGGTCTGCCAAAGTCCCAAAAATGTTAAACTTAGCTTGCACCCGCAGGAAAATCAGTTATGAAGACAATTGATTCAACACCACATAAACCTCGTGGTCTCACATCCACAAGGGGCTAAATATCCTTAGAAGTCTTGCTTGTCTCCTTCTTCCTTCGTTTAGTCAGTTCAAGGTGTACCACTCCAACTGTCCGATGACGGCTGGGATTGGTTTCAGCAAGTCAGCGACCCTCGTGAGCAGAAGCAGTTCGGATAATGGAAGGATGGATGGATGGTCCAATGCCTTTTTTGCTAATTATACACTCCATAGTGATGCCCCCCCCCCCCAAATAAATGCAAACCAAGGAACAATTTGTTTAAAATATTTTATGAAACTATGATGAAGTAGTCCAGTGGTTAGCACCGGCCACAGTGCTGAGGTACCCAAATCCAAATGCAAAAAATGCATGGCAAGTGAATTGTCCCAATGGTTGTTCGTCTCTGTGTGCCCTGTTTGGCAACCAATTCAGGGTGTCCCCCGCCTATAGCTGGGATGGGCTCCGGCACCCCCCGCGACCCTAGTGATAAACTGAATGATGAACCCCCCTGCCCCCCGCCCGAAATACTGCTACTATCTCGACCTGAAGTAAAAAGGGATCCCGCGAAAACACTTTTGGTTTGACATTATCGAAGTTGAAATCATTATCAATCATTGAAATCGTCTCTCCTCGCTAATGGGCGTGATGTAAAATATGAAGCTTTGTTAAGAACTTTCATGGGAATTCTTCTAGTCATTGTTATCAAAGTAAGAATTATTTTGAATAATTAATGTTCACTTCCTTTGATCTCCTAAGTATAAACTCCAATGTTTATTTACTCAGACTGGCCCTGGCACGAAATCCCGAGTATTTCTCTTGACTACCATTCTTTATTCTCCCCTTTGGAACACAGCGCAAACACACACACACACGCACGCACGCACGCACGCACACAGTAATTCACATAGTGTCCTTGTCCAGTTCTGGTAAAAGGCTGAGGCTTGTTAAAAGAATTCCTCTCACCTTGACACCACGACAGCCGCTTATTGGATTTCAACACAAAGAGTAAGTCACACATCCTCTTGATTGACACCATCTCTCTTTTTTTAAAGTACAAATCTGTAATTTCAAACACTTTCACCCATTTTCCCCTGAGTGAGGCCTCAGTTATGACACAGCTATCCAATTGCGGCTTAATTATGAACTATTCCTGTCATTCATTGTCTTGGGAGAAACAGATGGATTGAGTCCGATGTTCCCTGCATCACCCAGCAATTTATTGTTGATCACAATGAAGGCAAAAAATTTTTTAGGGTGGACACTTCATGATAGAAAAAAAAAATACAAATTTACAAATCTCACAGACAACAAATTATATATTACACAAGTTATCGTCGCTGAAATAAAAATTAAGAATAGCCTTTCAGCATGGATCGACTGATTAACTCAGTCATTTGGTTCTGCCATGGTTCAGTGTTGTTCGGCATTGCTTGGCAGAATTAACACAGAATTAAAAAAATAAAATACTGCCTGTCTGAGTCATCTGTTATGTCTTCAAACATCATCTGGTTTGGGAAATATATATATATATATATATATATATAAATCCTCATCTCACCCCTCGGGTGGTGTCCGTCCCCCATTCAGCTCGGGTCCTCTACCAGAGAGCAGGAAGCTTGAGGGTTCTGCAGAGTATCCTTTGGACTGAGATGTCCGATGTTGTTCCCGGGACCTGTTGCAACCACTCATCGAGTTTGGGGGTCACTGCCCCGAGTGCTCCGACCACCACAGGCACGACTGTCACCTTTACCTTCCAGGCTCTCTCCAGCTCCTCTCTGAGCCCTTGGTATTTCTCGAGTTTCTTATGTTCCTTCTTTCTGATGTTTCCATCACTTAGGACCGCTACATCCACTACAGCAGCTTTCCTCTGCCCTTTATCTATGATCACGATATCTGGTTGGTTCGCCATTACCATCTTGTCAGTCTGGATCTGGAAGTCCCACAGGATCTTCGCTCGGTCATTCTCCACCACCTTCGGAGGTGTTTCCCATTTTGACCTTGGGGTTTCCAGTCCATACTCCACACAGATGTTACGGTAGACTATGCCAGCCACCTGGTTATGGCGTTCCATGTAGGCTTTCCCTGCCAGCATCTTACACCATGCAGTTATGTGTTGGATCGTCTCAGGTGCCTCTTTGCACAACCTACACCTTGGGTCTTGTCTGGTGTGGTATATCTGGGCCTCAATGGCTCTGGTGCTCAGGGCCTGCTCCTGAGCAGCCAGGATGAGTGCCTCTGTGCTGTCCTTCAGGCCAGCCCTCTCTAGCCACTGATAGGACTTCTTGAGATCAGCCACTCCAGTTATGGTCCGGTGGTACATCCCGTGTAGAGGCTTGTCGTCCCATGATGGTCCCTCTTCCAGCACCTCATCCTCTGTTCCCCATTGTCTGAGACATTCTCTGAGTACGTCATCCGTTGGAGCCTTCTCCTTGATGTATTCATGGAGCTTGGATGTTTCATCCTGGACAGTAGCTCTCACACTCACTAGTCCCCGGCCTCCTTCCTTTTGGCTTGCGTACAGTCTCCATGCATGGTTAGGAGCTTTCGGGTCTTAACGTCCGTGGTCTGAATTTCTTCCTTTGGCCACCTTATTATTCCTGCAGGGTATATGATCACTGGCAGGGCATAGCTGTTTATTGCCCGGATCTTATTCTTGCCATTGAGCTGGCTTCTTAGGACTTGCCTCACCCGCTGGAGGTTTTGGCCGTAGCCGCTTTCCTCGTTGCCAGTTCGAGGTTGCCATTGGCTTGTGGTAAACCGAAGTACTTGTAGCTGTCCTCAATGCCTGCTATTGTTCCTTCAGGGAGTGAGACCCCTTCAGTGCGGACTACCTTGCCTCCGACTACATTTCTCAAGCCCGAATGACATCCCGATGTCACTGTTGTAGATACTGGTTGTGTGGATCAGGGAGCCAATGCCTTTCGCTCTTAGCATACAGTTTTATGTCATCCATGTAGAGGAGGTGACCGATCGTAGCTCCATTTCTGAGGCGGTATCCATAGCCTGTCTTGGCGATTACTTGGCTTAGGGGGTTCAGTCCTATGCAGAACAGCAGTGGGGAGAGTGCATCACCTTGGTATATGCCACATTTGATGGACACTTGGGTAAGTGGCTTGCCATTGGCTTCAAGTGTGGTTTTCCACATCCTCATCGAGTTCGCAACGAAGCCTCTTAGGGTCCTGTTCACCTTATACAACTCCAATCATTCAGAGATCCATGTATGTGGCCTTCTGAGGTACTTCTTCAGTTTGACAGCATCCCTAACCGCCACTGTCCACCAAAGTGTTTGCGGACAAGAGTAACACATACAATGATTATGTAGTTATATATTTTTTAAACGTGTTCCTTTAAGTTCTTCCAACTCTCTTTGTCATGATACAGCATTTTTCTCAAAATTTTTTGACCAAATTTACAAACAAATTCCCACAGATGAGTTTTGAAACAGTCAACTCCTCTTCCATCCATCCACGCATTCGTCCGTCCGTCCGTCCATCCATCCATCCGCTCTCTGTAATGTTCATCGTCATTGGGGGTGTACTGTTACTGGTCGCCAGCCAAACATAGGGTACATATAGACAAACTATAGACACACTTACACTGAAAGAACAATTTCGGGTCTTTGTGTTTCTGGAAGGTGGGAGGAAAATGGAGTGCTCCCCAAAATACCATACAGGCACCATGGACATGCAAACTCCACACAGGGAGGCAACAACACATGATCTATGAACTATGAGGCTGCTATGCTAACCAGTAGCCACTCATAATCTTTTCCAAAGTAGTAAATTACACATATGTGCACAAGATCTATAGTATAGTAGTAGCAACATCTGCTATAGACACAAAGTGTTGGGTTCAATCCCAAAATGAACCAAATTGTTTTTCATTTAATTCCTCTTCAGGGCTAACAAAGCATATCTTATTTGTAGCGGAAATATTAGCATTACATTAGCGGCCAGGCTTGATTAATGCCATGTGTTTTATCTCCTGGAAGACAGAGCACCTCCATTATAGCTAGGTAGAACTGCACTGCATCCTGCTGACAGTTGTTTCAAATGTTTTGACCGTCTTGTGCAGTTGAAGAAGGTCACTAAAATATTAGGAACACCTGCAGTGCAGTCTGACAACACAGGTGGCTTCAACTGTCAGCCTTCATGGAGGGATACACAATAGTTGTTTATATTAAGTGCTGATTTTGGTCCTCGCTTTCTTGCGGCATAATGACCCATAAACATTGCAGTAGCCTTAAAAGCCATAACGTGTCCCTTTGCTGTTATTAAATCTGATTAGTTCCTTTTCAATCGTTAAAAAGTACACATTTATTGTTGTGTGGAGGGCACCTACCAGCATGCCTCGTCGGCTAATATATACTGGACATGTCTCCCCTACAGTGGTATTCAGAATAACAGCTGTGTTTAAAAAGTGAGTTCAGCAGAAAAATAATTATATGCATGGGAAACACTATTTTATAATCAACAAATGAAGAAAAAAAACATCAAAACATGACATTTCTTTCCAGAAAGTGAAGAAAAAGGCTTTTTATATTGTAATATTTTCCCATGCATTTCTTTATAAACTCAGGAATTCCTGTACAAACTGGAAAATGCTAGAACGCTTGATTTTTACTTTTCTGAGAGTCACAAAGGTTATTTAGCTTGTGCTTAAAAAAACTGTTTCACATCTGTGTTGCATGGGGTGACCGATTTTCATTTGTAAACAGCTTTTTTTCACCCAAGACCAATTTAATACATTCCACAATTCTGCTTTATTTGTTTTGGTATTAACTTCAGAAGCAGCATTTTTGGTGTCACCCCACAAGTTCTCTCTTGGATTCAGGTGTTTGGGTTGTCAATTTGAAGTTGGGTTCAGGTGGCAGCATTTGGTATCAATCTGACACACAAACTGTAAGCACAGGACCAGTATCGCCAAAAACAATACTTTTTAATAATTAAGGTCATGACACCATGACAAAATGGTGACTCTGTCTCATTGACTTTTTGAATGCCCCTTTTAGGGGGAATTTCCTCCTCAGCATAAGTTGACATGACCTTCCTTGTGAAGTATTCACACTGACACCTAGTGCGCCATAAATAGGTCCAAGACCATCGTATGAGAAATACTTCAATATTGCTGTGTTGGCACCAAGATCCTCTTCACAGTGGATCATGGCTTCAATTCTAAATTTGTTTATCATCGAATAAGTAAAGTAGTTCTCAGAAAAGAAATTAAATGTTAGTTGAGTGAATCACAGGAAAGCAACATTTCCAAAGCCTTTTCTGCTTCTACAGTACATCTTTGGGTTTGTGGAGAAAATGCAAGGGTTGTGAATATTTTAATAGCTTGAAATTCAATTTTGCTTTTTGTTCTGTGAACGAATAATCACTTTGAGTTGGAATAGCATGTGCAAATTCGCAATACATTTGCGTGTGCGTAAATAAGCGCTACAAATCAATTTAATTCTATTGTTTATTTCAAGCTCTAGATTAAGAAAAGATGCACAGTTAAAAAAAACACATTAATCGACTCGACTATTCCAAGAGGATTCCAGCTCAACAAGCATAAATGTTTTCAAATAAAATCAATGAATGAAACATCATGAAAAAAAAAAACATCAGAGTAACGATAATAGCTCAGTAAGTGGAGATTTTCCAAAACAATTATTGTATGTCGCATTTTCAGTTTTAACAGTCATTATTTTGAAAACTTGAATTCAAATTTATCATCAAATCAAAGGTATTGCCGAGAGAAAAGAGGGATTTAAAAATAAGTACGCACACATTTATACAGTATCTGTTGGTAGTTACTGTGTCCAAAAGGAAAGAAGGTGGAAAGGAGCAACATTCCCCAGGGAGTTAACAAGGAGGAAGAACAGCAGCTTTATGGACATTCTCAACCACATCCGGACCTTCACGTAAGGTGGTCGGCCTGTCGCACCTGTTTCAACAGCCCTGCAGCTGAGCGAGCTAATGAGGGATGGCGCACCGCACGCCGGGCGGCGAGTAGCAAGCTCGTTAGCATAGACCTCTACCAGGGAAAACTGTCACCCACTTTTTGTTGCCTCTTAATTGGATGTTCCTGTCACCGCACTTGGCACACTTTTTCTGCCATATTGCATTGTGACATTTGTTTAAATCCACAGTTATTTTAATATCAGGAGCATGTGTCTGTATTCACCACTATGAGAAATGACTGACCCATATTTCAACTTTGATTCTAATACTTCATCACTGTCCGGAGGACACAGGAAATCTCCTATGTTCGACTTTAATTAACTTTTTTCCGGACTAGTTTTTCACAGATCAAGATCTGATTTCATAGATCAGTCCCCACTAGAACTGAGCAATATGTGTGTGTGTGTATTTTATATATACAGTCAAACCTCGGTTTTCGTACTTAATCCGTTCCAGAAGACTGTTCAAAAACCGCATTTTTCGAAAACCAAAACCATGTTTCCCATTGGAATCAATGTAAAAAAAAAAAATCAGTTCCAAGTCAAGAAAACAACATTTTAAACCTTTTTTTTTTTTTTTACAATTTCACACCATAAACTGTACAAATGTAATAGGAGAGCAGGTAATATGTAAAATACTGTACTGTTTGGAATAGCATAAATCAAGCATGTAGTGCTATATATATATATATATATATATATATGTATATATATATATATATACATGTATATATATATACATATATATATATTCCTGATTGAACAGTGAAAGTATTACCTGTAAGATTAGGATTCATGTAGAGAGTTAAACGCCACCCTTTCAGTTAATGGTAAAAACACAACTACTACAGTCAAACCTCGGTTTTCGTCCATAATCCGTTCCAGAAGGCTGTTCGAAAACCGAAATTGTTCGAAAACCAAAACCAGGCTCTTTTTAAAATAAAAATGTTTACTGAACACGTTTGCTCACAATGGAAAGCAACATGAGGAAGCGTCACTTCCTCGTCTACCCGAGGAAGCGTCACTTCCTTGTTAAGGAAGGCGAGAGGAGTCGAATGGTGCATTCAAGTGCGCTCAGTTTGTTCAAGAACCGAAATTTGTTCGCCATCCGAGGAATATAAAACTGGAAATTTTTGGTCGAAAACCGAATTGGTAAAGAACCGAGACGTTCGAAAACCAAGGTTTGACTGTATATAAATAATAAATGCATATAAAAAAATAATAAATACAAATAAATTAATATGTAAATGAAAGAACATTTTTATCATGCCACTTATCTTCTTGCATGTCTGTTGCACCTTTTTTACGTGAATATTTACATTTTTTTGGAAGATTAAAGCAAACTGTGAATCTTGAAAACAACAGAGAAAATTTTATTTGATGACAAAAGCTTTCCCTTCCGACACTTATTCCACACACCAGCCATCAGGTGACACACTGAATAAAATACCATTGAAGCGATAATCCATAATGTATTTTTTTAAATCTGATGATTATATGGGTTTACAACCGCATTTCAGCATATTCGGCTATTATTTTCACATTTCACTCATGTAAACGTTAGTTTGAAAAAAAACAACATTCTTTTGAATTTATGTGCAGATACTCAAGTTTTTCTTTTCGATTTTAGAGATTCAATTTATTTAAGTAATGTACTTTTTGTAGTACTATCACTGAAAAAAATGTGACTTGAGACTTACTTGTGACTTCTTCCCACCTGTGCTCATTTGATGCAGGTCTGTTTAATGTCGCTTCAAAATATAGTGAGAAAAGGTAAGCAAGTCCAAGTGTGTTGCATGAATACAGTATTTTTTTAATAGAATAAATTGCCTCCAACTGTTTCAGTGAATGCATCGGCTCTAAATGGTGGCATTTGTCTTCAAATGAAGATTCACAGAGCCAACCAGGTTTCCATCATTTGGTTGGCCAGAACCTAACTTATAGCCAACTCTAAGTAGCCAAATCTTTGAGTAACGATCTGCACACATGAATCAGTATTTCTGTTGACTATAAAGCATTTTAATTATTTATTTTTTTTGTATTTATGTTGTGCTTTTAGATAACTCTTGATTCTAAACTGCTCCTGATGATGTATGGTACATGGGTATGTAATGTTTTTTAGTATGGTATTAATGGTTTTTATAGTTGCAATGTGAAAATGCAGGTATTTTTTAAGTGGACAGGAAAATCCCCGCCTAAGAATAAGGTACCAAATCCACAACCCTATGCAGGCTGTCAGGTGCATGCCAAAGGAACATTTAGCATCACAACCCCTACCAGTCACACCATTTTAGACAATTTTAGGCCTGAAGAAAGCCCTAAAATGATCTAAAGATACTGTGGGCACACGGTCAAATGAGCTCAATCACAGAGAAGAGCACCTCCGTTTCCATTCTATTCAATAGATTAGATTTTGACTTGGAAAATCAATATACTGGGCTGGACTTCCTATGGGTAACAGGAGGAGGTGCCTATTTGAGATGTGGTATTTATTTACTCCGAGTGGATGACACACTTGGCATCAATGAGATTAGAGGTCATTATTTAGAAATCATGAAATCAAAACGAGCGTCTACCTGTCCGTGATGTCACACGTGTCAAAGTGAAGGTGATTAAAGTTTCCCAGCATGCCTTGCTGCACGTGGCTGAGATTCACTTGCTGGCCGTTAATGGATATGAGCTGCATGCATCCCTGGAAGGCCGGGGACGGACAGTCACCAGTGGGACATCCTGGAAGGAAATGACACCATGTAGTCTACTTCAGAGTTTTACTAGTGCTAGAGATATGTTCACCATGAGGTCACAGGTACCACGACGAGGTGGAAGAAGCAATTTCTGTGTCATTTGATACATTTGATTTGGAAAAGGGGCGAACCGACTTGAATGCTTTTCGCTTTCTTCTCTACCATGTTAGGTTGAATGTGTTACGTTTCAGATAAACATTAGATGTGATACAAGGTAAATTGGTATGAAGGGAGGCTTTACATTTCCACAACAAAGTAGATTAAAAAATAGATGTGGTGGAAATTGAAAAACTGTAATTAACATGATCATTGAGAAACTTGGTTATTCTTTTTTTTTGTCGATGAGATTAATGGTGCAAATGCTCCTTTCCTGATAAAGCAGATACTACGCTGTAGCGCTGACGTTAGCTAGAATGCTGGCTGGTACGTTTTGATAAATAACTCTGCGTCAACCAAACATTTTATAGGTACTGTTGACATGTGATTTCTCTCTGTTAGTTGGATTTGAAGGAAACAAAGAATATATAATGCTGTTGGAGGTATTTCCTGCTCACTATGTTTACAATCGCCTTTAGTGTCCCTCACCCCCACCACTTTTAGGGCCCCTCCATAGGACTTGTTTAACACCAAAAGAAGAACTGTTGTCTCAAGTATCTGTGTTGCAACTATTAAGGGACTATGCCTTGTGTTGAGGAAATTTCGCTTTACCATGAGAACTATGGATACTAATCTCTATAATGAACATCTGCTGAAGCACTTAAAACAAACAAGGTAGCATTTTGCTTGACTCCCCTCTTGTCCTTGGGCAACTTAACAGCCCCCAAAGATCTTACTCCCATCCTTTCACGTTTTTCAAGGCTGTCAAGTTGCCTGGGAAAGGAGCTCCAATCTCATAATTTGTGCACAGCAGAGGTGGTCTGTACTTCGTCACCATGTCAAGATTGAACTGCATTGACCTTTCTTTGTCTCTGATTTTTACATAAGGGGAAGGACTGCCAGCCCCTCATTTACATACTATGCCTATATAAACGTGTGACTGTATTTTTTCTGGGCTTCCTGATTCAAATCTGGACCCCTCAGGAGCCCGAACCGATTCGTAAACTGCAGTAAACTAAATTAAAAGCTTCGAAGACGACTGTTCATTGACTCCAGCTTGTATTTGAAGAACCAACATTCTTCTCGTCCGAAATTCAACGAACACGCGGGGGAGAGTAGGCCGCTCGTCCCCCAACATTACCTATGAGATAATGTCTTCCGGAAACCCGATGTTGGAGGTTTTTAGTTTGTAATCTCTGTTACAGTTTGCATTTCCCTTGGATTTTGGTACTTTCGATTTCGTTCAGGTCTTCATGTGTTATGCATTGCTCTGGAAAAGCCTGGTTCAAACTCACCATTGCCAAACAATTTTGTCTCTACACTACTTGACATCCAGTGAGCTTGCCTTTGTTTTTTGTTTTTTTAAAATTTTTTTGGTCATACATAATTTTTGCGACATAATGCCCAAGTGCTCATCCATGTACCAGCTACCTTTTTTGCAGTATCCTGCAAAAAAAAGTTCTCCTTCCTTTCTAGTGAAACTTGATGAAGTGGTAAGAAAGTTTGTTCCTTTCAAATAAACTTCCAAAGGAAATAGTGCTCTGCTTTCATTGCATTCATTTGTTTGTCGGATTATCTTCTTTGGAAAGTGTATATGACATCTGCTCGATTTAGCCTATAAATTCTGATGGATAGATTTTTGTTCATTTATTAATTTATTTAAGAAATCGGAAATAACTAAATCTGGGGAGTATCTGGTGATTCAACTCCAAACATGTTTTTGTCCCCGTTTTCAGTTCAGGTCACTGGTAGTCACTCGCAATTCTGCTACTCAGAAGTACCCTGAAGGCTATTGTTTACAAACATTTTGAAAAGGTCTTTGCAGAGGAAAAAACAATATTCATACACACCAACCTCCAAAATAAAAGTTTCCTCTCGATTCCAGCGCCGCTGACAGTTCGATCTCCGATGGCAACTCCCTATCCACTGTCAGACGGATGAGGAAATTGCTTGTCTCCAGACTCACAGAATGCCACAATCCATCATTGACTGTGTAATCTGCAAGAGAACCAATGAGATGGCAGAGTTATTTGCCTTTCCGCTCCATGCGCTCCTCAAGGCAGCAACAAGTATACAGCAATTGATGTTGTTTTCAGGGCAGTCTTTTACAAGCTGATTAAATTCTGTTTGCGTGTCACCTTTCTGCTCACCTGGAGAGACCTCCGACTTGTGCCCAGAGGCATGCAGGGTCAGCTGCAGCCGGCCATTGTGGATGTGGAGCTGTGCTCTCTGGGGCCTTGGGCCGAGTGGCGCAGACAGCAGCAGGCCCGCGGCATTCCATGTGCGGAAGTGGAAGCGGGTGGAGAAGTCCCCCATGGCAGACGCCCCCGCCGCTACTGACGGAAGCGTCAGGAAGCTGCTGTTGGCGCTCAGGAAGGTACAAGCTGCCAGCTGGGGTTGCGAGCACGAGAAGGTCACGTTGCCCTAGAGTGTGACACAGGCTCCAATTTACACCTCTTTTTAGGACAGGGTGTCTCATGTGAGATTGAATTCTATTTGTATGGAAATCAAGTTGACATGCTCGGGCACAGAACATATGGCTAAAGAACCGCCGGTGAAACCTTTCTCTCACCCAGACCAAAATAATTAAACTCCAACTGTTTCAGTGAATCAGCTTGTAAGGCTTTGACACAACATCTGACACATTTAAAACATCATATATGAAAAAAAATACTTTTTTTTGTGAAATACTCACACAGTATTCCCATTTGTGAAGTCAGTTGGATTTCGCTCACTCACCAAATAATTAAACTCCAACCACGGCAGTGCATCAGCAGAACGTTGTACGCCTTTGATTAAAACACAATCAATCTAAGACTTTTAGTGGAATACAGTATTATTATTCCCGTTTGTGAAGTCTGGTGAATACATGGCTTATTCTCGCCTGGACTTAAATAATTCAATTCCAGTCAGGCAAAATGATGACATCTTGAAAATATCTTAAATTTGAGACTTTTTCTGTGGAATATTCCTGTTCCCATTTAGGAAGTTTGTCAGATGCATGGAAGATACACAGGCTGTTCATTGCATACTACTGCACATATAGATAGAAGCAGCACCCAGTAGCCAGGCTAACCATCTATATACCTCTGAATAACCCTCTTTACATTCAAAATTGGTAGGGGGAAACAAAAAAAAAAAAGAAACAAAGTTTCAATAAACAAGTTTATTTATTTGGAACCCATGCCCCGAATTGGTGAATGCTTTGTAGTCCGCAAAGGTTATTGATTTATACTGTATCAACCAGTCTGCCACGGAGAAAAGGTTGGGGACCAACGCGCTGGATAGTTAACACGCAAACATTGGCTTGAAACAATATCAATATATTTAAACAAAACATGGCAACAACTCTTCATCTCAGATTTTGTTAGGCTTCTAAAGTGCCGTTTTCCCCTCAGGAAATGTACCGGCACATCTTGTTTTACAGCTACCATCGATAGATAGATGAAAGGATCTGATCTACACTTACTAATTTCTCAAGCCTCCGGAGTGGTACATCATACAGTAAAGTTAAATGTAATAGCTTTATGAACACTTCGTTTTCCAAAGTAATTGTCCATCAAGACAGACCATTATTATCTTTCGAAAGGCAGACGTTCTGACACAGCTATTGTCCTGGAATCTCTTCACTTATTCTGAGTTAATTGGGATTGCTAATTCAACTCTGATTGCGTCTTGGTAACACCATCTCTTTTAGAGCTTTCACAACTCCAGATGATTTTGCAAGATGGTCTGTCCAGGCCAGCCTCACACATCCACAACACTCATGTCATTCCCAGGAGGTGCTAATTGGAGTCAAAAATCTATATCCTCCAAGGTGGGGTGAAAAAATATCTGGCAAATAATGTCAAGGCAAGGAGTGGCCTTGACAAATGTGAAATTGCCAGCCTTATCTGGCTAAGAGAGCAGAACACAAACAAACTAGCCCTTGAATATTCACAAATCCATGAAAAGACTGAAGTCTAATACAACCACCCACTACGTGCAGCCACATTGACATAGCAAAACAGGAAAGAGGAGAAAACATTTTACATGACACAAAAGTAAGAAAAGTAATTGATTTCCACAACACATTATGACATTTATATTTTGGTGAGGATCTGGATAAAGATGCATAAATGTGTGTTTACTATCACAGTGGCTTTGGTGGTTGCAGCCCGAATCATAATAGCCCTCCCTGTTAATGAACCTGGAAGTTGTCTAATGCCTCATAAAAAGATGGACATCATTTCCTTTTCGGAGTGACATTCAAATTATCATTCATTCGTGGTTGGTGCAAGTGCATACTGGGCGAATCATTTATTTGTAAAACACAACACATTTTTAATATCATGCAGGGAAATGAGTCAAATGGGAGAGACAAACGTTATGTCGTTCGCCGGAGCATAAACATGGCCACGTACAACACTTGTGGAGCAACAATGTCAGTCTACTTAAATGGGAGCCGTCATTAAAGAAGCCGTCCCCACGTAATGTAAGATCATCTGTAATATGCAGGGAAGTTGTTAAAAGCATGATGTAAGTCTTCGGACTGATTCATCACAGACAGTTTCCCAGTTTGCTGCTGTTGTGGTTAATTGACCCATCAGAACACTCTCAAATGACCGTGAATGAACAATAGCATCTATAAACAGGGAAAATTACACTTATCTATTTCAATTTATTTATTTATTTTTCGAAGCAAAATAAGGATGCCTCAATTTATGGAGGGGCATTCATAGGTTCCTTGCTGGCCAGTCGATGAGCACCTAAGCACATAACATTCATTGTCTGTCTTTTGTGTCTTCTCCAGCCAACCTGTTTGCTTCAGCCAGTGCATCTTCACCCCAGGTCACTCTTGGTTGGTTTTAAGAAAGCTTCATCCAATATTCACCTGTGAGTAACCCTCTTTTGCATATTTATTTAACTGTCGTCACATGAATCTCATATGCACTCCGATCTCCTCTTAGGACAGGCATGTCCAGCTACGGTCCTCGAGAGCCACTGTCGTGCCTATTTTAGATGTGTTCCTCCTGCAACACAATTCATCAGGAAGCTGTGAAGAAGCCTGAAAATGATCCAAATCATTTGAATCAGGTGTGTGTGTCGCCGGAGGGATGTATCTAAAACATGTACAGGGTCTGACCAAGTTTGGACACAGCTGTCTTTGGAGCACCAGCCACAACTTGGTTCCCGCTGTGTCTCAAAGATTCTCCTCTCAAAAATTTGTACAATCAGAGTTGGTTTTACTGGAGCGCCACAAAATATCAGCAGGGGGACCACAAAAGGTTACCAAGCCGGGAGTTTGTTGCCCTTATCCTAAGTATGTCTTGGAGCTTCCTCTGGCCCCCAGGCATATGCCCAAGACACCCCACCAGAGAGTCAACTGGCTTACTAAACCACTTCATCTGGCTCCTTCCGATGGAGAGCAGCAATGGCTCTACTCTCCTGTCCCTCCCATATGACCAAACCGGTAACCCTGTGGAAGAAACTCATTTAGCCTGCTTGTATTTGTGATCTTGTTCTTTCGGTCACGGCCAACAGCTCATGATGATAGGTGAAGGTGGGAATGAAGCTCGACCATTAAATAAAAGCTTTGACTTTTGAGTTAGCTCTTTCTTCACCATTCCAGACTGATACAGAGTCCACATCACTATAGACCAGGGGTGGGCAAACTTTTTGGCTCAGGGGCCACATTGATTTCTAAATTTGACAGGTGGGCCGGGTCAGCACGAGATATGGTACAAAAAAAATTATCTGTTGACAGTCCATACCAAACATCAACAGAACAAAACCAATGAAGCATTACCATACTTTTTTTTTAATGAGAACAGTGAAACAACTATGGTATTTGTCCTGTATGAGCGTTCAAGTATGTTAACAACATACATGTGTGACAACACAAGCAACAAAGTGCAACAATATATTGCCCAAAAACTGCAGCATACAGTACAGGTATATGACAAAATATAACAAAGTTAGGACTATTTGATACAGAATGAGATGAGTAAAAGACCTGGTGGCTTTCTTTCCACTCACTCACTGTCTCAAACTTGACCTCCCCTTGATCACCACACAAGACAGCGTTGCTCAGCTGATGTCGTGCAACGAACTTTTGAAGCCAGCCACGGGAGTCGTCGAAGTATTCGATGCCCTTAGCGCTTGGAAATCGCTTCCTCTCTTATTAGCGGTCCAGTTTGCGCAAAGTTTTTAGCACGATAACAGTCAAACCATTCGAATAAACGTTTATTTACTCGACTGTCCGTCGAGCCACATGCAATTCACTCTGAGCATGGAAACAGCCAGAATCGGACTGAGCAAGAATCGCTTCCTCATTTTTCAAAGTCTCATAGATTTGAGTCTTTCAGACTCCAAGAGTCTCCTGAATGTTTCATACTTTGTAACCCGCTTCGTTTAATCAGATACATTTCACTTTCTCTTCCGCGGCCATTACTCTTCCTCTTCGTTTGGATGCCATGATCTACAGGACGTAAAAATGTTCGCAATTACAGCAAAACTCACTGCAATAAAGAGTCACTTCCATGTCGCCGTTTTGGATCCAATGGTTGAAAATAGCGGCGCGGACACACTTATTCCGTTGTATCGAGCGGACTTAATTGAGTTAGCGCTACTGCGGGCTTCCGTATCGTCTCCCCCTCCCTCCCTGTGCTCTGCAACTTCAAGTAACTGCGCCACCTGGCGTTGAAATGCTTGTCATTACAAGTCCAAATGAAATGAATGCAATCATTTACATCGAACTTTAATTGTGTACTGTACCAACCTACGGCGGGCCGGATTAAACAGACCAACGGGCCGGATCCGAACCGCGGGCATAGTTTGCCCACCTCTCCTGTAGACACTTCACCAATTCACCTGTCAATCACGAGTTTCATTCTTCTCTCATTTGTGAAAAAAAATCCAAAGATACTCCCACTCCTCCATTTGGGGCAGGATCTCATACCCGACCTGGAGACTCCACTGTTTTTCCAAATACCGGTAAGAACTATAACCTGTTGTTGGTTCACCAGCGTTTTTTCAAAAAATGGTGGAATAAAAAAACAAAAAACTAAACGAACAACATTAGGTTATACAACTGGACGCTTTTTGTTGACAAGCGGCATCTAGGTTGTATTCTGACTGATGAGAGCTTCCCAAAAAGTAACATCTGAATGACATTGGTAAAACCCTCCTACGATTACATGAAAAGTTTCACAGAGGTGACTCTAAAATCCCTCAAGAAGTGACAAAAATCATTTATCACCCATGGAGCCAAATGAGCAAAATTTAAACCGGGGTTCAACCCTGCACGGTGGAGGCATCATGTCCGGGACGGGGGACCGGCAGCAGTGGAGCAGGCCGAGGCCTTATCGGCGCCCGCAGGCCAGTGCAGAGGAGAGCAGAGCAATCACAGCTCCTTGACTCGCAATGAGATTCCCCTCCATCAACCTCAGGGAGATTGGCCCATTGAAATTCCATTAGAGCTCCCATCATGGCAGCTGCTCTCTCTCTCCCTCTACGCCTCCCTGCTTTTGTTGTCAGTAAAGGACTTTTAATGCCCAAATCACACTTTAGAAGCCAGGGGTTGGCATGGGCGAGATGTTGTGTGAAGGTTTTCAGGGTTCTCGTCTGATTATCGGACCCTCCAAATCGCTTCATCGCCTTTGAAATGATGGCCACTTTACAGATTCCTCAATCCAATTTTCTCCCCCAGAATTCCTTAAATGCAAAATTCTTACAGTGACATCACAAACCTATGCATGGCTAATCGATTTATGTGAAAGATTCTGGGTGGATCAATCAACAAAAGTGTTTTCAACTACGTCAGACAACAAGTATGAGATTTGTTCATGAATCTTTCATCTCTGATGGCCAACCATCAAAGAAAACATATTGAATTAATTGCTTTTAAAAGTTTCAATAATGGGGAAGAGTAAGAAGTTGATCCTATTGCATATATAGAAACAGCTTCTGATGAAAGCGCTCAAAAATCCTTTGTCGAACAAATCGGTCAAAATCAATATTAATTTGGATCTTATTGATCTGGTTTAGCAACAAGGAGTCCTAAGATACAACATGGGGTCCTCTTTTTTTAATGGAT
Organism: Hippocampus abdominalis; assembly: GCA_018466805.1. Taxonomy (NCBI): domain Eukaryota; kingdom Metazoa; phylum Chordata; class Actinopteri; order Syngnathiformes; family Syngnathidae; genus Hippocampus; species Hippocampus abdominalis. The sequence continues at coordinate 20,420,137 of CM031706.1, read as the reverse complement.
TTAAGAGGTACAATATAATACGATATACAATACATCTTAACTTAAATTTCTTTAGTTCCAGGGGCGGAACATGTCATGTCGATTGTAGAACATGCATCATCCCAAATAAATATATATTTAACTAATGACTATGAATATCACGTTTTATTGTATTCCAACTATATTTGTTGATTTTCACATGGGATTAAAAGGAATAATAATTTTTTAAAAAAACATTCCAAACTGCCTGAAAATGAAGTAAATATTTGAGAAAATAAAGGAAATGTTTGAAGTGTGAACATTTTAATTTACTGTTCAAAGAACAGGGCAGCAAAAATATTCAATATAAAACAACCCTTATTATGTGAACAATGAAACTTACTTTGTTGTATTATCCCTGCCTCAAACAATTTTCTCCATTCGTAGCATCACTGCTTGGAGTAAAATGTTTAAGTGGGAGGAGTTACAGATCACATGATTGGTCCATTGTGTATTTCCTTAATATTGTCATGAGTGGAAAAGCTGTGCAGTTTGAAATGAGCAACATTTCTCAACCAGACGGAATCTGCAAACAGATCAAGACCTGCATACCTCGAAAGGCTACCAGGATGCTTTAAATCAATCAATTTCAGGTTCGCTTTTGATGTAACTGAAGTCCACATTTGCTTCTTGAAAAAGGGAGGGCAAAGCTTACACAAAAATGTCAGGATAAAAAAAAAAATAAAAAATCCTGAATTTGCGCTGACCTACTCATAAAATTCTTGAACATTATTGTAGGACTGCGATTGACTGGCAAACAATTCTGGGATTGGCTCCAGCATGCCCGTGACCCTTGTGTGGTTAAGTGGATTAGAAAATGAATGGATGGATGGATTATTGTGGGAAGATACCTTATTGTTTGCCAAGACAAGGAGAGGGGCTGGTCAGGTGTCATCGTGCTGATTTAACTTTTTTCCTCGGATCACGCATCGCATTTTGATGACCAATGTGGCTGTCGGTGGCCGGTGGCCGGGGTTGTCAAGCAATGACCTTTTCCACCTAATTAAGGTTCGTTTACATTATGTTTAGCTGGGTTTTCTTCTTGCAATCTAAAAAGAGAAAACCTGGTACTCGTGAACAAAAATTAACTGCCTTTCATTGGCCCGAGAATGAGCTCGTTGATAAAAATGTTAGCGGAAATACACAACGTTCGGTTCGTGTTGGCCCAGAACATGAATGAGTTTATGAAATTGTGTTCATTGAACAGACGCAACACTAGCGAATACTGTGGTTGGCCCTGTATGCAGATCTGCTTTTTCATGCTGAAAAGAATCAGTTTAAATCTGAACGGAGGTTGAATAGTACACACCAAAATGTTTTTCAAAAAGAAAATCCCAAACTTACCACACTGTGTATCTGTGGCTTGCGTCGTTTGGCCAGGTCAATGATATTGATGCCATTGTAGTACAGGTTCTCCATGCATCCATTGAAGTTCTTCCTGAGGAACGTGCCAGGTTTTCCAGGAAGTGGGATTCCACCGAAGCTCAGCTGTGACAAAAATAAAGGAAATGCTAATTTATTTATGATATTCATACCTGAGGAACAGTGGGTATAATCGGACAAAAACCATGCACGCATGAAGAGAACATGCAAATCCAAAGTTGGGCTGTCTGAGTGGTGAAAGCAGTGCGAGTAACTCTGCCACTATGACAAGCCAGGGTTCAAAGGTTCAATGCAAGAGGTGACGGTGCTCAGACTGATCCCAATTCTCAATTTTAAGATCGTTTTTTCTAGTTATTACAAGTCACTTTCCCTAAAAAGAACACTCGGAACGGTATTCCCAGGATGGAACTGAGAGCTCTGACCTCAACCCATCCAAACTCATATCTCTGAGACCGTGGAATGCAAGCCAAGCTTCACTTATATGATGCCGCTCCCTGCAAAACAAATCCGACAACCGTTTGGGAAACATTTTCCGGGAAGGCTGTGCCTGTTCCAGCGTCTGATTATTAATGGGATGGAGTATGCGGTCATTAAAAGGTAAGGTTTTCAGGAATTGAGCCATTACTTATGCCCGCCAGTTCTTGCACGACGCGCACGGTTGAAACGTCTCTTTTTAACAGTTGAGATTTTATCAGCTCCGGTCCGCTAATTAATGCTAGCTCTATGAGTTGAAAGCATTATGTCCGGCTGACTACTTTTAAAAGGACGAAGCTTTAAAGGGATCCTGAATATGCACTTGGCAGCATGCATAATGCAGAAGGAGCACGGAGGTGTTGAATCCATACTTTATACATTTCCTCTGCTATTAAATGTTGGGCTTCTTTTTTTTTTTCCTCTGCGGTGCTAAAGAGGGAAGACTTCAACCACTTCTCACATGCGTGGTGTTACCAGTGCTCTGCTTGCGGGATAAATGCATCAAGTGCACTCCATTTTACAAACCGATTCGGACCACTTGATGCTAATTTGCTCACCTCATAGTCCACCTCCAGCGAGTGGGCCTCCCCTCGGGTTTGGAAGTGGTGTGTGTGGGCGTCCACTGTGAGGTTGACGTGCTTGTTGAAGCGTTCCACGTGCACCGCGTGCCAATGCTGGTCGTCCAAAAGACTGCCCACCGTGACGGCAATGCGGGGGGCGCTCAAACTTGGTCGGCTGTCATCTGAAAAAACAGCGGGGGGTGTGGGGTGTTGTGTTATATAAGTCGAAAGTGTGCAAGTGGGGTCAGTAGCGTCCGTGACACTAACTCAAAAGCTGTAATTTGGCCATTAGGTAATGTAAAAAAAGATTTGTTGTTTTAATGACCTTTTTTAGTAAATAGTGGGACATACTGGAATTGTTAATTAGGGTAACAAATAAATGTTATTTTTACAGAGAGAACTCCCTGCGGTGCTACACTTTTATACAATAGTTTTTTTTGTTTTGTTTTTGTTTTTTTTGCCTTCACACATTTCTTAATTGTGTGTTCACCCCAATATGTACAGTATACTCTACTTATGGTGTGCACTGGACTGCAGTTGATGTGTAAGCACTTTGGTTTTGGAAGAGGCAGGATGGCAACTAGTTGGAGTGATACGATAGTCTGCTTCCTGCCTTCTATGCCCCACGATCCACCCTAACCCAACCCAAGCTGAATAAACGGCAAATTATATTGACAAAGTGTTGTCCAGTGGTGAGCGCGTCGACCTCACAGTGCAGAGTTTGTGGCTTTGATCCCGGCTCCGGCCTTCCTGTGTGCAGTTTGCAAGTTGTTGACAAAATATCAAAATTGTCACTGAATAACGTGTATTCCCTGTCTTAATTCCCTGTTGGTACCTTTTTCTCAAATACTTTTTTAAAGTTGTGATTTACCCGACATGTTTCGGTGGAAGTCTTTCGCCTTCTTCAGAGTGTCACATTATGGTGTTTGACACGTCTTTATCAGCTGATGTTCAATGAAGGCCAGACTTCCACCGAAGGTATATAACAGGGAAAAAAACAAAAACAAAAACAAAGCAAAACTGTTTGAGATAAAGAAACCAACAAGTTCAAATATCAAAATTATAATGTTGCAATACTGTCTGTTTGTGATCAAGGAAAATAGCATATATACTTATTGTTTATTCAATTTCAATTGTACTTCCATCAACAAACATCATCATGTGTTTTTTTTTTTTGTGTGTGTATCCTAAAAAAATGTTCACTTGACAAAGTGACTTTTCATTGGACTTTAAAACCAACCTGGCTATATCAATTTTGACTCTGCTTGTGTGAGTTGGAGCCTATCCCAGGTGGGCAAAACTGTTTGCCAGCCAACTGCAGTATATAACGATTAATAATAATTTTTAAAAAAATACACGAAAATAAATAGAAGTGGGTGATCTCAAGAAGTCCAATCAGTGGCTAGAAAGTGCTGGCCTCAAGGACAGCACAGAGGCACTCATCCTGGCTGCTCAGGAGCAGGCCCTGAGCACCAGAGCCATAGATGCCCAGGTACACCACACAAGACAAGACCCAAGGTGTCGGTTGTGCAAAGAGGCACCTGAGACGATTCAACACATAACTGCAGGGTGTAAGATGCTGGCAGGGAAAGCTTACATGGAAGGCCATAGGTGGCTGGCATAGTCGATCGAAACATCTTTCCGGAGTATGGAATTGGAAATCCCAAGGTCAAAATGGGAAAGACCTCCAAAGGTGGTGGAGAATGACCGAGCAATGATCCTGTGCAATGTTCCCTCGAAATTTCCATCCCTCTGAGCATTCACATCAACTCTCTGAGCATTCCTTGGACCAGATGAGCAACATCAGACTTGCACACGGTGGCCAAACCCATATCACACCCGTCATAAACCTGCGGTCATAACAAGCTACGTGATGTGGTATGTGATGAAAGAATTCTAATCACCTTTATCTAAAAATAGAACACATCATTGAATAGAGATTTATGACAGGAATAAAATCGTCCCGAGTTAGTTACTGTACTTTTATTTTACCACACACGTCATTTTAAGCACAATTAATGAAGCTACTCTCTATAACTACGGTCACACATTGTCCACTCAGAAATAATGGAAAATACGGTGTTTAATAAAACACACACAAAAATTCCTAGTCAGCTGACCTTGGAAAAGCGAGAAAGGGCCTCATTATAGGGGCTCGTCAATTATGCCCATATTTGGACTTCCTGATTGTCCTGAGCAGTCCGCGAGTCGCCTGCAGCCTCTCGCCTGTGGTTGGGTGAGAGTGAATGTGTGTCAACGTACGCATGAAACTACCGTAGATCAACTGAGTGTGCAACCTCGCTCGCACTACTGAAACTGGAATGGAAGCGGCAATAGTGCGGCGGAAATGAAGGAAGGAGCGTCGAAATGTTGTTTGTGCATGGTGCGCGCCAGCTGTCACGATGTGCGCAGAGAGGGTGAAAAAAGTGCGCAATTGCTCACATGCGCAGCTAAGAGGGAACGTTGATCCTGTGGGACTTCCAGATACTAGTGATGTGCCCAACTGTGCCGAGGCTCAGATGCGTGTGCCGAGTAAACCGGAAAAAAATCTGTGAAGCGCGCTTCGAAGCATGTGTCGATTACGCATGTGGCCACGCCCGAAGCTTCGGAACGCGCGTTGCTACGTCCGAAGCCTCGGGAGACGGGATTCCTACGTCACCGCCAACAAATAGTTTCGCGGGTGATTCGAAATAAAACGGCGCACCGGGACGATGACGGACAGCAGCCATCTCGTTACCTCCGCGTCCTAAACACGGGACGCACAGTTCCAAATAATGTGCGTTTTTGGGACGCAAGGACATTTCTCAATAAAAAAAAAAACAATGTAACCTCTTCAGAAACAGAAATATAAGAGATGTAAATGTTTATACAGTCTTGTTTAACTTAGATTTCGTTACAAAAGACAAGCTTTGTTCTCAGAAATCACCACTCCTCCTCCCGAGTCCTCAGAAATAAAATATGAAATCTCGGGTTTGCTTCGGGCTCGGGCCTGCATATCAAGTTAAGTGATCAGGCTCGGGCCGGGTCGGGCTTAAATACCAGCGGGACGGGTCGGGGCTGGATTTTTTTTGGCCCGGTCTTACCTCTACATCAAATCCATGGTATCATTTTAATCACTGTCTGTCATGACATTTCTTTTCCACATGATGGCGCAATAGTACAAATAAAGCCTCATGATGCTTCGGCCCAGGAACGAAGCAGTTGGATGGAAAGCCTCATTGCTTCATGAGGCTTCATTTTCCCATCACTAACTGACACACGGGCAAAAGCAGTGGCACAACATGTAATTCTCCGGCAAGGAAGAGCCAGAAAGACAGTCCTAATAAAGCAGGTGCATAATGATAAATGGGCAACAGGTGTGCAGCCAGCCAGAATGCACCGCCTGCCACCTGCTGCCGAAAACGGAACATGACAATAAGTATGAGCACACACTTATTTGACACTTCATATAGTCAGTATAGAAAGAAAAAAAAGGTAAAGAAATTGCGAAATTTACAATCAGCATTCACTTTCACTTACATCAATTAATTGGATAATGTATTTTATTTTGCTTCCTCCGTCTTTCATTTTGATCACTTTTCCCCTCTCTTCCAGCATCAGAGCTCTTCTTGTCTTAGCTGCTTGACATCCAAAGGTCCATTTTGTATCCATTTTAGCAATACAACGTCCATGCTGCGTCTGAATCTAACAATAACAAATACTTCCTGGACCCGGTGGCTTTTCTTTGCACTATCTCACTGTCTCTCACTTGACCTCCCCTCGATCGCCACCCAAGACAGCGCTGCTCAGCTGGTGTCATGCAATGAACTTTTAAGCCAGCCACGGGATGCTTCGTAGTCCTCGATGGCCATAGTTAGCGCGATGGAACTCGCCTTCTCTCTAATTAGCGTTCCAGTTAGCGTAAGTTTTTTAGCATGATAACAAGTAAAGCATTCCAGTTCGTGTATTTGACTGTCCACCGAGCCATAAGCAATTTACTCTGAGCAGCTAATCGAATGCATTCCACTCTATCTTCCACGGATCTAGCTACAGTACAGTATGTACATAGACAGTGAGGTCCCTCTTGGCCAATCGGAGGCCAGGATGATGCTCGGTAAGCCAATGGCAGAGCAGCTATGAGTATGTTGCGTTCAGGAAACTCGGAGCTGTGACCGAAATAAACATCGTTCATTATGTAAACCAGTGTGGTGGTTGCTGTTGCCGTTTCCGAACGAAGCAGTAGAGGTCGCTGTTGGATTAGACTTTGTTGTAGTGAATCTCTTTGTGAGGCAGGAGCAGAGAAAATGATTTTGTATAAACGCAACAGGGGCTTTTTCTTCATATGGGCGGCAGGAGAATGGGGATGGTGTTAATGCATGAAGATTTTTTCACATTAGGGTGTATTTTCGCCCATGTAGGTTTCGTTCTAGAGGGGTTTCACTATAATAAACATGAATCATGACAAAAGGAACGTCATATCTGGCCGCAACACTCTCTGGATGGTAAGGTTTAAACCTGCCTTCAAAATAAGATACAAAGTGCATGAAAAATACGACTCACCATCCCCGTATATTATGCAGAGTGGGCTTGATGCGTGGGAATCTCTCTTTGAGATAAATCCGTATTTTAAGTAGGACTCACAATTAAATGTAGCCTTCTTTTTCTTGGAAGTCGTTGGCTCCTCTTCTGTCTCCTGGCTGGGCCTTTTCCCATTCCCAAAGAAACTTTGCAAAGACGTTTGTTTTTTTACTCATTTTGCTCGCTCCCGGGTTTCATTTCAGTGGTAACCTATCACGTGACCGAGAAGCACGCCTTCACAAGAGTGACATATTGTAGACCAGGAATGTCAAACATACGGCCCGCGGGCCGGAACCAGCCCGCCAGGAGGTTCAATCCGGCCCGCAGGATAATTTTGAAGTGAAAAAATGCTTAAAAGACACGGGATGAGTATTTTTAATAAGATGTTCTTCATGCATTATCCGCACACTGTTTTGATCAGAGTCAAAGACAACAGCAGTCTCAGTCTGTCAGTGAGACAGACCTAATACAGCAGACGGTATCAACGTGCCACCTATTGATTGTTTGGACGTTGTTTCTACGCTCGTCTCTACCCCTCACGGACACCCTCCTTAGCCAAAATGTCATTATCCAAGCGGAGAAAAATACATACAGAGTGTCAAATTTTCAATGAAAAATGGACCACGTCATATTTATTTATAGAAATGCACGGAAAACCTTTGTGTTTGGTGTGTTTGCAACAAGTTTCGGTTTTGAAGGAATCTAATATTCGACACCACTACGAGACTCTTCAAGGCGAAAACTATGACGGCTTGCGAGGACAACTGAGAAGAGATAAAATCAACAAATTGCAGGCAGGTCTGAGGAAACAGCGGTCAACTTTCTTACATAGCCGACAAGTCAGTGAAGCAGCACATAATTGCTAGCGAAATAGCATACGCATCAAAGCCGTATTCCGACGGTGAATTTGTGAAACGATGCATGATGAAGGCTGCTGAATTAGTCTGTCCCGAGAAGCGACACACTTTTGCCAATATTAGCCTGACGAGGAATACAATCGCAGAGAGGATTTCGGACCTATCAACAGATTTAGACAACCAATTGAAGCAGAAAGTCAAGTCATTTATTGCATTTTCCGTTGCAATTGACGAGAGCACTGATATTACAGACGTAGCACAACTGGCTTTATTTATTCGTGGAATTGATCAGACATTGACTGTTACTGAAGAGTTTCTTGAGTTGGTGCCAATGATGGACACCACAACAGCTGATGACATTTTTAGCTCTGTTGTTGCTGCACTGGGCAGAGTTGGAGTGGACTGGTCCTGTGCTATCAAACCTGGCTACAGACGGCGCACCATCGATGGTAGGAAAGAAAGCCGGTGTTGCAAAAAAGTTCAGAGAGGAAATACAAGCCCTTAATGGAGGAGATCGTTTCTGGAAATTCCACTGTATATTGCATCAGGAGGCATTGTGTTGCAAGTCCTTGAAAATGGACCACGTCATGGAGGTGGTTGTTCGCACTGTAAATTTCATCCGATCCAGAGGACTTAACCATCATCAGTTTGACAAACTTCTCAGTGACAACAACATTACCCACAGCCTGCCACACCACACTAAAGTGAGATGGTTGAGCAGAGGTGCTGTGCTAAGGCATTTATTTGATCTAAGAGAGGAAATCGGACAGTTCATGAAGAAAAAGGAAAACCGGTGTTGGAATTCTCAGGAATGGATATTACTGAACACTTGAACAATCTGAACAAAATGTTGCAAGGACGCAAAAAAGTTGTCACACAGTTTTCTGACAACATGCATGCATTTAGGTTAAAACTGACTTTGTGGGAGACACAACTGGCAAATGGCAACCCTGCTCATTTCCTCTGCCTGAGAGATGCCTGTGTTACCAGACCTGATGTGGACGTGAAAAGGTACAAAGACAAGATTGCAGGATTATTGTGGGAGTTTGAGAAACGTTTTCAGGTATTTGGTGAACATGAGGTAGAATTTTCAGTTTTCGCTCACCTTTCACATTTAAAGCTTCCGATCTGCCAGTTGAAATCCAGCTTGAAATAATTGATTTGCAATGTGATGCAGATGTGAAGGGAAAATTTGCCTCCGTAGGTTTGGACAAATGTTATCAGTATCTACTACCAGGGTACCCCAAATTAACAGCCCTGGCTGCTAAAGTTTTGTGCATGTTTGGGACAACCTTCCTTTGTGAACAAATTTTCTCAGTAATGAATATCAATAAAACAAAATGCGTTCAAGACTCACAAACACACACTTAAATGACATTCTGAAAGAGTCAGGAAATGTCACCTGATCTTGATGCACTTGTACAGGCCGAAAGATGCCAAGTATCAGGAAGTCCAGACTAGATTTAATGCCTTTAAAATGCCGCCTTAGATACTGGTTGCATTGGAAAAAGACAGCTCTGTGAAGATGAATCCTTACTGTGGTGAAAAATGTGCAATTCAATGGTCGTCAGCAACTTTACTACAAAAAAAGTGTGGTGGAATTCTAATGTTTATGCAACTCCACAAATTTTCACTCTGTATTGTATGTGTATGAGTGTTTCATATATGAAGTTGACACATTGACAGGACATGTGAAGACTTTCTTCTTTACACATATGGTATAATTTTAATGTTCCAGCCCACTTGACATCTTCCGAGACTGAATGTGGCCCACAATATGAAATGAGTTTGACACCCCTGCTGTAGACGGATGTAATGGAGAATCCGGTAAAATTTTGAAATAAAACATCTTTCGGATTCCGAAATGAATAAAACGTAAGTAATGTAAGTTATTTATTCTTTCTCTGCGGCCCGGTACCAAATGACCAACGGACCAGTGCCGGTCCGCGGCCCGGGGGTTGGCGACCACTGTCTTAATGTGAAATTTAATTTATACTCTGCCGTTTATTTTGTGTTGAACATCACATAGAGAATTAAATCATACACATGCAAGCATGCAAGGGGAGATACTGTAATGAAGGGGGGCACAATGAGTGCCTTGCTCAAGACCCACCTTCACACTAGTAGCACACTCCCATCCCTCCAACATTGAGTTGCAACAGTTTTATCAGCAGCCCGACTCAATCTAAATGCTATTCCGAAGCGCAAATCCTTCCAGATGAGCTGTGAGAGGTTCATGCTGTCTGCGCTGGTAAAACTTCATTATAATTTCATCTCGAGTTACCCTGCAATTCACATGTCTAAGATAAAAATATACCACTTTTGCCTTGTATAGCCTTGTGAAAAATACAGTATATACAGTGCTTAAGAAATGAAACCAACACCCAACAGCCATCCCAAAGTGAACAACATTGGCAATAATCAAATACATGATTATTAATGTTTCCGTAAGGGGTTAACTTTACACCATTATGTAGCAGCGCTTAACTGACATTGAATTATTATTGTAATCCAGTGATTTTAAAATAAACTGCTTTCCAAAAAAATGGAAACAAATGTAAAAACGCATGATTATTTTGGATTCAGATGTCAACATTGATTAAACAGAAACATTTGTGAACTGTTGTGAATGAAATTTACGCTTCATTAATTCATGACTTCTCAGAGAAGCTGTATAAGGTGCCTCAAATCACTGCATGATTCTCAATGTTGTGCTTGTATTTGGAAACAGGCGGCTGAATGTACTTGTTTAGCAGTCTCAGTCCACATATTGTTTTCTTACAGTATTTTATCAAACAAACACAAAAATGCCTCAATGCTAATGAATGTGTGTAAGCAACGTAATGTGTTTCAACACAGCATTTGGCTGAAAGTGTACAGTATTTACAGTGTCTGGTGAGATGTCAGTTTAAAGTGTGAAATTCATAAAACATGCATCACCTAAGTTGAGGTAGAAGTCCAGTTTTCCCCGATGGAGCTCCAGAGTGATATAGTCGCCTCTCTGGCCCTCGCCGTGCAGCAAAACCCCGTTGGGCTGCTGACTCTTAAACAGCAGCGAGATGACATCTTTCACGGTGGACATGGACTTTTGGTTAAATCGATACAGCAGGGAGCTTCTGCCATCAAAATCTGCCACGTAGGACTCTGAGATGGGTAAGACAGATCAACGCTTGCATCAGTGCAGAATAACTTGACAATGAGATGTGGAGTGTGCCTGCTGTCAAAATGATATTTATGATCTCAATCTGAAATTTGTCCAGACATTGTGTTATTTTTAAAGCTTATCATCAAACCTAAGCATCCAACGAGCACTAATGCGGGTCAAGATGGACCATTTTTATGGCATGAAGTTTGTGTTTTCTTCGTGGGAGTGAAATGATTTGTTACATGGGAGAGCAAAATAAAACTTTTCTATTGTCCCCCCACCCCCACAAAAAAAAGGCTATTTTGTTTTTGATGTCAGAATGCCCGCATGGTCTACTACAGTGCGGCATGTGAAAAATGGTTCCAATATGCAGTGGCTGTGGGGCAAAAGAATCGGTCATTATCTGTGTTAATGTTCATGTCTCCCCTGAGGTGGGAGGGCATGCAGGCGCAGGACCTGCCGGTTATCTCCTGAAGGGCCACAACGGCGCGGAAACTAACATGACACACACAGTAAAAAAATAAAAATAAATAAAGCACTCTTTAGCGGGGGCAACTTGTTCCTCAACCATGTGCTTTAACTCTGCAGGCCCCTTGTTTGTTTTATACCACTCCTGTTTGTTTTGTGATCTGTGAAGCACTTTGTGTTGCCTGGAGCGCTATGGTGTGCTCCATAAATACAAAGTAATGCTATGCAAGCGACTGCGCCTGTAGCTCGGCACAGTCGGCTCTCCCCGCAGAGGAGCAATAATAAAAATACACACAAAAAAGCAACAAACATATATTTTAAAAAGCTGTGTCTTTACAAACCCCAAAAAACTGGTCAAAGTAAGTGGCTAGAATAATGTTAATCCTGCTCCCCGGGGAATTTGAATGACAATTACAATGAATTAAATGAAAAACAGGACCGCCTGACTGCACAGGGGCTCGCCGAGCCAAAAGGCCAACTTGACAATACAGTACAGGTGCACCATTTTAAGGCACTTGGGTAGCATAGCCAAGGATGAACTATTAAAATTGCACTACAATCTTCAAATTTCTACCATTTATCCAGTTCTGGGTTGCGGTGATGCTCAAGTCAAGTCCAGATGATTGTGGGTGAACGATACCTGTGATTGGTCACCAAAATACACTGGTGGGTCATTGCTGCTGTGTTTCTCCTTTCAGAATATTTTGTAAACAATTTTCAATGAGTTTAAGGGACCACATTTACTAACTACAGTGATGATAGCAATTTGAAATGGTAACCCCAATTTTCTTTTTCCCAACATTTAATTTTTTAAGTAGATGCATGGGTAATACTAGCAGCCCCGATTACAAGCAGAAAAATGCAGGAAATATATCTAATGAAAATTGTTGATGCTGTCATTTAGGAACTGACTTTATGCATTCGTCGTGTTACTATTTCCACTTTCAAAGTATTGGAGTCATGACGAAGATGACAATGTGACCAAAAATTAATACATACATACATACAGTACATACATACATACATACACACATACACACATCAGCAATGATACAAGCCATATTTTACTTGAATGAGACATTATGCCTTTGCACATGACACAAAACAATGTCTTTCTAACATGTCTGTGGCATGATTTTATGATAATACCTCAATGATTTTTTTTATTTAAACATTACACTCTGCACACCACATTTCACAGATTGCTGGCCCAATGGCGAGTATACCTTTTGTTACTATGACGACATGGGGCGACGCGAGGGGTGGCTGCACGTTCACTCGTGACAAGTGACTCCAAGCTGCGGAAGCCCCGACAAGATTACGTAGATTCTGTTTTTTGTTTGTGGAAGCAATTATAGCTCATTCATTGAAATTGAATTTTACAAATGGGTCAATAACAACCGAATTACAGTATTTGGTTGTTTCATATCACACTTGATGGGTTTACAGGAACTCGAGAGACTAAATAAAGTACTTTTTGGTTCCCTTTATAGGCGATAGCTTGTCCCAACTCCCTCATGTTGAGTTGTTTGCTCTTGGTTTCTGTTTGAGAACGACATCTGCAGTTGAGCCGACTGCGGGATGTTCAATCATAATAACAATAACTGTGATCTCAATGAGAAAAGAAAAATGTTAGGCTCCCAATAAAAATGACATTTCAATTTACAAATGTCTTCCCTCACACTGTGGGGACTGAGAAGAATATCTCAGCTTCCCTCATCATTTGTGTTCCTCATCATTCATGGAGTGTACAATCGATTGGCGGTGAGGCAGCATTTTGGCCGCCACCTTTACATAATACTTCTTGTGAGAGACACCACACTCCAATGTGGTAACCGGGGCCATGCATGACAATGTGACTGCAGATGAGCTCTGCTAAAGCAGACAGTCTTATTTTCCTTTGAAGGCTGAAGCTGATAATCTGAAGAATACAGCAGCGGCAGCAACGGCGAGACAGCCTTTATGTTTGTCTAACACTGACGGTGAAGTGTGGGTGAGGCAGTTGGACGCCATAAAACCGCTCATTGTGACATTGTCCGCCACACTCACTGCTTTTAATTGCCCTGTTTTCAAGTGAAGCCCTAAGAAGTGTTTTTTTGGGGGGGCGGGGGGCTTGTTTTTTTTTTAAACATTATTCAAAAACTGTGATCATGAGAACTCATGGGATACTTCATTAAGTAGACCTGCAGTTATAACAGCCCGAAATGCCTTCACTGGGAATCTGTTTTATGCATTTATTCAAAATCAGTAATTGGATTTGCATCTATGATGTTCTTTGTATCAAAATATTAGAAGCAGCCCCATAAATGATGCAGTGTAATAAGACACCAGTGCAAACCGCAACCGCAATAAACCTGTTGGTAAATTAAAAAATAAACAAAACAAAACAAAAGAATCCTAAAACTAATATTTTTTCCTTTTCATAAAGGCACACTTTTTGATCCAGTTTGTGTGTCGGATCTCATTTGATAGCATATCACTTTCCATTTAAAGCGTTTCAATTATGTCAATAGTATCTGTCGCTAGATGCAATGCTGAGTCATGAACTCTTGACATGATTTTAGGAGGAGGCTTGGAATGTTTCCACTTCCTCGCTATCTTGTGACCTTGAGCGCAGATGAGCTGAGAGTTAAAATTTTGAATCAAAAGTCAAACATGAGCATATGAACATTGCAAGTTTAGCAGTGAATTTCGGTGTTGGCATCAGAGAGCATCTTACCGGGGGCCATTAGGCACATTCTGCCGCTCAATAAATGCTGATAATATTAGTTTTCTGTCAACAACTAAAACACTAATTCATCTCTTGTACCAAAACATGCCAGAAAATTACTGTGGAAAACAGATATTGACAATCCAAGCAGAGACTGGCTTCACATCATCTTTCAAGTAGAGGCTGGCCTGACAGCAGTAGAAAATGTGAGCACATACCCTGTCGCACGCATGCATAAACAAATAACATTATAAACAGGTATGCCACGGCGAGCATTATAAGGTGAATTAAGAGTCAGTGAGTGTATGCACGTTCCTATTTGCAATGTTGTCCTTTCATTCGCTGATGTAGTTTCGCATTGCGGCTCTCTCAATGCCAGCTAAACCAACTGGGCCTTTTAATGAAGCACTTTATACCTGTTGTCTTTGGTCTGAAAACATGTTTCATAGGGCTCTACTGTATATTTGTGGACAATGCAGGTGCACTCAGGCGTAAAAACTGCCACATCTTGATTTTCATGGCTGTGCAAGCCTCGTTTAGCATGATTGTAAATTTGGCAGACAGCTTTGCGCAATGCTAGGAGTCTAAGCGGACCATGGATTTTTTTTTTTTTTACATGGCACCTGGCACACATGACTATTTGCTGGATGAAAGTAGACTAATGCGGACGTCAGACACCACACATGTAGCTCGGTTTTGAGCCGATGAATTGTGATGAATTGTGATTGTAAAAACAAACAAACAAACAAAACAAAACAAAATATATATACATGGAATACATCCTGACTGGATTCAGGCCTTTCACCCACAATCTTCTGAACAATAAATCAATTGCCTATTGTGTCCAACTTTGAGAACTAACATTCTAAAAGCACCTGTGCATGTTTGAATGCTAAAAATAGAACAGGGCAAGGTAACACATTAACTGCATATGGTACTTACTATAGGAACAGCCGTAAACTTCCACCCTGAGGCCCATCCAGCCGCTTGGATTCCAGTCGAGAGGCACGAATCGAAGGAAGCGGGCTCTCATCGAGTGGGAGAGCTTGTTCTGAATGACACCCTCTGAATTGATATTCCCAACAAATGTCTGTGGGAATCAGAAACAAGACATGTAAAAGCTAAGACAATTTCAAAATTAAGGCTGGCAACTGTTTTCCATATTAAAGAAGATACTTAATGTCATGTATGTATTTCACAATTCAAACCGTTTTCATATATTACAAACTGCAGCATACATTGGTCAAAACATCTCAACCACACCTCAAAGTACACTACATAGTTTTAAGCCCCCTGGAATTTACTGGCTTGTTTTGAGGGTTTGGTCCGAGCTCTTGAAAATGACCCAGTTCGTCCCACCTACTTTATGCAAAAGCAAAACTGAGTTCAGCTTTCGTCACCTGGATGAACCACTAAGATTCGTGGATGTTATTCCTCTAATATGGTAGTTCACAACTTTTTTTCTGCCAGAAACCGGTTCATGGTAGAACAGATTTTTCATCGAAAGTCAACCATTTGCTGATGACGGGAGGTGTGGGGGTAGTGGGGGTGTTAACGAAAATTCATGATCGGAAAGTAGTCACCATTCGGTTGTGTTGATGTATGTTCTTGTATGTCAAATGGTCCCTGTGATTGGGGACCACTTCTCTAATGTACTCTATTTAAATAACATTAAATACTTTATCACATTTAATGTAGCATATTTGCAGCATCTTGAACATGCTAGACACCTCTAGTGTACCATATTTATATCATAGTGAAAGGCACATTTCTAATGTGTCATATTTACATCATTTTTATTTATTCATACATTTTTGCTCATTTAACGTACCATATCTGCCCGTGCATGAAACAACCTCACTCCTCATGCACCTGATAATTTGGTGACAGAAAATGTCTGCAGTGGGTGTAAAAACAGGTGCATTTTCACTTTCATGTCAATGAAATGATCTAGTTCATTGTGTTTGTGAATTTAGTAGACGCGCTATGTGTCACTGGGCGTTCCTGCTATTCCTGCAGCCTCAGTCTGTCACTGAGACAGACCGAACGCAGCAGACGCTATCAAGGATATGTGAATACTTTATTCTTTACACATATTATAGCACTCTCCTTAGTTTGTAAGGTGTAGGCAGTGATTACATTTAGATTGCTCGAGTAAATGGTTTAAAAATTCCTTTCTTTATGAATCTCGTTTAATCTTAAACGTGTATTACTATATTTTTCAATACCAATTACTTGTTAAGGTTTTGTGCCTTTGTACAACTGGGATCAGTTGCAATGCAAATATGTGAATTATAAAAGTAAATTGCACATTTGTCTAAGGAAATCTTAGGTGCTTCATGAAATGTTTTGTAAAAGATGTGTTCATTAAATTTCAACATGCGCCTAGTGTTCTTGTGTTTCTTTAGACCAAAACAAAGGAAATACATCTTATTTTGGTTATTTATAGCAGAGTATGGTATCATTTTTAATGGTCCGGCCCACTTGACATCTACCGAGGCCGTATGTGGCCCACGATGTGAAATGAATTTGACACCCTTGGACTAGATCATTCGAAAATTGAGATATTGCAGTTTACATGCCAATGTAATGCAAGAACTCCTGCAAGTCTAATTTCTGTTTCCACAATATTAACATAGCATTCTTAGGGGTGTGCCACATACAGTATCTCCCTGATTTTGATGCAAACGAGGGGCAC
The DNA here is from genome assembly GCA_018466805.1 of Hippocampus abdominalis. Taxonomy (NCBI): domain Eukaryota; kingdom Metazoa; phylum Chordata; class Actinopteri; order Syngnathiformes; family Syngnathidae; genus Hippocampus; species Hippocampus abdominalis. Next base: position 20,403,267 of record CM031706.1, on the reverse strand, counting down.
CCCGAGAATTGGCCCAGAAAACACTTCCAGGATCCATCGCACAATGGCGCACAAAGACGCAAACCCCCTCAGTGCCCCCAATTCTCCCGGTCAAGTCGAGCAAAATACCAAAAGACCAAAAGAGTTAATGTACTACATACTTCGAGTCTCACACATTTATTATATATGGTAATCATATCTGCAGCTCCGTCTGACCATGGTAACATCGTATTTAATGTCCCTACACTAGTAATGTGCAATCTTTATCGTTCCAATGTAAATTATTGACTTTATAATTAGTGATCTTTACAATTTTAATGTACTGTATTTAAATATTGAAGATTCTCTCCACTAATGTTCCGTATTTACATCAAATTTAATGTTCGATACAATTCTAATCTGCCATGTGCACATCAGTTTTCATGGTCTGTACGCCTGTTATTTACACCATATTTAATGTTCCACCTCTAATGTACAAAATCAAAAATGTATCACTTGAAGCAAATTATGAAGCTAAATGCAGCCTGAGATGAGATGAGGCAGCAGAGGATGAAAATGTAAAAAAAGAGCCAGAATATCAATGGACACCAAGGCTAACCAGAAGAAGACTTCTTTCCTGCCTTTGAACTACACACCACTTTCCCATTTACAACTGAAAGATAAGAATCATCATGTAGTCTGGAAATATCCTTTCATATGTGTCCACAAGAAAAAAAAAGACATTCTCACATCCAGTAACAAAACACATCGGAGCGCACTTGTGAAGCATCATTTGTCTTTTTCATTTTTAGCTTCCAACAAAGCCAAAGGGAGGGACTGTAGACTGGCAAACAGAGAGCTGCCAAGGGAGAGAGACAATGGAGTCTCACCAAAGACTAATGATGCTGCTAACTGATTCTAGCCAGGTGACACTTTCAATCAAAAAGGAATCATGCCGCAAAGCAAAGGGCCGCAAAGGATAGCCCTTTACTTGTGGTATTTGTGACAAGTTCACAGCCAAGACATGGACAGAAATGTTTGCGTGTTGTTTGGTAGCAAACACAGACGCATGCCACCGGCGGGATGCTGCAGCACCGCGGTGTCATTAAATATGGTGGCTGCTTCTCGATAATGGAGGTCCCGCATGCAGCCGTTAAGAGTGAGATTGGCACTTTTGGCAAGGAGGAATGAGTCTTTTCTTAAAATGGAGACCTAATGTGTTGATTTGTACCACTACACAGTAGTTTAATTTGGCAAAAGGCTCAGAAAGCTTGGCTGCTCATTTCATCCTCTGTCGAAACATAAACACTTTCATAGTGCTTATCTTTTTTCCCCCACAGTCCCGGCACCATTACATTTATGACAGAGAATAAGCCAACGTATAATATGTTTGCTTGGAAGTAGGTGAGCGCATATCAACCTCAGCAGTAAATCCTGCTTCACTTCAGCATGGTAAAGCGCTAAATGATATCAAAATAAAATATGCATTGTCAAATTTTGGTAAGGCAGTTCACAATGGTATCGTTAAAAAAAAGTAAATAAATGATACAAACTGCAAATATTAATGTGGACCACTGGTTAGCACTGCCACTTGACAGTTCTGATAGGGTTGTGAGTTGAAATCCAGGCTCAGGCCTGTATTCCGCTTGTGTGTTTCCTCCTAGATTGCAAAAATTATATTTGGTTTGTTAAATGAAGACTAAATTCTTTGAAATGTGAGCGTGAACGGTCGTTTGTCTATATGTACCCTGTGATTGGCTGGTGACCATTTCAGGGTGTACTCCACCTGTTACCCTAAGTCAGCTGAAATAGACTCCAGCACACCTACAGGATAAGCGGTCGAGAAAATTGTTCGATGGATAATTCTTCTTTTTTATTATTTATTTTGGACACAATGGGATCCATATGACATAAAGAAAGAAAGAAAGAAACATACAAATATTGCAACAAATAATGATCCACAGTGACCAATGTCAACCATACACACGTTTACCAATGGTTCCACTATGTGGAATAAAATCTGACGGAACTGCGCAGAGGACTAACCAAAATACTGGTCAAGTAATTTTCAGACCCAGATGCCCAACACATAAATCTAAATGTCAGATTTCAAAGAGCAGCGGAGCAGGTACAGGTGGGATGTCGACAATAACCTGATTGCCTGATTGCCATCCATTTTCCGAACCGCTTTATCCTCACTACGGTGGCGGGGGGTGCCGGAGCCTATCCCTAGCTGTCCTCGGGCAGGGGGACACCCTGAATTGGTTGCCAGCCAATCGCAGGGCACACAGAGACGGACAACCATCCACGCTCACACTCATACCTAGGGACAATTTAGAGTGCACAATCAGCCTGTCATGCATGTTTTTGGAACGTGGGAGGAAACCGGAGCACCCGGAGAAAACCCACGCAGGCCCGGGGAGAACATGCAAACTCCACACAGGGAGGACGGAGCTGGATTTGAACCCGGTACCTCAGCACTGTGAAGCCGACGTGCTAACTTGCCTGATTGCAATGGAGTTTATCAAGGCTCTCAGCAGCAGCCTCATGCTGTCATTATAAGCGAGGGAGTTTTCCAATGCTTTCTGGCTTATAACAGTACCACAGTTGGGCAGTATACAAGGATGTACAACACACACTAAAGTATGAGCGCTTGACTGCTACATAGCACATACTAAACTGGCAACACGACATATTCGCTCAAGCGTACAGTTTCAAACGCTGACGATGTCCTTGTGATCAGGCATGTCATTTGTAATAATATATCCCACATTTGTGATCTCGCTGCACACACTGAATGCATTGCCAGACAAATGGAAGCCAGAAAAGCAAGATTATCTGTCCTCTTTGACGATCATGAGCTTATTTTTTTGGTTTTTATCCTATTTTATAACATCCATTCATTCATCCATTTTCTGATCCGCTTATCCCCACGAGGGTCGCGGGGCACGCTGGTGCCTATCCCAGCTGTCTTCGGGCATTAGGCAGGGGACACCCTGAACCGGTTGCCAACCAAGCGCAGTATTTTATAATATATTTACTTATATCAAAATCAGCACCATATTGGGAGATATCTCAAAAGCTGCTGGAGGCCAGCACTTTATGGGCTAAAAACTAGATCATCTACGTACATTAGGTGGTTTGTATGCCACCAGTCCAACATCCTGTGCCATTTACATTGAAAATCAAAGAAAAATCATTCATATACACATTAAAAAGTAAAGCAGACAGAAATCCATTCTGACCAATGGTCAAGTAGAAAAGAACTAATGTTCCGTTGCCAAATCTCTCTCTCATTGTCTGATGAGTACCAGTGAACTTGACCCAAATTAAAAAGCCTGGGATTATAAATAATAACAATAATAGTAATAGCCACTTATGCCCACTCAGTGACGGTGTGGATATGGGTGTGAATGCTTGTTTGTCTTTATATGTGCCCTGCGACTGACTGGCAACAAGTTCAGGGTGTCTTCTGCCTTCCGCCTAAAGTCAGCTGGGATAAGCTCCAGCACTCCCTGCAACCCTGTGCAGGATAAGTGGTGTTGAGAATGGATGGATATTGTTATTTTTACCCAGAAACTCATCATTTCTTTTGTGCTTCGGGTTAACTGTTTAAAACTCGCAAAACCAAACCCTATTATTGAAGAAAAGAGTAAAACTAAAGCCATTCACATTTTAGGTCAAAGTTAAGTACAGTACAAATAAGTTTGGGCCTACTGAGAAAAAAACAAGCAGTCTTAACATGACGGTAATTCCAACCTCAGAAAAATACAGATGAGAACATTCGGCCAAAGAAAGGCACCAAATAAACCATGAGGATCACATGAATAGCCGAAAAATAGCTCACCAGTAATAGGACATTTGATTTTTCCAAGAATTTTTTCGAAATTATCCTTTAAAAATGCAAACACTGGCAGAGATTTATTTTAAAAAATGGTTGCACATATTTTTCCTTATTACTGTCAGACATTATTAAAATAATCCACGTCTGAAAATGAATATCATAAAACTGTGATATTAACCCTTTTAGGGACAGCGGTTATGACAGTGGACAGCCTATCGTGTTATCAGATTACAGTTTATTATTATTGGTGCATGAAACGGTTAAATGTAATTTGAGTAAATTTGATGACTCAGATGTGTCAAATTGTAGCCCTTTGCACTAACCCGTGCACATAAATTCACTCTGAAATAGGTTGGTGACCCCTGCTGTAGAAACAACCAATCAATGTTCTGTTAGCTCCAAAACTCAACAAAGACCATAACTGCATAAGTGAATGCTTTTGAATTGGGTAAACTAGTTGTAGCCTAAGCATCAGAGGACCAATACTGAGTCTTCACCGAGATAAGGCTCTGGGGTCTAAACTCTGGAAAATCGCACTTCTATTGCCTGAAGAAACCAGCGAAGACCTATTCACAGCAGAAGCAAGCCATGGCTTTGTTGCAGAACAAGCCATCTGAAAAGTAAGTTCCAAAAAAAATGTGCCTAACCACCAATCAAACCTTACAGAAGCTGGGTTCACGAGAAAACCAAGCAGTGTTGTTTCAGCTAAAATGACTGACGAACATTTGCATGAGAACAAAAAAACACACACACACACATTTGGCTCTTATCACTGAGGATAAACACTTCTAAAATAACCAATTTGCCCAAAATGACCTTAAAAGGGGGTGACCAAATGTCCTCTTTCGCCCAGAAATGTCCACTTTTTTTAAACCCCGTTTGGACATCTGGGTGGGTTTTATAAATTCATGAAAATCTTCTTCTTCATGGGACCAGTTAGCATGTGTTTAATTTTCCTGATGTTTTTTTTTTTTTTTTTTTTTTTATGAGAGGCGTAGTACACCGTTATCAGCGTGTGTGATGGGGACACTGGCAGAACGGGAAGAGCCTGAAAGAGAAGGCAAGCTGCGGTAGTCAGGACAAGTGTGTTAAGCGGGTGCACTCAGTTACAAGTGTGAATGCCAACTGTTTGCTGCTGAAATGGGATGGAATGTGCATCCCATTCAGTTGTGTGTGTTTAACCACTGTTGTTGAAGTCACTGGACGGAGAGGTGTGTTATGTTTACTCGTTGAAAAAGCCAAATACAACTGCACCCATTCCGCCCCTGACTAATGGTTCTGAGTTGAGGCCATTTACAATACACGATCAAGGTAACAGTGTGCATCATTTGCAGGAAAATGTTTGTATGGCTAGTAAAGGTTCAGAGTTCAAAGAGTTCAAATGAGTTCAAAGCTCATATCAACATAGAAAAACACCCAACAAGATATGTGAGGAGAGAGTTCCCAGAGTGTAAAGTTGACCGCGTTCCTGAATTGTTCGACCCGGGAACACAGGATGGTGAAGATGAAAAGTGTTTCTTCTTTGTTAAATTGTGAGACTACCATTTTATTATTTAAGCAGCTCGGACAATGGACAGATGTTTTATTTTCTACCCATACATAGCAGTGACAATATGTTGAAAACATATTGTCATTTTAATAATGGCACATGCAGTGCAATATGTAAAAGAAGTGCAATAAATTCATATGGAATTGCATGCTTGAATCCAACTTTGACCAATCAGATGCAACCTTAAATGTGCATCGCCATCAAACAGGACATACATTGGGCCTTATTTTTCCGCATGAAAAATATATTGTAATTTCTTTAAAAATCGCAGTAATATCGATATTGCAATAAGCGACCCACATATTAGAGATCGCATGTTTTTCTAGAATGGTGCACCCTTACTTTAAATAAATGAGTTAGTTATATTGCATGGAACCTACATTAAACGAATAAATTATAAAATGCAACACTATTTCTATAAATCTCTGACAATGGTGATATATTCACATGATCACTTCTACAGTATTCCTAGAAATGAAATTCACAATGTCCCAAGACTGGTAAGATAGTTTTAGAACACACCAGGGGATTACTGACAGGGTGCTCGGGGTCGACCTGGTCAGGGTTCTAAATTAAATTGGCTGGTGCCAAGTTACCGCCCAAACAAGGTCCCAAACGCCAATTTTCTAAACTTTAGCTGGCTGTTTTTATCTAATGCTACCTTTCTCGCCTTGGATGCACTCGAGGCTGTCTTGTGAAATACAGGCATTCATGACGCTGCCACTGGGCGTATTAAACGTCATTAGCAGCCAAGGAATAGTCTTTATTGGAAAGGTAGACGTTACTGCCAGGTGACAGAGAAACAAAAAGTGTCGCACATTGCTTGATTTTGAACAATTTCAGTTACGATTGTGGTTACCAACAATTCTCTATTGTAATTCTTTTCGGGGTGTTCAAACTTTGAAAATTAAGAAAAAATAATAATTAGAAGCTCAAAACACACCATTTGATTTAATATCTTAACGTACACGGATGGATTGTCAAAAAATGTATTTCAATTAACGTTTCAGGTTTGGATTAGTGTTTCTATGAATTTGTCACATGGTTATGTTTAACCAGTATTAATGTCAACCTTATGAACTTGATTTGATAAAGAATGTTAAAGCTTTACTTCCACTAGAGCAGGGGTGCCCAAACTTTTTTGACCGAAGATCTACTTTTCGATCAACCAACCTCCCGGGATCGACCCGTTACACCACGCACGCGCGCATACGCACCCACGCGTGTACACACGCATGCCATGATGAACACTTTTGCAGCCTTTTAACGCTCGTAGCTCACGCGTAACGTTTTAAAATGCTTCTCTCAGCCCTCCAGATTTCCATTCTTTGCCCGTCCCCTCTGTGAATTGTACAAAACAAACTGAATGAGAATACCGTAATAATAACGATAACAGATATAGCGCAACAACTCTGAGCGCAAGCTGCAACTGCAGACTGCTGAGCGCTAACAAATTCCGGTGACGCAGTCACACGCCACCGTAGGTTATAGATGACCTGCTTTATTTTATTTTATTTTTAAAATACTTTTTGAGAAAGTGAGAATGATTAGGGTGCAGTGTGCATTAACACAAAAAATATATTACTAACATGCACAGACACAAATGTTTGTGTTTTTTTTTTTTTCATCGACACCCCTCGGATCGATTTGGGACCAGTCCCTGATCTACTGGTCGATCACGATCGATGTACTGTAATGGGCACCCCTGCACTAGAGAGCTTTATTTTTTTTAAACGCACGACAATAAATTCACACGAGTGTAAGTTAGTATCCACAGTGATGGGCTAAGCTGCTGTGTAGACAGAAAAAAAGAGAGCAATTTGGTACTGTAATCCAATTCAGAATGGTAGCAGGTGCATGTTGTGAACACACATGTTAGCTTGGTATAGAAAATACTGTAATATGCTAATGTTAGCTTTTTATTTGTATTTGAGTTGTTAGATGTGTCAATGTTGGCAACCCATGTGTATTATTTGTAGCCCCTGAGATATTTCATGTGCGCCGGTTTGGCAAGGGAAATAGCACAGGTCGTGTTTTTGAACTGGTTAAGTAGACTGTGACGACTGGTGAAGTCGGACCCATTTTTTTAACTTTTGCGGTTATTCGATCCGACGAATGAGGACAGAACTGGGCTCGTCGGATCGTGATTCCCTGTCGCCGAGGACATCCTGGGAGGAAGGAACGCGGTGCTCGTTGAGGACAGTGTGGGATTCTTTTTTTCTTTTCTCTCTCTCGAGTCGGTTTGGCTTCACAATTCCTGCTTCCCCCACAAGGTGGAAGCGGTCATTGCAGACAGACCCGTGGGGGTGGGGGCGGGTGAGTACACAACTCCACTAGTGTTTCGATGGAGGACGCAATCTCCGAGCCTGCGCCCGCTGGTGTGACATCACTACATATTTCTCTTTGTTTGTCTATGAGGTTTACTTATCGATTGTCGTTCATGTTTACTGTTTGCTTACGGGTCAATTAGCCGGTCGCGCATTCTAGTGGTCTCGAGTGTAAGTAGGAGAACTAAAACGCTGTGCCTCGTTGAACAGGCAATACATATTATTCAACTAACCTGATTATGACACTTAAAATCAGCGCGCCAGAGGCTTTGCCTGGGAACAGGAGGGAGCACTAAGCTCGTCAGAAACGGCACTTCGTTTAGACACGTCATGCCACCTCCTTTGCACAATATCATCTTATTGCAAGTGCTCCACAGAGGCCACTCTTCATTTAATTTGACAAACTTAAGCCACACTTGAGATCTGCGCTGGGTGCAAGCGACGATGCGCATGTGTCAAACTTATTGAAGACACCGCAGATATCTGACCGACACAATTGCCTCACCTATCACTGGTCAAACACCCATCAGGATGAATTTTCACCTGCGTTTGGCGGATTGGCAGGTGTTACTATAAAACCTTGTACCTGGTGCTCGTGATCACTACACTGGTGATCTCGCCTCAGTGGAACCTATATGAGGACGAACAGCTTTGTTGATCCCCCATTTTAGCCAGTGCATTGGTGCAGATGGGTTGTGATCTGACCAGTAGAAGTAGAGCAATACAATAACTGTTTTCAAGAAAGGAATCATATTTGCGGTGTCCAATCTTTCCTTATAACAGATTTTCTTTGTGTGCAATAAATACAGTATATGTCCTGTCCATTCAAGTATGATAACAACCTACGTGTGACAACACAAGCAACAAATTGAAACAATATATTGCCCAAAATCTGTTTATAACACAAAAACTGCAGCATACAGTATATGTATACGAACAAAATATAGTACATTACAGCAAAATTAGGACTATTTTCTACAAAATGAGACAAGTAACAGACCTGCGTGCTTTTCTTTCCTCTCACTCACTGTCTCTAACTTGACTTCCCCTTGATCACCTCAAAAGACACACAGTGTTGCTCAGCTGATGTCGTGCAACGGACTTTTGAAGCCAGCCACGGGACGCTTCGAAGTCCTCGATGCTCATAGCTAGCGCTATAGAGCTCGCCTTCTCTCTTATTGGCGGCCCAGTTTGTGGAAGGATTTTTGCATGATAACAGTCAAACCATTCCAGGAAACGTTCATTTACTCGACAGTCCGTCGAGCCACAAAGCAATTCATCATGAGCATGGAAATGGCCAGATTCGGACTGAGCAAGAATCACTTCCTGGTTTTTCAAAGTCTGGTAGATTTGACTCCAAGCGTCTCCTGAATGGTTCATACTTTCTAACCAGCTTTGCTTAATCCAATGTATTTCACTTTCTCTTACGCGGTCATTACCATTCCTCTTTGTCATTTTGTTTTTTTTACGGGGTTTGGGAATTTCCATTTGACAGTGGTCCGTCGGTGGTAGATCAGATCTCTTCCTCTGTCTCTCCCACTCTTTCCCTCTCTCTCCTTGTGCTCTGCAACTTCAAGTCACTGCGCCACCTGGCGTTGAAATGCCTGTCATTACAATGAATTGCGTACCAATCTTCGCCCCTACGGCGGGCTGGGTCCGGCCCGCTGTAGGGCCTAACCCAGGGGTGGGCAATCCCAGTCCTGGAGGGCCGCTCTCCTGCATATTTTCCAACTCTCCCTGCTACCACACACCTGATTCCAATGAACAGGTTCCATATCAGGCCTCGTCAGATCTTACTGATAATCTGATCATTCAAATCAGGTGTGTAGCAACAGGGAGATTTGGAAAATATGCAGGAGAGCGGCCCTCCAGGACTGGAATTGCCCACCCCCGGCCTAACCGCAGGAAAGAACTAAGCGGGGTTGCTTCATGAAGAAATCAATAAATATTTACAAAACCCCACAGTTTGGAAATCAAAGACAGGTTGCTGTAATCCCGTGCCACTTCGTGTTTCGTGTTTTACGGATTCAACGCATCACAGGTTTTTCTAAAATACTGTATTTGTTTTTTTAAATTATGAAAACAAGCCTCTTTGCCTCTAAGAAGGACATTTTGATGAATGTTGAATACTATAAAAGGTAAGTAAATATGGATGTTGTTGTAACTTTGCTCTCAAATATGTTAAGTATAAATGCTGTTTACATATTTTAAACTGGTACTCACATACACCAACATGAAAATTCTGAGGAGAAAAAAGAAAAAGAAAAAACAATCTAGGGCCTTGCCACTTAACAAACCATCTGGAGTCTAACCTGTAGAAATTATCTGAGCCCCAGAGTTTTGACAAGAGAAAAGATGATTTCTTGCCACTGGCGAAACAATCTAAGACCCAAGCTAGGCGGAAAACCACTGAAGAAAAAGAACAAGCTAGAGTGGAAAAATCATTGTTGCAGCAGTTAGCATCTGTCCTCAGGGTCCAAAGTCATATGTCGGACGACAGCAAGGCAATAAACAACCTCATAACCTTTTTTTGTTCCGAGGGGAGCCAGAGTGTGTTGGGTCCAGATTGAACTGTTTATTGTATCTCTGGTGTAGATATGGAACAATGAGAATGATAAAAGGCAGTTGAAGAAGAGTTCAATGACGAGAAAAAGTTTGGTGATGCACGAATTCTATACAAACACATATGCATTGTAGAAAAATCTCCCAGAAGATGCAAGCTATTTTCTTCTTCCAATGAATGGCCATGTTGAGACCAACCTCATCTTTTCCAAGCCAACATGAAGACATTCAGTCCTCATTTAACCAACATTAACGATTCACTTGAATGTGTTATGTTGTATTTGTCATTTCACAGTGATACCACCATCTGTTTGTACGAGTGGCCGTCTTGTGCGTGGGTGTCTTTTCAGTGAATTGCTATTAAGAACACAAAGGTCATGCAAAACCACATGACGAAGCCACCGTAAGCGTTGATGATAACCCAATTACGATTTGTGTAATGACTAATGTAGGAGCCAAACAGTTTCATAAAAATGAACGCATTATATTTTTTTCATGGGTTATGATTATGCGGATGAAGTTAATTCACATTCCGTTGTAGTGATAATAGTTAAAGATTGTTTCAAGCAATTGTTTGACGGTGTCTATGTTTGTATTACTCACTGTTCAGAGGTGTATATTACTGCCCCTTTCTGAGAATTGAGGTTGGACAGGTGCATGTTACTGTCCCTTTAAAAAGGCACATGTTGGCCAGTGCTGATTAGGGGAATTGAACCGAACGGTTTTCTTTGGGTAATGCTTGTTTACGAGAACTTACTTCAAATATTCCTGTAAAAAAAAGAAAAAAAACGTCCTCTTTTTTTTTTTTTTGTCAAGTAAAGTACATGAGTAAGGCAAGGCATGCAGTTGGAGTCTGATCTTGCACAACTAATGTTATTTTGTTATCTCCCCTCCTGAATTTCTTTTTTACTCCCTTCTTTTGTATTAAAATCCTCATTCAGGTCATATCACAGTGCTAAACTGATACTCGACATTTTTATCATTCGTCACAAGAGTTACGACAGACACCATTTCTCGTTTCTACTCCCATATTGTTTCTCCTCCATTTGGAGTAGTTGCAATTCCATCTGTAAGACAATTTAAAGCGTGTCACATCTGAGCTCTATGTGTGGCATTACACCTTGGATAGCCAAATAAGACTTTTAGATGTTCCTATTAAAATGGGTAACTCCCTTTTATTTGTATACTTGTTTACATTTGTTCTACAGTTAATAAAGGTAACAGTTTGACCTTGAAATTGATTATTTCTATTTTTTATTATTCCCAATAGAAAATCCGCGGTAATTAAATTGATTATAGTTAACCTAAGGTGCTTCACCGTGGATTATTTGCCTCCAGGAGTGCATTCGGAACACTACAGTATATTTCAAAAGCCTTATTTGAAGTTTTCCATCTAATGGTGGTTTAGTGTTAGCTACTGTATAAAGGTCCTCCAGGGAAATGCTTGTGTGTTGTGATTTGACTCTCGGCAAGGTCGTGAAATCCCAGCTCTCAAGCTCCCTCAGGCTCTTTAAAGTGGCCAGTGACGTGTTGGAACACATCCTGGCGTCAATCATGGCCAGCAGACGTGGTTCGCTCCCAGATGAATTTGTCCAAATAAATAAAAACTGGAAAACGGGACACATGAGGGCTCATTCCCGAGAGAGAGGGAGCTGTAAATGAGGATGGAAGCTGACGCACATTGACATGCGCACAAATAGAAATAATGAAGTCACTGTGGGGTTATGTCTGTTTATGTACCCCAACCCACTGGAAAAATCTTTGGCCCCCTTTAGGCTTATTTTTATTTTTTTTGACTTTGCCGCAGCAAACACAGGCTGCATGCACAGAGGAGTGAGTAACCGAGAAATAGCTTTTTTTTCTTTTGTCTCGCTTGAACATAGTTTAAACCTTACGAATTTTAGAAGAAAGATTATTCTGGCAAAGCATGTATTTATTTTACACAGGAGAGTTAGAAATATTCGTACCTGGCCACAATGTGTCCGATTGAAAATGCGGCATACGTGTTCTGACAGAATGCACAGATTTCGACCACACCTCACACCAAACTTGCCATGGTCACAAAAATGGAGCCCTACATCTGCAAACTGAACTTATAAAATAAACAACTATCAAGTTTGTCAAGTCATCATGTCTCAAGCCAATCCCAAGTCTTTAATCCCAAGCCCAGTTCAAGTTTTAGGTCTTTAGTCTTTGTCAAATCTTGCCTGATACCAGTTGTTGGCTCTCCCGTAGCGCCATGACATTACTGCCCTCTGCACCTACTTGGACGAGGGTTCCATTGTCAGCTTTTGAGGGAATTCCCCGAGCTTGGCGATCAGAAGAGGCATTCATTCCCATTGTCACTCTCACAAAGATTGTGTTGTTAACCAACCAGTCATTGCAGAACAAGATGCACGTTCTGATTCCTTTCCAATGAACTAGATTTCGTCTGTGTGACGGAAACTTGGACAGGGACCGGTGAGTATTACGTTTGAATTGAATTGTTGCCACCTGACTGTTTTTGGACTCCCTGATGACTTCGGGCCGTGGTGGAGGAACAGTGAGTATTTTCAAAAACTATTTGAAATGTAAACAATGTACATTCATCACATCAATCACCAGCTTTGAAGCAACTTTCTTTGAATAGGCTGAGTCATTTAGCGTCCTGCCAAATACAATAAGGGATTTTTCAATGATTTTTCGAACCTTGCCAAAATCGGTCTCAAATATGACCATATCTGAGCAGGCCAACACATGAACGAGGACATAATTTAGACCTAGTTCTTGCTTATGGTCTCGCAGTGTCGATCTTGGAGGTCTTGGACAATATGATTTCTGATCACAAGAGAGTTTTCTTTGATGTCGTTTTATCTCGTGCTGCTGTTAAATGTGCCGCTGTGGAGTGCAACCTCCAAATTTTAACCCTCTCACTGCTGGTCGGTACTCTGGTGCCTTTTGTGCCCTCTTCAAACACAGAGGAACTCGACTCTTGGTTAAACTCATCCTGTGGTGCTAAACTGGATTCGGTGGCTCCATTAAAAACTGTGCAGTCAAAACCTAGGTCCGAGTCTTGGTTTCACCACAGAACTTGTGCAGCTAAGCAAGAGTGCCGTAAAGCTGAACAGAAGTGGAAAAAAGACGAGCTGCAGGTCTCTTGTCAAATCTGGAAAGACTGCTGGCATAACTACCAGATCACAGTTAACTCATTCAGTACCAGCCAATTCTAGACCAAGTCTGAAATGACGTTTCAAAACGTCTTTGGGAGTGAATGAGTTGAAGAGGCCAAAAGAGAACATTTTTTCAAACCTAATTCAGACTAACCATCAAAACCCACATGTTCTATTTAAAACTATTGATTCCGTACTCAATCCCCCTCAGCCTTTTGCTCAGACTCTTCACCCAAAATGTGCAAAAAAATCCTTCTGTTTTTCCTTGCTCAAGAAACCTGGCCCTGATCAAAATGTACTCTCAAATTTTAGGCCCATTTGCAAGCTGTCTTTAAAAATGCTGGAAAAAAGTATTGCACATGCAGTTGAAATATTTCTTAGGTTCTATTTAGCTAACATAACCCTTTGTGTTCGCTTCGGTTGATCTGAGTCAGGAACTGCTCCAGTGTCATGTGGTGTTCCACAGGGCTCAATTCTGGGTCGTCTGTTGTTCTCACTCTATCTGCTCCCAATTCGTTCCATCTTAAGGAAACATGATATTTCCTTCCACTGCTATGTGGAAGACTGTCTGATCAGTGTCCCGCTGAGCAAAAAATATGTTTTGTCATTGAGGCCACTTTCTTCCCGTCTGGAGGAAATCAGGATCTGGATGACACTGAATTTCTTTAATTTCAATAAAAAAGAAGACATAAGTGATGGTGTTTGGTCCCAGTGACCTTTGTATATCCTCTCCTACAGATTTAGGGCCCTTAGCTCCTTATTTAAATCAACAGTCGCGAACATGAGTCTTAAACTGGACAGTGATTTTTAATTAGACTGGCAAATTGGTGCCAATATTGAATTTGGCTTCTTTCATCTTGGCAACTGGCTGAAGTAAAGCCTTTCCTTTCTCAAGAACACTTTGACATGTAACAATAATTAATGCCTTTGTCACAACTTGGCTGGATTACTGTAATGCATTTTACTTTGGAGTCAGCCAATCCACCATTAAGCGTCCAGTTGGTCCAGAATGCTGCTGCTCGCCTCTTGACTGGTACTCGTAAGAGGGAGCACATAACTCCTACTTTGGCATCCCTTCACTGGCTCCCTATACATTTTAGAGTTCTTTTTTAAAATCCTATTACTTGTTTTCAAATCTTTAAATGGCCTCGCCCCACCTTACCTTGCTGAACTCCTCCACCACTATGCACTTGACCGGTGTCGTAGGTCTGTGGACCAGACACTATTAGGTGTACCGAGAACTAAGTGGAGGCTTACCTGGGAACGAGCCTTTTCCATTGCTGGTTATTCTCTTTGGAATGACCTCCTCCTACTGAACATTCGGGAACCCCCCCTCAGCATCAGACTGACTCAGCATCAGCATTGATTTTAAGTTTGATTGTTTTTGTGCGTTATACTGTCTTTTATCAATTTATTGTTTTATTGTTTGTGCAGTCAATGATGAAATATTTTTGTTCCATGCACAGCACTTTGTATATTGCCGCTGCTCAACCCGTTTGGTGTTTTGTTGTTTTGTCTGATTGTAAAGTGTCCTTGGGTGTCTTGAAAGGCGCTTATAAATAAAATGTATTATTATTATTATTATTATTAAAGTGCTCAATAAATACAGTTGAGATTTCAGAGAGAGTCTCTTGTACCCCAATCCCTTCTTTCGTACTATGAGTACCCCCTAACACATGCATGTTAATGATTGAATTGAAATTGAAACAGTGAATTAAGTCGACTGGAGTCCAATCCGCAATGACTCCAGTCCCCATTTCTGCTCAAAAGGACACAAATTTGGTTTAACCAAATGGCGTTGGGCGAGTTTGATGAAATTTGATGATTTGTCATGAATCTCTAAACTCTTATAACTTGCCTCTACCAAGTTGCCGCACGGAGGAGATGTGTTGGTCACAGCACTACCAAGTGGCGACAGGAAAGTGGCAGTAATAATGGGTGCTGTACATTAACCATTTTTTTATCGGGAAATTACTGATTATTTTATGTACCAGTTCAGGAAAAAAATGATGATAAAAACTGAACTTATCAAAATGTATTGTTTATAAAACAAAAACGACAAAACAGACATATTCCAGGATGGATTCGTCTGGTGTGTGCTTGTGTTGCAGTAAAATGCTAATGACTCATTGTTGTTAAGTGCAATAGTTTGGTGCCTGCATTGCAGTTATTCTAACAGAGTGGTTCATTAGGTTTTTCACAGTTCCCATCAGGGAGAAGAGTGGAAAGAGAGGCTTTATAATTACTCCAATAATAAGAAGGGGAGGGAAACATCCAGCCTACCTGCCCGACATCATGCTTATTCTCTTTAATCGCTTTTAGTTTTGTTATTTCATTTTAACCCCCAATTGCATATGCTCCATTTAAATGTTTTGCTTCATATTAAAAAAACAAACAAAAAAAACAAAACACTGTTTCCCTTTGTTATGTTAAAATCAAGATTGCAGTCAAACTCTTTTCATATCACACCTCTGTAAAAGTTCAGGTTTTATGAATTCAAGTTGTTAGCATGTTTCATGAAAATGCTGTACACGATATAGCATTATCGTGTGTAGCATTGAAAAGTTTTATTATTGAAAACAAATGGAGCTACAAGAATTCCAGGACTGAATTCAAATTGGATCCATGCAAAACCATGTATGTTACCTGCAACAATGAATCCACGCATGGAGTAACAGAAAGAAAAGATACGTTGAGTGAATAATTTTGGGGGGCAGAACATTCTGTGCAAATGCCTTTTTTTACAAAAATCCCAACGTTTTTGATGAGCATACTCTTCCACATCAATTCATTGAAGCATGCTGTTATGCACTTTGGGTTTTTTTTTGCATTGGGAGCAGTAAATTGTCCTTCGCAAACCTTTCCTTCAAAGGAGACATAGTGCCAAGACGAACAATTAGGAATTCATCAATCTGGTCCAACTGATGCATTAATTCATTAAATTGTTCATCACGATACTTTTGTCCTAATGTAAGTTGAGTGGTTCATTGTTTTTGAATGGATGGCTCTACTTTACGAAATGGCAAAAGGAGAGACGGATTCCATTTGAATGCAGTTTTATTCAAAGGATGTATGCACCGCAGTACGATCGAAAACACATTCTTCTTAGCACCTGAATCACTTCCTGCTTTCTCTTACTTAAACAGCCAATCTGAAGCTATCAACATGAAATTATTTCGAAGCAATTATTAAACAACAAAATGTAATTTAGTTAATCTTAACATAAAATCATACTATGCTCAAACATAAAATGATAATACTTAATGATATAACACAATCTTACATTAATAAAGTATCTTGTCATAAACTAACACACCACCTTGTCAACTATGCCCTAAATATGTCTCCTAAGGGACTGTCACTCCCGGATTGGCCTCTTTAGCCATACCAGACGGTGCTCCCAGTCAGGCACAAACAGATAATCACACTGTGATTGAAATGCCAAATTATCCTAAATTTAACTGTCTCCTAAATTTAACTATTTGTAAAATATATATAATATATGTCTATAAATAATATAATTTTGTGTGAAATAGATTATTCATCAATTTACAGAACTTTTATGCACTCAGGAAGCTCCTTCCCTTTTTTTCCTCTGGTGCCCCCCTCAGGACAAACTTACTCAATCAATCAAGCAGCGAAATAGCAAATTTTCCATGTCCTTCCTTTCATTTTTTTTTACGTGTGCTCGGGCTGCAGGCAGAAGGCTCGACCTTTAGCCTTTTTATTGAGCTAATTTTCCACAGAGATAATTTGGCTCAGCATTAGCACGGAATAAGTGATAAGCTCAGGAGCTCTCATTAGTGCCCCACAGTTCACTTTCTGGCTGGCAGCCTCTTTACCTTTGAACGCCTCGCTTAAAATGCCAGACGGACAGACACGAATTGGCGTCGGCCAAAAAGGTCTCAGAGAAGCGCTACACAAGCGTGGGTGATGAACAGATTGCAGCTAGCAAATGATGACCTGTCATTCATTTCTGTCATGCAATGCATCATGGAATGGGCAGATAGCGGACTGAGGTTGACACCCTGCCCCTAGCTACCAAGCTGGGCAGAAGCTATGGCTGTCGACTCGGGATCAGCATTTACTCGGTCCATCACACAAGCAGGGACCTCGCATCATTGGTCCGTTCGAAGAGGACTCCATCTTCAGCCCATTGTCTGTCAGTCTCCGTCTGCCACCACGCCTCAAGGTACATTCAGTTTTCCACATCTACCTTCTCAAGTCTGTAGAGACCAGCTCACTGGCGAGCCCACCGACCCCGCCTCCTCCTCCACAAGTGATTGATGGCGAACCAGTGTACATGGTAAAGGAAATTTTGGACTGTGGGCTCAGGGGCACAGGAATCCAGTACCTGGTCGACTGTGAGGAGTATGGCCCGGAGGAACATAAGTGATTCCTCTCTCATGGATCCTCGGCTCGTAACCTCTCCGTGATTTCTACACAACCGACCCTTCTAAATCAGGTAGTCCGCCAGGAGCCATCCGTTTGGGACTGTCAGACATTATTATTAAAAGTTTATTTTCAAGGCGAATGAGAGTTAATGAAGGCTCTGCACTGCAGACAAAACTGTCTGAAACAATAGGGATGCGATAGCAAATGCTCTCCGAATGCACTGTGAGTGTGGTTGGAATGCGCTTTTCAGTTATTCAGAGTGCCACACTCTGGGAATGCTGGAGTGCACTTTGGCCGGTCTGATTTAGGACACAGAGCATCAATCAGAGTATCAGAACACACATGAAAGCTTCGTAAATTCAAATTAAGGCAGCCAGGTCTGCCACCTGGAACACTCACACTCTGAGTAGAGTTGGGGCATCAGATTGAATTTCCTAATTCACCCTACATCAAAGCCTTTTGACAGTATAGCTGCATTGACCCTTGTTATAGGCAGATTAGCTTTTGCTAAGAGTTTGAGCTTTTGATAAGCAGCACATACTAAACTGTGCTGTCAAGTTTGATGCAGAGAGACCATTTGCTGATGCTACATTTGTATATGGTGATCTGTTGCAAGGCCCACAGACAATCTGGACAACAATTGACAATTCTAATTTAGGGTTTGGTGATAAATTACTGTCTCCACAAGGGAAACTAGAAACCATGCTATCTTGAAGGGGCTTGTGTACTTTGCATTTTTGGCATGGGAACGAAATCTGTCCTTGCAACTGGTTCAGCAAAATATGGGACGGGTTGCATCCTGGCTCATTTGCATTTTCCGAACCGCTCAATCCTCACTCTGATCGCGGGGGGTGCTGGAGCCTACCCCAGCTGTCTTCGGGCAGTAGGCAGGGGACACCCTGAACCAGTCACCAGCCAATCGCAGGGCACACAGAGCCGAACAACCATCCGCGCTCACACTCACACCTGGGGACAATTTTGAGTGTTCAATCAGCCTGCCATGCATGTTTTGTTTTTTTTGAATGTGGGACGGGGAGAAAATGCAAACTCCACAAAGGAAGGCCAGAGCTGGAATTGAACCTCTGCACTGTGAGGTCGATACACGAACCACTCATGCACTGGGCCGCCCTAACCCTAACCCTAACCCTTTAAGTATTGTGCCTCAAAATCCTTACCTATCCAGTACACTAATTTGTAATTTGAATGTGTCTCTTCTTGTGCTCATTATTCAAATATTCTTACTTTGCTACAGTGAAACTCCTCTACGACGAAACCTACGTGGGCGAAAATGCCCCCTAGTGTGAAAACATCTTCATGCATTAACACTATTCCAATTCTCCTGACCCCCATACAACGAAAAAAACACCCTGTTGCGTGATACAAAATCTTTTTCTCTGCTCTTGCCTCGCAAAGAGATTCTCTACAACGAAGTTCAATCCAACAGCGACCTCTACTGCTTCGTTCGGAAACGGCAAAATCAACCACCACACTGGTTTACACAGCTCCGACTTTCCTGAACGCACCATACTCATAGCTGCTCTGCCATTGGCTTACCAAGCATCATCCTGGCCTCCGATTGGCCAAGAGGGACCTCAGTATCTATGTGTGTAGATACTCTGTTTAGATCTGTGGAAGATAGAGTGGAATGCATCCGATTAGCTGCTGAGAATAAATTGTTTGTGGCTCGACGGACCGTCAAATAAACGAATGTTTCCTGGAATGCTTTACTCGTTATCATACTAAAAACCTTACGCTAACTGGAGCGCTAATTCGAGAGAAGGCAAGTTCCATCGCACTAACTATGGCCATTGAGGACTACGAAGCGTCCTGTGGCTGGCTTTAACATTGCATGACATTAGCTGAGCAACGTTGTCTTGGGTGGCGATCGAGGGTAGGTCGAGTTAGAGACAGTGAGATGGTGGAAAGAAAAGCCACCAGGTCCAGGAAGTATTTGTTATTGTTAGATTCAGACGCAGCATGATCGTTGCATTGCTAAAATGGCTACAAAACGGACCTTTGGATGTCAAGCAGCTAAGACAAGAAGCGCTCTGACGCTGGAAGAGAGGCTAAAAGTGATCAAAATGAAAGATGGAGGAAGCAAAATAAAATACATTATGCAAGAAATTGATGAAAGTGAATGCTTCTCGTAAATTTCGCAATTTATTTCCCTTTTTTTTCTACACTGACTATATGAAGTGTTCACATAAGTGTGTGCTCATACTTACGCACTATTGGAATACAAATAAAGAGTACACATGAATTTCTTGCTGCAAAAATGTTTTTGTTGTAGAGGAATTTCACTGTATAAGTTTTATTGCTGTTTATAGCAACAAAAATACTTTTGATCATTACAAATCATTGCATATTTTTGTCTTATATATTGTTTATTTACAATTGTAATAATTTGCTGCACCAATTACGGTGTCGTTTCTGTAACCCGATTGTCATTTATATATCAGGTTTCATTATAGTTCTTTTTAATTCATCACCGGTTTTTCATGATTTAGCGTGATGCACAATTACACGAACATTAGCATTTGTTGATCAGTTTAAAATTAATAGATGAAAAAATCTGCCATTTTCTCATTTGTTTTGTGTTCGATTAAAAACAATAAAATATCAGTGCACTGTGAATGCATGCACGCGTCCCTCGTGATGATAACGCGTTTCTAGATAATGGATGAATAAATATTGGATTGGATTGGATACAACTTTATTGTCAAATGTGCTTGCTTCCCTCTCAACATAAAACAAGAAACAAGAGGAGCCGCTGCGGGTGTCCGCGCCGCCATCAAAAGAAAAGTTAACCAAAAAAAATAAAAAATACATACATCTCAATGCAAGGCTCAAATTATGCGGTCTTGCATCTCAGCTTGTAAAGCCAAATTCCCATCAAAACACATTGAAAAATGAGAATCAATCGCAGAGACATCTCAAAACCTTCGCTGGGCTGGACGCACACACATACACAGACACACACACACACACACACACACACACGTCACCGCAGATTGTCAGAGGTCGAAGCAAACTCATTGCTACAGTCCTTATGCAGCACAAGTTAGCAATGACCTTCGGCTGGACATAATTAGTGTCGCTATACACCAGGTGTGTGTGTGTGTGTGTGTGTGTGTGTGTGTAAATACTGTATATGAAATTGTTATCTAAAGTGCTTTTTTCAGAAGACAGCTCTCAAACACACACCAAAAAAACCCCATAATCCACTAGATCACCTTTCAGTCTTTCCCCACAAAGTGAGACTGTGACGAGAAGAAGCGTATGCGTCCAATTTATCTCTCTTCGTTGAATATCTGTAGTTTGCTTGGCGGGCCAATGAACGACACGCTGAGAAATCGGTGCGAGCAGTCACAGCTTCTTGGCTACATTTTCAGATCTCATATTATTAGCGGTGCTGCTAGCAAAAAAGCCTGCTGTGTTGCATGGTTACGGCCTTCATGATCTGCTATCACCTCTCATGAAGGAGATAGTGAGGAAGGCTGTTGTACTCATGGCACTGTGTTGAATGTGCATGATTATTAGCTTGCAATTGTGCTGTGATGTAACATACGGAGTTTTGTTCGTAATGAACTACCATATTGGAGATTGATATGTTGGTCTGTTCTGGGACTTATTGGGTGTTTGAATAGAGAAATGTGACTGACAGCTAAAGTCACCATTCACTGGAGCCAGTTTTGAACCAATTCCAGAGACTGAACATTGGTCAAGCAAAATATGGACTTTTATAAATAAGCCAAGCGGGTCTCATTAAAGCCAGATCTTTTATAGATACATCTGAGTTTGATACTATCTGGCCTTGAGGCTAATGTTAGGAAAAGTCAATGCTGTTTCAGCAAGTCAGCTAAAATGCCAACTATTTTGGCTCATTAAATTAAATGGTCTCGTTTTATTCCCACATGTCCTCGCACACAGAAAGTCAAGAAGAGATGTTTGTATAGTGTAGGATTTTTAGTTGACAATGAAGGCCTCTTGATCATTGTAAATTGTATAAGAAATTGCAAAACTATCACACGTGTGGACTGATTTATAGCATAGATTTCTGTTAAAAAAAAAATGAAATGAGCAAATTTAGCGAAAGAAGGTTTTGCCGCGATGTCAGCGAGATGTAAGACGATGGGGAAAATTATAACCTAGTTGATACTGATTAGTTATACACAGAAAACAATCATGAACATGAGTCGGTCGAAGTCTTTCAATTTCAAGACTATCCTCCATATTTTGATCCCCAAAATGACAGATAGATTGATCACATAATTAGCATTTTTCTATCTGCAAGTAGATAAAAGCATTATAGCAGTCCATTAACATTATACCGGTATATGCTGACACATAAAGTTTTGTAATGAATATATGCCACAAGATGGTGACACTTCTTCCTAACAGTCAAAATTACGAGCTGATGAGATTAAGCTCCATCTTTCTGTTCACCACAGGTGCTTAGAACCAAGATGCTACCAGATGGCTCCGAAGCAATATTTTTATTATGAGACACAGCCTTTAACAAAACAGCCAATAGGTATTTTTTTTTTAGGGACTTGGTTCCCAACCTTTTTTGACAGTGATTTTAAATTGGACCAGCGCATTAATGCTGTTGTTAAATCAGGCTTTTTATTTTAGGCAGCCGGCTAAAGTAAAGACTCTCTTTTCTCAAGAGCACTTTGAAACACCTCTTTTCTGCTTGGCTCTCGACAAAGGCGCTTTTTGCTCTGTCCCCCCCCCCCCCCTCCTTGCTCGCCACTCAGTCTACGTGCTGTCTTTGTCTAACTTTCCTAGCTACCTACCATATTTTCTTCCGAAGAACAAAACCATGGAATTGGTTGGCTGGTCCCTCGATGCAATAGACAAAAAATTTTCCACCAAAAGAGCAGGTGACGGGGAGCCTACTTGCCCCTCGGGGACATTTGCTGCCGGGTACGCCCTAGATCCCTGGAGAAAGTGGAGAACGGTGTGCCTATCAATACTGTCCGTTGAGGATGTGGAAGACATCTACATTATCGGCCTTCTGATAGCAGGTATGCTGCTGTTTGGTGTTAGCGGTTTCCTGTTCTATCGCAAAATTCAACCGACGGGAGCAGCTTTATTGGAAGTGAAGAAGCTGCCGGTCTTTCTCGATGGCCTAGCGCGAATGTCCAACACTCAGACTCAAGCGGTGACTGAGCTCAACCGCAATATGGACGTGGTTCTGGAGCGTCTCCGTATGATGGATATCAACTTGGAGAAGTTGGAATCCGCGCTTCGAAAAGAAATTGTGGATTTGGCTGATCGGCGCCAGTGAAGGGATTTGCCAGAGACTCAAGGCCACTCTGAAATTGTTGGCGGTCGTCCCAAAACAAAACAACGCTATCTGGACACTTTACCCTGGAAGAAAGTACGCATGGAAGCTAGTGCCCCCACCAACACCCCCTCCTTCTCGGCCATGGACTGATAAGCCAGGACTGTCTCCATAACAGACCTTGACGAAGCAGCTGTGGACTGTACATCCTTGTCATCACCGCCTTCATTGTTCCTGGTTTTTCCCCGTGACGCGAACTGATCTGCTGTGCGCTGGAATGGACTGGCAGCACGCCGGTCGGGCCGCGTTGCGCCCCCCCCATCCATCCGCCCCCTCATTACATGTTATGTCTTGTGACTTGTCGTAACTGTCATATGCTATAGATGTGCTGGGTCTTTTTTTTCCTAGACTTAAACTATTCTCAAGAGAGAATAGTTGAAGCATGTTTTTTTTTTCCCTTTCCTTCCCTATTGTGTTACTTTTCTCATCCAAGATCTCGTGGCGCTGTACATACGGTGAGTACCGACAGGCCCTTTGCACTGTATCCCATTTTCGTCATTGTTTTTCATGTTTCTTGTGCAGAGCGTGCCTGTTAAGTCCAATTACCCCATGGGGATAAATAAAGTTTCCTGAATCCTGAATAATTCATGCCATCGTCACATCTCGGCTTGATTACTGCAATGCACTTTACTTTGGAGTCAGCCAATCCTCCGTTAAGCATCTCCAGTTGGTCTAGAAGGCTGCTGCTCGTGTCTTGACTGGTGCTTGTAAGAGGGATCACATAACTCCTACTTTGGCATCCCTTCACTGGCTCCCTATACATTTTAGAGTTATTTTTAAGATCTCATTATTTGTTTTCAAATTTTTCAATGGCCTTGCCCCACCTTACTTCTCTGAGCTCCTCTGCCCCAACGCATCTGCAAACCAGACACAAGAGCAGGGGTCGCGAGCCTCATGTGGCTCTTTGGCTAGTTCAATGCGGCTCCCGGGCTTTCACATGACAAGCGTCGAAAACGCCTCGGCGGTGGCACTGCCATTCAAACAACGGTGCTAAATAGACAGAACTTACTACGTCATCCTATCATCAATCCCGTTACTTGATTGACATACAGGGCAACCACTCAGATGACAAATGAATCACCGCTCACGTGCAAACAACGGCGCTAAGCGCTAAGCTAGTCAGCGAATTACCTCAAATTTTAAGGCAGGGGTGCCCAATATGTCAGTCGCAATTGACCGGGAGCCAGGATGCAGTGATGTGTATGTGTGCCCATGTGTATGATGTGTCTCTTTGCAGTAACTCAGTAAAGAAAAAAAAATGGCTCTTATTCACTGACTGGTTGGCCTTGCACTAGAGCAGGGGTGTCCAAAGTCGGTCCTGGAGGGCCGCTGTCCTGCCTGTTTTCCAGCTCTCCCAGGAGCAACACACCTGATTCACATTATCAGGATTGTTCTAATGATGCTCCAGAGCTGGTTGATGAGCTGATCATTTGAATCAGGTGTGTCACAGCTGGGAGAGCTGGAAAACAGGCAGGACAGCGGCCCTCCAGGACCGACTTTGGACACCCCTGCACTAGAGGTACCAAGAACTAAGCGGAGGCTCGTAGGATAGAGCTTTTTCAGTTGCTGGTCCCTCTTTTGGAAATGACCTGTCGCTCAAAGTTTGGCAAACTCCCTTGCTGCCCATCTTTAAAGCTTGTCTCAAAACTCATTTTTATTCTTTGGCTTTTGACTCAGCTTGAGACTTCATTTTAAGTTTTACTGTTTTTGTGCTTTCAAATGTCTTCGTTACTAATTTATCATTTTATTGTTTCTGCCCCATGTACTTTGTATACAGTGGCAGTTGTTTTAAAATGCTCTATAAAACAGTTGAAAGTTCAGAGAGAGTCTTGTGTACCCCGATCCCTTATGTCGTACGATGAGTACCCCCTCACGCCGGCATTTGAATTATTCTCCAAAAGTAGAAGGAAACCAACTTATTATTAATGGTATCATATATATAATGTATCTTTAATTTGACATTTTAATTTTCAGGACTTATTCTTAACTAATTTCTCACATGGAAAAAATATGTTGCCTTAAAAATATTTTTATGTTAAATTGTGAAATAATATCAAACAAATAAACCCTTTGATGTATGTAAGTATTATAATGTTGACCACAAAACACATGCAGCCCCTTTGAATAAGTCCCCTTTACATTTAACTTTAAATACCAAGAACATAAGAATAATGTTCAGATCCACCTGAGCAGTTTTACTTTCTTTCCATCAGCTATCTGAGCTTTAATGAGACACTTGTGTTATGTGTCATCACAGGCCCTCCTCCTTCTGCGCTTTTATTTTGGAGAGTCCACTTCCAAGGACCTGTGTCTTTTTCCCTTTAATTACCAGGCTGGGAGGGAGGGTGCTCCCACACCTGCAGCTGATCTGCAAGAGGGGGCCAGATGATTCTCGCATTATGAGTGGTATCTTGGCCATTGCTCGTGCACACGCTTGCCATTTTTGTAGTTTTTGCGCATACTCAATTGTTCTTGTTTGTCTTGTTCCAGTGTCTGCCTCCCTGCCCAGCCTGGCTCCACATCTTCCTACCCCGACCACTTGACCCTACACCCATCTAGTGATGGGAAAATGAAGCGTCATGAAGCAATAAGGTTTTCCATCAAACTGGTTCGTTCCTGGGCCGAAGCATCATGAGGCTTTATTTGTACTAAAATGTATTATTATTATTATTATTGTGCCATCATATGGAAAATAAATGTCATGACAGACAGTGATTAAAATGATACCACGGATTCAATGTAAGGTAAGATCGGGCCAAAAAAATCCAACCCCGACCCGGCCCGCTGGTAATTAAGCCCGACCCGGCCCGAGCCCGATCACTTAACTTGATATGCAGGCCCGAGCCCGAAGCAAACCCGAGATTTCATATTTTATTTGTGAGGACTCGGGAGGAGGAGGGGTGATTTCTGATAACAAAGCTAGTCTTTTGTAACGAAATCTAAGTTAAACAAGACTGTATGAACATTTACATCTCTTATATTTCTGTTTCTGAAGAGGTTAGATTAACCGACAATTTCCCATCATCGACGGATTTTTTTTAAGACTGGACGGGGAAAATTTAAGGGCGGCCGTCATTCTGACGGGTTGAAAATTGGGCCGTAAACCACAGCAGCTGTACGTCCTTAAGAATCTGGCGCGGCACTTTAAGAGAGAGAAGCAGAGAGACCAAGATGAACAATGACGGGTGGATAATCGACAGAGACTCAAAGGAGTTCTAAGAATTGTCATTGCAAGAGTTTAGTACAGTATGTCTTGACCATGTCTACATGCCTAAATGCACTGAGTTGCCGCCATGTGATTGGCTGATTAGAAATTAAGTGTTAACAGCAGTTGGACAGGTGTACCTAATAAAGTGGCCGGTGAGTGTGTATATATATCCAGTGACCCAGTGGTTAACACGTCGGCTTCATGGATATACGTCGGCTTCACGGTGCAGAGGTACCCAGCCGCTACCCATATATATATATATATATATATATGGGTAGCGGCTGGGTAGCTTAGTTGGTAAGGCACAGGTTTGTCATACGGAAGACGGGCGTTCGAATCCCGCTTGGGGTAAAAAATGAGCACATAACACCATCCAGTGTGGGTCCTTGGGCAAGACCCTTCACGCTATGCCTACCTCATACAATGATGAGAGACAATAAAACTCAGACGTCGCCCGGCCAAACAAGGTCTGCGTACGGTGCTGGGGAAAAATGGGCTACTGGAACAAAGCGGAGATGGGCGAGTTGCGATAACATGGCTCTGTTGGAATGCTACTATTCAAGCAACCCTAGTCAGAGGGGTTACATGCAGAGAATGTGGGCTAAATGGTTACTTCAAAACCCACAGTCACGGTTGACCACAAAACAACTAGTAGCTCAGTGTTCCAACATCCACAAACGACAATTGCTGTCACAAATTGAGATTGATGAGGTATAATCCCAGGCTGCCAGATCAGAGGAGGAGGTCATATCAGAGATTGGGAGGCAAGCCCCAATGAATGCAGATGATGAAATTGGGAGACCAGCCCCAATGAATGAAATGCTGAGCAAGGCAGCTACTGACCTAAAAGCTAAGACCATGGCAAGAATGAAAGCTGGGCAACCTAGAAACCGATTACAACGGCTATGTGAAGTACCACCTGAAAGTCTCATGGAAAGTGTGAATGCAGCACTGAAGGCGATCCTGACCGTAAGGATCACAGAAACCAATGAGCTGATATACGCTTCAGCATCAGTGATCCTAGAGATATTTGGCTATAAGAGCAACCATGGGAGCCATGAGATACGTTACCCACCATGGAAAAGACGATTGGAGGCTAAGAGCAAGGCGGACCGAAGAGATGTGAGTCAATTGACGGAGGCCCAGAGAGGTGTGATGAAAAGGCTGATACCCAAGAGGTACATCCAGATGACCATACCTGAAGCACTCAAAACTGCCAAACAAAGACTCCAAGCCTTGTCCAGTCACCTAAAGCGGTACACGAACGAGAATGAGGCCAGACAAATAAACAGGCTGTTCGCAACAGAACCTGAGAAAGAGTACGCTCAGTGGCA
Source organism: Hippocampus abdominalis (assembly GCA_018466805.1). Taxonomy (NCBI): domain Eukaryota; kingdom Metazoa; phylum Chordata; class Actinopteri; order Syngnathiformes; family Syngnathidae; genus Hippocampus; species Hippocampus abdominalis. The sequence continues at coordinate 20,375,591 of CM031706.1, read as the reverse complement.
GGGTCCTCACAACAGAGCTGACCTACCAAGACTGGAAACTGAAATGTACTGGAAAGGCATATGGGAGAAGGAGGTTGCACAAAACAGCAGTGCACAATGGCTGGTGACCCTGAGAGAAGAGCACAGCAACCTCCCACAACAGAACCCAGTTACCATAACAGTGGCAGACACACAGGAAAGAGTCTCAGGTATGAAAAACTGGACAGCACCAGGCCCGGACATGGTCCACACCTACTGGCTAAAAAAACTCACAGCACTCCATGAGCGCCTAGCAGCACAAATGAACCAGTTGCTGAGGGATGGGACTCACTCAGGATGGCTAACCGAAGGGCGAATGATCCTGATCATGAAGGATCCCTCAAAGGGTGCAGTCCCATACAACTATCGGCCAATAACCTGTCTCTCCACAACATGGAAGCTCATGTCAGGCATCATAGCAGCTAATATAAGTGGTCACATGGATCAATACATGAGCGAAGCACAGAAGGGCATTGGTAGGGATACCAGAGGAGCCAAACTTCAGCTCCTGGTTGACAGAACAGTCGCACAAGACTGCAGGTCCCGACATACCAACCTATGCACATTCTGGATTGATTACAAGAAAGCCTATGACTCGATGCCACATACATGGATCACTGAATGCTTGGAGTTGTATAAGGTGAACTGGACCCTAAGAGCCTTCGTTGCGAACTCGATGAGGATGTGGAAAACCACACTTGAAGCCAATGGCAAGCCACTTACCCAAGTGTCCATCAAATGTGGCATATACCAAGGTGATGCACTCTCCCCACTGCTGTTCTGCATAGGACTGAAAACCCTAAGCCAAGTAATCGCCAAGACAGGATATGGATACCGCCCCAGAAATGGAGCGACAATCATCACCTCCTCTCCATGGATGACATCAAGCTGTATGCTAAGAGCGAAAGGGACATGGACTCCCTGATCCACACAACAAGGATCTACAGCACTGACACCGGGATGTCATTCGGGCTTGAGAAATGTAGTCGGATGGTGACTAAGAGAGGCAAGGTAGTCCGCACTGAAGGGGTCTCACTCCCTGACGGAACAATAGTAGACATTGAGGACAGCTACAAGTACTTCGGTTTACCACAAGCCAATGGCAACCTCGAACTGGCAACGAGGAAAGCGGCTATGGCCAAATACCTCCAGCGAGTGAGGCAAGTCCTAAGAAGCCAGCTCAATGGCAAGAATAAGACCCGGGCAATAAACAGCTATGCCCTGCCAGTGATCAGATACCCTGCAGGAATAATCAGGTGGCCAAAGGAAGAGATTCAGACCACGGATGTTAAGACCCGAAAGCTCCTAACCATGCATGGAGGGTTCCATCCCAAATCCAGCACCCTGAGACTGTACGCAAGCCGAAAGGAAGGAGGCCGGGGACTAGCGAGTGTGAGAGCCACTGTCCAGGATGAAAGATCCAAGCTCCATGAATACATCAAGGAAAAGGCTCCAACGGATGACGTACTCAGAGAATGCCTCAGACAATGGGGAACAGAGGATGAGGTGCTGGAAGAGGGACCATCATGGGAGGACAAGCCCCTACACGGGATGTACCACCGGACCATAACTGAAGTGGCTGATCTCAAGAAGTCCTATCAGTGGCTAGAGAGGGCTGGCCTGAAGGACAGCACAGAGGCACTCATCCTGGCTGCTCAGGAGCAGGCCCTGAGCACCAGAGCCATTGAGGTCCAGATATATCACACCAGACAAGACCCAAGGTGTAGGTTGTGCAAAGAGGCACCTGAGATGATCCAACACATAACTGCAGGGTGTAAGATGCTGGCAGGGAAAGCCTACATGGAACGCCATAAACAGGTGGCTGGCATAGTCTACCGAAACATCTGTGCGGAGTATGGACTGGAAACCCCAAGGTCAAAATGGGAAACACCTCCGAAGGTGGTGAAGAATGACCGAGCGAAGATACTGTGGGACTTCCAGATCCAGACTGACAAGATGGTAATGGCGAACCAACCAGATATCGTGATCATAGATAAAGGGCAGAGGAAAGCCGTTGTAGTGGATGTAGCGGTCCCAAGTGATGGAAACATCAGAAAGAAGGAACACGAGAAACTCAAGAAATACCAAGGGCTCAGAGAGGAGCTGGAGAGAGCCTGGAAGGTAAAGGTGACAGTCGTGCCTGTGGTGGTCGGAGCACTCGGGGCAGTGACCCCCAAACTAGATGAGTGGTTGCAACAGATCAACATCGGACATCTCAGTCCAGAAAAGCGCAGTGCTAGGAACAGCAAGGACACTGCGCAGAACCCTCAAGCTTCCTGGCCTCTGGTACAGGACCCGAGCTGAATGGGGGACGGACACCACCCGAGGGGTGAGACGAGGATTTTTTTTTAATATATATATTAAAACTGTCAGTTTAGCCTGTTACTATCGGCATATATTTAAATACATTTTAAAGAGATTATTTCTTTCTCGCGAGATGAATGCAGCACACGTCACAGCGGATGTAACGTTGCTCTATAAATACACCGGAAACAAAACAACAAGCGCGCTGCACAGGTCCACGCCCACGTCTGTGTTGCCAGCCACGGCAGCGCGAGACACCGAAAACGGATACTTAAAGAGTTTATGAATGGAAAGTTTACTTTTAAAAAGTTGCCAGATATTTCCAATGAAAAGACCAAAGTTACCTGGATGTTTTGCAGTCGTAAACTGAGCTATCATCATAGCACGTCGAGTCTGAAATACCACTTAATGAACAAGCACACAGCTGATGTGAGTACTCCTCCCCCTCGTCAAAGACAGGCGGCTATGGATAATTTCAAAGCGAAGAAAATGGATAACACGCCGAAGAGCAATTTTGCTAAAGCCATTGCTAAATGTATGGCTACCGCATGCAAGCCTGTCAACATTGTCCACAGCTCGACTCAAGCTGAAATTATCCGCTTTGCATCTAACGACTCCACTACGGATTGCCAGCAAGAGCCTCAATTACAAGCTATGTACAGAAATTGTACGCAGCGGAGAAGGCTAAGGTACACCAAGCGGGAGAAGACACTGTATATATATATATTTATATACAGTCAAACCTCGGTTTTCGGACATCTCGGTTCTCGTACAATTCGGTTTTCGGAAAAAAAAAATTGAGTGTTTTATGCCTCGGGTGACGAACAAATTTCCGTTCTGGAACTCACTGAGCGCACTTGAATGCGTCACTTCACTCCTCTCAGCTTCGCTTCCTCGTGTAGTGACGCTACCTCGTGTAGCGATGCTACACGAGGAAGCGACGCTACAGTAGCGTCCATTGTGAGCAGACATTTTTGTATTCAATAGATTTTTTTTTTTTTTAAAAAGACGTGTTTGGTGAAACGCTTCCTCGTGTAGTGTCCATTGTGAGCAGACGAGTTTGTATTGTTCAATAAAAAAAAAGCAGGCGTGTTTGGTGAGACGCTTCTGTTAGGGAGAGTGCAACCCCCCTCTTTTCAGAATGGTTTGCCCCAGCAGCACGGAGGAAGTGCGTGCGTGCGTTTGTTTACGGCCAGCAGTTTTCAATACAGCGGCACATAATCAACACTCTGGTGTCCTGTAGCGTCCTTTGTGAGCAGACAAGTTTGTATTGTTCAATAAAAAAAAGCAGACGTGTTTGGTGAGACGCTTCTGTTTGGGGGAGTGCAACCCCCCTCTTCTCAGAATGGTTTGCCCCAGCAGCACGGGGGAAGTGCGTGCGTGCGTGCGTTTGTTTACGGCCGGCAGTTTTCAATACAGCGGCACATAATCAACACTCTGGTGTCCGGTGTCTCATTATTATGCAATAATCATACAGAAAGAGCTTCCTCGCGTAGCGTCCATTGTGAGCAGACGAGTTTGTATTGTTCAATAAAGATTTTTCTTTAAAAAGCAGACGTGTTTGGTGAGAACTACGTAATATCGGACTGTTATTTTTGCATCGTGTATCAGCCCCTAATCATGGCACCAAAGAAAGCAAGTGGAAGTGGTAAACCTGGTGAAGAAAAGAGGAAAATAGTGCGCAAAACTATCAAACCATCCATACATTGTAAATAGCACAGCCACCTTATATTTTGTATTTTGTATTTTTTATATTGCATTCTGTACTGTGTACAGCTCTATTTTTTTCTTCTGGAACATTTATTTGTGCATGCAATACTTTGTTTTTCTTATTACCCCCCCCCCCCCCCCACCCCCCTCCCTCCCCCTTCAATTCTGCTGCTGAAGATTGCAAATTTCCCCAGTGCGGGACAAATAAAGGTATTCTTATTCTTCTTAAATTTAAGAAAGATTTGATCGCGAAATATGAGTCAAGTGTGTCTGTGTTGTCGAAGGAGTTCGGGATGCCGAAATGCCCCGCCTACTGCCTGATGACAGCTGGGATAGGCGCATGCCCCACAACAGATATAGAAAGAGAGAGAGATGTTCCTTCAATTTTTATGTTACTATGTTAATGTTAAAATTGGTGAAAATCTAACATATTAGTTTGTTTGTACAGTATTTTACATATTACCTGCTCTCCTATTACATGTGTACAGTTTATGATGTGAAATTATAATAAAAAAAATAGTGGTTTAAAAAAGTTTTTTTCTTGGAACGGATTAAACATTTTTACATGGTTTTCGAACAATTCGGTTTTCGAACAGTCTTCTGGAACGGATTGAGTATGAAATCCGAGGTTTTACTGTATATATACATATATATATATATATATACATATATATATATATATATATATAGTCAATCAATGAACCCCAATTAACTGAAAGCACTGATTGGTTGACTAATGATGCAACAGCACATTCTGTATATGTGGTATCAATCTGTCTATGCACCCAGAATCAGTTTACGCATCTTGTACCGTTTCTTTTGCACGTTTCGTTGTGCCAGTCAGCATGTAAAGTGCCTCAGTTTAGGCTGAAGAAAATAGCTCTTATGTTGGCATATGTCATCTAGTCTTCATTGTATTCGTCCTAGTTATGTCAAAAGGTGTTAACAAGCTGGCAAATTGTTCTACAGTGGCGTTTTTTTCAACCTGTCAATCCAATTAGCGGAGTGTATAATTGCCCAATGGCACCATCGGAAAATTAGCCAAGCCCTCTATCTTTAGTCAGACATATGATGTTTTATTTTTATTTTTCCCATTGCCAAAATGTTTTGTGGAACATATTTGGAGGAATTGAACTTAACGGCTCTCACAGTGGAGACCTGCAGTTAGCTGTGCTATAAAGTATCGTTAAGACAGTAAAAGAGTAGGCAAGCACGTACCTTTAAAACAGTGTTTTTCAAACTTTTTTGAGCCAAGACACACTTCTTTCATTGAAAAAATCTCGCGGGACACCACTCGCGGAAAATGTGACCCCCCCCCCCCCCTCCCGCTTATTTTAACAATTAGCGCGTTATATTGTTACTATAACCATTTTTAACATTGAAGAATGATGTTATAACAGCTTGAATTGGAATCAAATGAACACAAAGAAAACCGTATTTTATCATCTTTCATATTTAGGACAAACAAAAAAGATAACATGAAATTTCAGCATAGGGTTGGTAGGTTGGACAAAGTTTTTTTTTTAAATCTTTTTTTTCCATCAAAAATGTAAACAAAATAACCATAAAACAAAACAAGGAGACATTGAACACCCCCCCCCCCCCCCCCCCCCCCCCCCCGCCCGCCGCCAAAGGTAAGGTGGCGAGAGAGTTAGGTACCCGGCTGGGTGTTAGGTTCCGAGCTCGGCCGGGTCGCGATGGCACCGGCGGGGAGAGGTCCCCGACGCCGGCCCGGCCTGGACTAGAGCTGCGTAGACTCGGCAGACTGTGCGTCGACGAGCGGGCAGACGCGCGGGTCGGCCGGGTGGGCGGTCGGGGAACGCCGATGAGCGCCTGACCGGGGGTGGGGGAGACGGGCGGGACGGGGAGTAGCCGGCCGCGCACCGACCGACCCCGCGCCCGACACCGTCCCCTACTCCCGCTCCGCCCCCGCCGCTCCGCCCCCGCCGCTCCGCTGCCGGCGCCGCTGCCGGCGCCGCTGCCACCTACAGTCAAACCTCGGTTTTCGAACTTAATGCGTTCCAGAAGACTGTTCGGAAACCGAATTGTTCGGAAACCGAAACCATTTTTCCCATTGAAATCAATGTAAAAGGTTTTAATCCGTTCCAAGTAAAAAAAACAACTTTTTTAAACCACTTATTTTTACAATTTCACACCATAAACTGTACAAATGTAATGGGAGATTACCAATTTTAACATTAACATAGTAACATAAAAATTGAAGGAACATCTCTCTCTCTATCTGTCGTGGGGCGTGCGCCTCTCCCAGCTGTCAGCAGGCAGTAGGCGGGGCATTTCGGCATCCCGAACTCCTTCGCCAACACACACATACACGCACACACCTGACTCATATTTTGCGATTAAATCTTTCTTAAATTCTATAGTTTTGCACACTATTTTCCTCTTTTCTTCACCAGGTTCACCACTTCCACTTGCTTTCTTTGGTGCCATGATTAGGGGCTGATACACGATGCAAAAATAACAGTCCAATATTACGTAGTTCTCACCAAACACGTCTGCTTTTAAGAAAAGAAAACTCTTAATCGAACAATACAAACTCGTCTGCTCACAAGCTGTTTCTGTACGATTATTGCATAATAATGAGACACCGGACACCAGAGTGTTCATTATGTGCGGCTGCATTGAAAAATTCCGGCCGTAAACAAACGCACGCACGCACGCACTTCCCCCGTGCTGCGGTCCCCCCCCCTCACCCCGTGCTGCCAGGGCAAACCATTATGAAAAGAGGGGGATTTCACTCGCGCTAACAGAAGCGTCTCACCAAACACGTCTGCTTTTTTTTATTGAACAGTACAAAAACGTCTGCTCACAATGGTCGCTTCCTGTGTCGCTACGCGACACGAGGGAGCGCGGCGACAGGAGGGAGCGTCACTTCACTCCTCTTGGCTTTGCTACCTCCTCTCGGCTTCGCTGCCTCGCGAAGCTATACGAGGTAGCGTTGCTACACGAGCTAGCGAAGCCGAGAGGAGTAAAGTGACGCATTCAAGTGCGCTCAGTTAGTTCGAGAACCGAAATTTGTTCAGATTCCGAGGCATAAAAAACTCGAAATTTTAGTTCGGAAACCGAATTGTACGAGAACCGAGACGTCCCAAAACCGAGGTTTGACTGTATTTAGTTTTCTCCCCGCTCCGGACTTGGGGAGCCGGGGCGCGCCACCGCCTTTGCCGTCCTCCTCCGCCCTCGGTTTTTACTCAGCCCGTGGTGTTCATCAAATAGTTCGCTGAATTTTTTCGATACATCAATGGATGCTATTTTCTTAACATTATGGTGCGAGCATGCGACTGTAACTGTCATCGGAGATCATGGCCACCGCCATGATTCAATGTTGTTGACAGACAACAGGGCAAACGACACACGCGCTCAACGTTAATATCGCGAGAATTTGCACCGATGTAAACCCTCTACACAAAAATGTTTGAAAAAAATGCCGACCGTAAAGTTTTTTTTCGACGTAGAAATTCTCGGACGGTCGGGTCACCGGAAATACACTACTTTTTTTTCCTCCGCCTTATTGTTTCACCGTCGTCCTGCATTCATGCTTCACAAATTCCCTTGTCTCTCGTCGAAACACAAGGCAATTGGCTAGCTGTTGCTGCTCCCTAGTGGTATGGGAGGGTACTACATGATTACTTTCTGGGCGAAAGACCGCACAGGCATACAAATTGGATATTTTCCCGCGGCACACCTGACACGAGTGTGCCGCGGCACACGGGTTGAAAAACACTGCTTTAAAATACTACATGTGAAATTTGAGATATTAAATATTTTCCTCGAAATATGTTTTGTAACCAGCGTGAATGCTTTCATTTTATTTTTAAGGTGTTTTTTTCTATTTTGAGGATCTTGATTTCAGTTATTCACTCAAGTAGACTAGCTAGCTAAACCTCAGGTCATGTTTTCTATTTTTTGAAAGTTCTGCTGACATCTTTGCATCCAATACACATTTACCATATTAATCAAATTGGATCATGTGTGGATGGAAGGATTTGTCATCTGTTGGACGATGAGTTCTGATTTTTTTGAATGGATTTATGATTGACGGGCTGGCGGACCATTGAAATTTACTGATGGCAGCCATGACAGAAGTGCGTTTAAAATAACATCACTGCTAATTACAGTTTTGTTTGGCTTGTTTTGTTTGTTTATTGAATGTTTAAGTGTCAGAAATGATTCTAAATATTCATTGTAAATTCTGTGGAATCTATTTTTGTTTTAATTTTCAGAGTGTTCAATGATGGACAAGCATTAAAATAATTGTGGACATCAGTACAAGCTGTGGTTATTTACCGGAGTAGATACAATGCTTGTGCTGTGAGTGCGTGACGTCGTTAGAAGTACATTTTTGATGCTGCCGAAGAAGAAAAAGAATAGGATCTGACAGTCCCAAAACAGTGGTAATGAACTGGAATTTAGCGATGACAGAAGCATGGTTAAAATAACGGTGACAGAGTGACAGGCTGACATTACAGTTTTGGTTAGGCTAGAAATGAATAATACATATAAAAACAAGGCTCACAATGCTGGTGAAATAATTAATACTACACTACGATATACAAGTGTAACACTGTCAAGTGCTCAAATAGACATTTAACATGTAACCGATAACAATGCCAAAACATACATCACGTAAGAAAGATTACAGCTACAGACTGATACCACACATATCAAAATGAATCAAATGTTACTGATCCCCTCCGTGAGCCGTCACCTTACCGTGGTGGAGGGGTTTGCGTGCCCCAATGATCCTAGGAGCTAAGTTGTCCGGGGCTTTATGCCCCTGGCAGGGTCACCCATGGCAAACAGGTCCTAGGTGAGGGACCAGACAAAGCATGGCTCAAAAGATCCCTTATGACGAGTCACATAAATGGAGCCAAGTTTCCCTTGCCCGGACGCGGGTCACCGGGGCCTCCCTCTGGAGCAAGGCCTGGAGGCGGGGCCCGTTGGCGAGCGCCTGGTGGCCGGGCCTATACCCATGGGGCCCGGCCGGGCTCAGCCCGGAGAGACAACGTGGGTCCCCCTTCTCATGGGCTCACCACCCATGGGAGGGGCCAAAGGGGTCGGGTGCAGTGCGAGCTGGGCAGCAGCCAAAGGAGGGGACCCTGGCGGTCCGATCCTCGGCTACAGAAGCTAGCTCTAGGGACATGGAATGTCACCTCTCTTGCAGGGAAGGAGCCCGAGCTGGTGTGCGAGGTGGAGAAGTTCCGACTGGATATAGTCGGACTTATCTCCACACACAGCCTGGGTTCTGGTACCAGTTCTCTCGAGAGGGGTTGGACTCTCTTCCACTCTGGAGTTGCCCACGGTGAGAGGCGCAGAGCAGGTGTGGGCATACTCATTGCCCCCCAGCTCAGTGCCTGTACATTGGGGTTCACACCGGTAGACGAGAGGGTTGCCTTCCTCCGCCTTCAAGTGGGGGGACGGGTCCTGACTGTTGTTTGTGCGTACGCACCCAACAGCAGTTCAGCGTACCCACCCTTTTTGGAGTCCTTGGAGGGTGTGCTGGAGAGTACTCCTGCTGGGGACTCCCTTGTTCTGCTGGGGGACTTCAATGCTCACGTGGGCAATGACAGTGAGACCTGGAGGGGCGTGATTGGGAAGAACGGCCCCCCCGATCAGAACTCGAGTGGTGTTTTGTTATTGGACTTCTGTGCTCGTCACGGATTGTCCATAACAAACACCTTGTTCAAACATAAGGGTGTCCATATGTGCACTTGGCACCAGGACACCCTTGGCCGCAGTTCGATGATTGTCTTTGTGGTTGTATCATCGGATTTGCGGCCGCATGTTTTGGACACTCGGGTGAAGAGAGGGGCGGAGCTGTCAACTGATCACCACCTGGCGGTGAGTAGGCTCCGATGGTGGGGGAAGATGCCGGTCGGTCCTGGCAGACCCAAACGTATTGTGAGGGTTTGTTGGGAGCGTCTTGCGGAATCCCCTGTCAGAAGGAGCTTTAACTCCCATCTCCGACAGAGCTTTTCCCATGTTCCGGGGGAGGTGGGGGACATGGAGTCAGAGTGGACCATGTTCCGTGCCTCTATTGTTGAGGTGGCCAATCTGAGTTGTGGCCGTAAGGTGGTTGGTGCCTGTCGTGGCGGCAACCCCCGTACTCGCTGGTGGACACCAGCAGTAAGGGATGCCGTCAAGCTGAAGAAGGAGTCCTATCGGGCCTTCATGGCCTGTGGGACACCAGAGGCTGCTGACAGGTATCAACTGGCCAAGCGGAATGCAACTTCGGTGGTCGTCGAAGCAAAAACTCGGGCATGGGAAGAGTTCGGTGAGGCCATGGAAGCCGACTTCCGGACGGCTTCGAGGAAATTCTGGTCCACCATCCGGCGTCTCAGGAGGGTGAAACAGTGCACCACTAACACTGTGTACAGTGGGGATGGGGCGCTGTTGACCTCCTCAACTCCACCAGCACGCCTTCCTTGGAGGAAGCAGAGTCTGGGGACTCTGAGGTGGGCTCTCCAATCTCTGTGGTCGAAGTCACCGATGTGGTTAAAAAGCTCCTCGGTGGCAAGGCCTCAGGGGTGGATGAGATCCGCCCGCAGTTCCTCAAGGCTCTGGATGTTGTAGGGCTGTCTTGGTTGACACGCCTCTGCAACATCGCGTGGTCATCGGGGAGAGTGCCTCTGGATTGGCTGACTGGGGTGGTGGTCCCTCTGTTTAAAAAGGGGGACCGGAGGGTGTGTTCCAACTACAGAGGGATCACACTCCTCAGCCTCCCTGGTAAAGTCTATTCAGGGGTGTTGGAGAGGAGGGTCCGTCAGGAAGTCGAGCCTCAGATTGAGGAGGAGCAGTGTGGTTTTCGTCCTGGCCATGGAACAGTGGAACAGCTCTACACCCTTAGCAGGGTCCTCAAGGGTATGTGGGAATTCGCCCAACCGGTCCACATGTGTTTTGTGGACTTGGAGAAGGCGTTTGACCGTGTCCCTCGGGGGGTTCTGTGGGGTGTGCTTCGGGAGTATGGGGTACCGAGCCCCTTGATACGGGCTGTTCGGTCCCTATACTGCCGATGTCAGAGTTTGGTTCGCATTGCCGGCAATAAGTCGGAATCGTTCCCAGTGAGGGTTGGACTCCGCCAAGGCTGCCCTTTGTCGCCGATTCTGTTCATTACCTTTATGGACAGAATTTCTAGGCGCAGCCGAAGCGTTGAGGGAGTCCTTTTTGGTAGCCTCAGTATTGCATCTCTGCTTCTTGCAGATGATGTGGTACTGTTGGCTCCTTCAAGCAGGGCTCTCCAACTCTCACTGGAGCGTTTCGCAGCCGAGTGTGAAGCGGTTGGGATGAAAATCAGCACCTCCAAATCTGAAACCATGGTCCTCAGTCGGAAAAGGGTGGAGTGCCCACTCCGGGTCGGTGAGGGGATCTTGCCCCAAGTGGAGGAGTTTAAGTATCTTGGGGTCTTGTTCACGAATGAGGGCAGGAGGGAGCGAGAGATCGACAGGCGGATCGGTGCAGCGTCTGCTGTAATGCGGACGTTGTATCGGTCCGTCGTGGTAAAGAAGGAGCTGAGCCAAAGGGCGAAGCTCTCAATTTACCGGTCGATCTACGTTCCAACCCTCATCTATGGTCACGAGCTATGGGTCGTGACCGAAAGAACGAGATCCCGGATACAAGCGGCCGAAATGAGCTTTCTCCGCAGGGTGTCCGGGCTCTCCCTTAGAGATAAGGTGAGAAGCTCAGTCATCCGGGAGGGGCTCAGAGTCGAGCCACTTCTCCTCCACATCGAGAGGAGCCAGATGAGGTGGCTCGGGCATCTGATTAGGATGCCTCCTGAACGCCTCCCTGGTGAGGTGTTCCGGGCATGTCCCACTGGGAGGAGACCCCGAGGATGACCCAGGACACGCTGGAGAGACTATGTCACCCAGCTGGCCTGGGAACGCCTCGGGATCCCCCGGAAAGAGCTGGAAGAAGTGGCTGGGGAGAGGGAAGTCTGGGCTTCCCTGCTAAAGCTGCTGCCCCCGCGACCCGACCTCGGATAAGCGGTAGAAGATGGATGGATGGATGGAAATGTTACTGATATAGCACTTTTCATACATTAAATTGAAACACATAATGCTATGCATGGATTAAAAACAGAAATGGCAAACAGGAACAAGAAATACCAACGTCCCATCCCAACATGAACAAAATACAGTACATCTTTCTTGATACAGCGCTTTCACAACAGCTGCAGCTGTAATGAAGCGCTTTGCAGAAGACTTCACATAAAATAACAAAATTCAGTAACATAACACACATAACAAAAGACATGGAAAGCCTGCTACACACACACACACACACATACACACACACACAGAATTAAGGTGAGGAAAAAAAAAACAAGCTGTGGGTGTAATGATTGTTGTCAGGCAGTGTTTGGGTTTTATGTGTCTTTTTAAAAACGTGGAAGAGCAGTACAACATGCGGTGGGCTAACTCGATTACTTCCTGAAAACTCCCCCTTATAGGCGGTACCTGTCAATCAACTCGAGTAAACAGTACATGACCTAAACAGTGCAAACTCTCATAGAGCACTAAACACATATAATAATAACCTATTATATGACAGTGGGAACCATCCACACAATGAGAGGATGTTGTTACAAAGACCACCATGACCGGAGTGGACCAGGGGGGATTCCCCACATTGTGCAGAGCCCCCCCCAGTTCCCTGAGTCTGGAGAAACTGCAAAATGACATCCCCATGGGGCGGACCAAAAACACCTCCCAGCATGCAGGCTCATATGAGGAGACACTGGAGTTCAACTTCAATAGTACACACATAAATGTGAAATCAGTTAAAAGAAAATAACTAAATACACAAATCTGTTAAAAGTTAAACTAAAAAGGTCAGTTGTTAACCTCCCTTTAAAAGCATCAACAGTCTCTGTGTGCCAGATGCCCTCCGGCTGGCTGTTCCATTTTTCTTCAAGCAATTCAAAAATTCTTTAATTAAAATGCCAGTACCAGAGGACCTCAAATTTGATATGATAAAAGCATAGCAGACACAGTAGATATGATGGACTAAAGCGATTCAACATTCAACATTCAACGAAGGCCTTTAAGGTGTTTTAAAAATTGTAAAGAAAACTTAAATCCTGACTCTGCTAAAAATAGAAGTAAAAATTATTAAAAATAATTAATAAAACAACAACAAGATTGTCCAGCATAGTTTTGTTTGTTTTTGTCCTGGTGCCAACATCTGCTCTCAGAGCAACAGCAGCATGCGGGTCGTACTGGTGTCACAATATCAAGTTTTGGTCACAGTTTCTCCCCCTTGCCTTCACAACACCAAACTATAACCTCTGTTTTGTCCTGGTTGAGCTGTAGGAAATTCACTGCCATCTGTGACTTAATACTGTAACTAAACACCAAATATATCGAATGAAGATAACATAGACTTGATAGAAGTGTGGCATCAAACGAAGCTAATATTGATATTTGATGCTGGTTTATCGATACTTTATGAGAACAGATAATATGCTAGATCATGTTCCAATCACTGACCTCTGTGCCATCATCATAGCGATAGCGCCTCCACGCTCGACCTGTATCGCTGTAGAGGAGCAAGTACGTGCTGACCCAGTCCCAGCTGTCGTAGCATCCCTGCGTGGCCACCGCTGTCACCTCCATCTGCTCCCTGAGGTCCAGCTGGAGCCACGGCTCCTTGTCGCTCGCCATTGGAGACCAGCCGCCGGCCCCTGATGGGAAAAATCGATGGCGACATTGATTTGGTCAACTCTTGTGGTTTTAAGCTGAGTCACTGCTAGCGTTGGGTTGCAGTTGTGTCACGTCCTCACATGTGGGAAATGGAACTTTTAAATGGTTTGATATGACAAACCAGTGAGCCATTAAAAGCCACATGAACAGCTATAACAAACACTTCAGCGTCAGATGTCCTTACAAATCCAATTATTTCATCTTCTAAAGTTGAGGGGCACCCGTATTTGGAGATGACAATAAAATTGAGCATACTTTTCATATTATTATATTACATATTAAATAACTTTAGACACAAAATACAAAGTCTTTACATGTCACTTTTTTTAAGACTCATTACAATTCATTTGGGTAACGGGTGAGAGATAAGATAAGAAAACCTTTATTCGTCCCACAATGGAGAAATTCCCAATTTACAGCAGCAAAGTTATGAAAGGAAGAAAGTAGAAGAACAAAAAGTACAGGAGCTGCTGTAAAGGCAGCCACTCTCGCGGCGCCAACTTGAAGTCAAAAAACACAATAACAATATAATATATACAATGATACAACACAACACATAAGACACAGACAATCTTAACGACTTTATCCATACTCTTTGTTGTTTGAAGTAGGCATAGATGTAAGAGGAGCGAATCAGTTTCATTTCACCAGTGGATCAGAGACATCATGCTGAAAATGTGCACATGTCTGCTACAAGCTATGTTTGAAAGCAAACAAGAAGCTGTAGCGTCCATTGACGAAGAAAAAAGATTGGCTAACATCTCCTGTCCCATGTAAATCCGCTTTAATTCCAAACCGCGACTCCCATTTCCACATATGCGTCGACACTGCGTTGACGCTTCTTTCTTCTCATTTTCGGCTCCACAAGACATATACCGTATTTTCACGACTATAAGGCGCTATTAAAAGTCTTAACATTTCTCCAAAATGGACAGGTCGCCTTGTGTATGCGCTGAGTTCCAAAGCCTGACTGAGAGCACGTCTGGCCGATACGCTAGTTATATAGAGAAAAAGCATGCGGAAGTCCGCCAATGAGTGAAGGGTGGGCGTGTAAGAGGAGGCTATAGGCCGGACGTGAGTGGAGTCCGCCAATGAGTGAAGGGTGGGCATGTAAGAGGATGCTATAGGCCGGACGTGAGTGAAGTCCGCCAATGAGTGAAGGGTGGGCGTGTAAGAGGATGCTATAGGCCGGATGTGAGTGAAGTCCGCCAATGAGTGAAGGGTGGGCGTGTAAGAGGAGCCACATGGCAATGAGAGTGACTTTGAAGACAACGAAAGGAAACCCGGTGTTTTTGATCGATTACTTGCACACTTGTACAATTCGGATACAGAAGATGAGGACTTTGATGGATTTGTGGGTGATGATTGATCCAAAAACGTGAGTTTTGTGTATGTGTAAAATACAGAAATAGCAGCCGTTACTGAGACTGCGCCCAATAATACGGTGCGCTGAATAGTCGCGAAAATACGGTATCCATCAGACTGTCAAACAGCACCGACATTTCCGCTGAACAAAGCGGTGCCATGAAAAATGTTGCCCATGTCAGGCGCAAAAAACACCAGCGCCCGGGGCTGTCCAGCAACGACAGTTCCAATCAAAGTCAGTGCTGGTATACGCATGCTGCCACAACCACCAAGCACAGAATCTTCTCTTTTGATGAAAAAATGCTGAAAATAATCCACATCAGGTCCACAACAACAACAAACTATGCAAACTAAACCGATACAAAAACTCATTCGTACCGCAGGCTATCAACCTAATTAACAAACAGCTAGAGCATAGGTGTCAAACTCAGGTCCTGGAGGGCCGCTGTCCTGCATGTTTTCCAAGTCTCCCTGTTGCAACACACCTGATTCAAATGATCAGGTTCAATGTCAGGCTTCCGCAGAGCTTGCTGGTGATCTGATCATTTGAATCAGGTGTGTTGCAACAGGGAGACTTGGAAAACATGCAGGACAGCGGCCCTCCAGGACCTGAGTTTGACACCCCTGAGCTAGAGGAAAGCAGACAGTCAAGCAGGAGGACATGAGGGCAGTGTGGGGTGTGCAGATGCCTGTAACATATTGTTCAATGTATGTAGAGTCTATATTCTCCTGTCCTGTATTATTGTCCAATGTCTGTTGTGTATGGCATACTGTATGTCTGTTGTGTATGGTATACTGTATGTATTGTTTAATGTATGTAGCGGCATGGGGGGCCTGTCCTCCAAAACAAGTTTGTCCTATGGGAGACCAAATAAAAAGTCAAGTCAAGTCAAGTCAAACACTATGTGACAAAACACATAAACAACAAAAAAACTACAAAAAAGCAAGGCCCCGAAGAGCACTTGCCAATGGCTGCCTACTCAGGTGCCATCTTGGACAAAAAAAGGGAGCCTGTCCTAGCTGACTTGATTTGTGGCAGGGTACAGCCTTGACATCTCGCCAGTCATTGACTGAAGCAGAATTAAATTTATTGGCCAAGTATCTGGGAAAAAAAAGGAAAATAAGGAATTTCCCAGTTACAAACTGTCCTGTGGGGCAAAACAATAAACAACTGGGGGTGTTGGGATACAACAGGAAGCTGCTAAGTGCCCCGATATCTTAGATGTGAAGAGAAAACAATTGGGAAGAAGAGAGGAAAAAAAAAAACCTTGAACGGATCCAACCATTCTCCGTAAGTGGGAGCATGGTTTGAGCCCAAGAAAAAAAAAATCAGGACACATAGCGTACATTAAAAAGACAAGTACATAAGTTCTCAAAACTTGTCATGTTGTGATTGGGGAGGATGGAATGTGGCAGGGAGGACATGTCACAATCAGACCGATGAGCAAGCTCATCCTGGGAGTGCTACAGCCAATCAAGTTGGATTACATGGTGCTGGAGTGAATCGGAATACAACGAAGACATTCAGTACATATTGCAGGAAATGTGTTATTGTCGTTTGTTTATGTCAGCATGTTGAGCACCTGTGGTTTCTCAGTCTCGGACTCGGGAAGGAGGGATAAAGGGCAAATAGGAATGCAAGTGTCTGATCAGATTGTTTTTCTGTCCAGGGGAAAGTGCAGATAGCAGTTATTTGGGGAAAAGGCCGTCCACAATTTCAGACAGCCTTAAACGTCATTTAGCTTGTGACTTATCAATGGCGTCAATTAGCCAAATCCCGTATCAGTCATTCAATTTATTCCAGCCAACTACTTCTCATTCTTTTCCTTTTTGACGAAGCGACTCCACCACCACACCCACTTTGCGATCGAGTTCAGTCAATGCATGAGTCTGAGTGTTGATCACCCACCCTGCACCATCCAGAAAGGCCAGAAGATTGTTCCCTTCAAATGAAGCTGCTCCCTCCGGCTGATTTTTTAGATTTTAGATCAGGAAACTGCCTACTCCAAACAGCAGGGTATCTGTTATCAGAAGGCCGATATTGAAGATGTTTTCCAAGTTCTCTACGAACAATATTATCAGGTAAACTCCACTTCGGCCAAGGATCTGAGGTGTGCCCAGCAGCATTAATTTAAATGAATTTTAACGTGATTAAATTTTTTCTCGCGACTTTAATGCGGCAACACGTCACAGCGGATTTTACTGCTCTATAAATAAACCAGAAACAAAACAACAAGCGCGCTGCACAAGTCCATGCCCATGTCTGCTTTGCCAGCCATGGCAGCGCGAGACACCGAAAACGGATACTGAAAGAGTTTATGAATGGAAAGTTTACTTTGAAAAAGTTGCCCGATTGTTCAACTGACAAGACCAAAGTTACCTGTATGTTTTGCAGTCCTAAACTGAGCTATCATCACTGCACGTCGAGTCTGAATTACCACTTAATGGCCAAGCACACAGCTGATGTGAGTACTCCGCCCCCTCGTCTAAGACAGACAGCTATGGATAATTTCAAAGCGAAGAAAATGGAAAACACGACTAAGAACAAATTTGCTGAAGCCATAGCTAAATGTATGGCTACTGCATGCAAGCCTGTCAACATTGTCCACAGCTCAACTCAAGCTGAAATTATCCGCTTTGCATCTAACGACTCCACTACGGATTGCCAGCGAGAGCCTCAATTACAAGCTATGTACAGAAATTGTACGCAGCGGAGAAGGCTAAGGTACACCAAGTGGGAGAAGACACTGTTTCAAGAGGAATAATCAGGTGGCCAAAGGAAGAGATTCAGACCACGGATGTTAAGACCCGAAAGCTCCTAACCATGCATGGAGAGTTCCATCCCAAATCCAGCACCCTGAGACTGTACGCAAGCCGAAAGGAAGGAGGACTAGTGAGTGTGAGAGCCACTGTCCAGGATGATACATCCAAGCTCCATGAATACATCAAGGAGAAGGCTCCAACGGATGACGTACTCAGAGAATGCCTCAGACAATGGGGAACAGAGGATGAGGCGCTGGAAGAGGGACCATCATGGGAGGACAAGCCCCTACACGGGATGTACCACCGGACCATAACTGAAGTGGCTGATCTCAAGAAGTCCTATCAATGGCTAGAGAGGGCTGGCCTGAAGGACAGCACAGAGGCACTCATCCTGGCTGCCCATGAGCAGGCCCTGAGCACCAGAGCCACTGAGGCCCAGATATACCACACCAGACAAGACCCAAGGTGTAGGTTATGCAAAGAGGCACCTGAGACGATCCAACACATAACTCTAGGGTGTAAGACGCTGGCAGGGAAAGCCTACATGGAACGCCATAACCAGGTGGCTGGCATAGTCTACCGTAACATCTGTGCGGAGTATGGACTGGAAACCCCAAGGTCAAAATGGGAAACACCTCCTAAGGCGGTAGAGAATGACCGAGCGAAGATCCTGTGGGACTTCCAGATCCAGACTGACAAGATGGTAATGGCGAACCAACCAGATATCGTGATCATAGATAAAGGGCAGAGGAAAGCATTTGTAGTGGATGTAGCGGTCCCAAGTGATGGAAACATCAGAAAGAAGGAAAACGAGAAACTCGAGAAATACCAAGGGCTCTGAGAGGAGCTGGAGAGAGCCTGGAAGGTAAAGGTGACAGTCGTGCCTGTGGTGATCGGAGCACTTGGGGCAGTGACCCCCAAACTAGATGAGTGGTTCCAACAGATCCCGGGAACCACATTGGACATCTCAGTCCAGAAAAGCGCAGTGCTGGGAACAGCAAGCATACTGCGCAGAACCCTCAAGCTTCCTGGCCTCTGGTAGAGGACCCGAGCTGAATGGGGGGATGAACACCACCCGAGGGGTGAGACGAGGATTTTTTTATATATATATATATAAATATATATATATATACAGTAAACATTCCCATCCCCGGAATTCTATGAAAAGGAATATCCTTCACCCGTAATAAAAACCTATGCATTTACATTTTGACTACGATATTACATGTTACCGGAACTACGTAAGCGAAAATTCCACTAGCCGTAACCCTGATGGAGACGTCATGCCACGGGAGCTTTAATACACGCAACGCCCACCCGATGCGGCGGAAAGACACCACGGGAGCCACCTTTTCACTTCGCATTTTTCGATCATCAGATTCGAAACGACGACGTGTAAGTGAGTTTTTATTGGCGTGCGTTTTACTGTAATTGCGAAAGATTTTAACTTTATTCACTTACGTCCGTAGGTCGCGGCACTAGCTTAAAAAGCAACGCCCACTCGACACAATGGAAGAAACGTGTTCGCTTCGTCGTTTTCTATCATCGGATTCGAAACGACGACGTGTAAATTACTTTTTATTGGCGTGCGTTTTACTGTAATTGCGAACGATTCTAACTTTATACACTTACGTTGATCGCGGCACTAGCTTAAAAAGCAACTTCCACTCAACACAACTGGAGACAATACGGAAGAAACGTGTTTGCTTCGCCGTTTATGTCATCGGATTCGAAAGGACTAAGTGTAAGTGACTTTTTATTGGCGTGCATTTTACTGTAATTGCGAATGATTTTAACTTTATTTACTTTCATCCTGTAGATCATGGCATCGAAAACGAAGATGAACCCAACAAAACAAAACAACCCAAAATAGACTCATTTTTTCCCAAGAGTGAAAAAAATCAACATTAAAATACTGTACATACTATACTGTGTTGTGGTTTTTTAAATCTACACCTGTACTGTATACTGTACTGCTGTTTTTGTTATATAAACAGTTTTTGGACAGTATATTTTTGCATTTTATTGCTTGTGTTGTTACACATGCAGTTTTCAACATACTTGCAGGTTCATAAAAGACATGTACCATGCTCATTTCCCAAAAGAGGAATTTCTGTTATAAGAACAGATTGGACAGCGCAAACATGAGTCCGTACTAGAGAATGTTTACTGTATACAGTCAAGCCTCGGTTTTCGTACTTAATCCGTTCCAGAAGACTGTTCGGAAACCGAATTGTTCGGAAACCGAAACCATGTTTCCCATTTAAATCAATGTAAAATGTTTTAATCCGTTCCAAGTCAAGAAAACAACTTTTATAAACCACTTTTTTTTTTACAATTTCACACCATAAACTGTACAAAGGTAATGGGAGATTACTCTCTCTATCTGTCGTGGGGCGTGCGCCTCTCCCAGCTGTCAGCAGGCAGTAGGCGGGGCGTTTCGGCATCCCGAAACTCCTTCGCCAACACAGACACACCCACACCTGACTCATACTTTGCGATTAAATCTTTCTTAAATTCTATAGTTTTGCGCCCTATTTTCCTCTTTTCTTCACCAGGTTCACCACTTCCACTTGCTTTCTTTGGTGCCATGATTAGGGGCTGATACACGATGCAAAAATAACAGTCCAATATTACGTAGTTCTCACCAAACACGTCTGCTTTTTAAAAAAAAAAACTTAATCGAACAATACAAACTCGTCTGCTCACAAGCTGTTTCTGTACGATTATTGCATAATAATGAGACACCGGACACCAGAGTGTTCATTATGTGCCGCTGCATTGAAAAATGCCGGCCGCAAACAAACGCACGTCCCCCCCCTGCTGCCAGGGCAAAGAAAAGAGGGGGATTTCACACGCGCTAACAGAAGCGTGGTTTTTTTTTTAAGTCTGCCAAAATCAGTGTCTAAGTATTGTTTACGATGCGTGCTAGTGTGTGCGCACGCGCATGTGCGTGTGCTTGTGTGTGCGTGTATGTGTGTGTGCGTATGTTAGTGCACTCTGCTCAAGCGCAAAAGTCCACGTGGGGCACGTGTGTGTGCGACTGTGCGCGCAGGTGCGTGTATGTGTGTTGCTGAGAGAGAGAGAGAGAGAGAAAGAGAGAGAGGAGGCTTATAAGTACAAAAGCAGGTCTCTCTCACCCTTAATTGTCTTAATTGACTAATCATAAACACGTCTGCCCCACACACGGGATAGCTGGCCTGTGTGTGTGTGTGTGTGTGTGTGTGTGTGTGTGTGTGTGTGTGTGTGTGTGTGTGTGTGTGTGTGTGTGTGTGTGTGTGTGTGTGTGTGTGTGCGCGAGAGCGCCGTGCAGCATGCGTGTCTATGATTCGTCAATTAAGACAATTAAGGATCAGAGAGACCACTAACACTGTTAGTGAGCTCTGGTCAAGCACGAAGGTCCACGTGAGGCTTTTTTTTATTTTTTATACAGTATGTCTGTTGGTCACTACTTCGCGGATTTTCGTTAATCGCAGGTGGTTTTGGTCCCCATTAACCGCGATAAATGAGGGATTACTGTATATCCAAAATAAATTAAATACACTGGTTAAAATACTAACGAACTGAAAAGCAAACTTCCCTTGAAGTGTCGATGAATTAAGATTGTAATGTAATGGATGGCATGAGCTAGTAGACAGAGCAGGGTTTGATTCAGTGCACGTCTTCAAAGAAAACATTTCACCATTGAGGACGAAGGGGGAGACGTAAAGTGACAATTTCTTTAAACAGCTGATAGTCTTTTTGTTGTTTATGTTGTTGTTTTTTTTTCTTTTGAGGATCAACATCTGAAGTACCAGCTGGTCGCAGCACAGCCACTCACCGTCTGTCCTGTGCAACTTGGCGTGGTGGGCGGCGTAGCTGACTGAGGACTGCGACGAGCTCTGAAAAGACGAGCGCGGTAGTGCGGACACCAAAGGGCCGTTGCAATTATCTGCCGGGGAACAACAACAAGAGAGTGACAACAGTGACTTTTATTTTTAGTCACATGTAAACAATGCAAATGAGCTGGGACGGAATTAATGAGCTGCAAAAAAACATCCCAATTCGGCTGTACTAGAATAAACCTTTGATTTATTTATTTATTTTGACTGGCACATTTATATCCATATACTGCATTGCACTGAGATTTTAATCATGCTTATCACCATGCTGCCCTCATTACTGTAGGCAACCATTTTTGTTTTGGTCAACATCGAGAACAATTACATACGCAGTCATACCTTGAGTTGTATAACGAAAATCCTAAAATGGGACGTTAAAACATCACCTGCAAAGTTCGAGGTTTTAGAACGGCAACATGAGTGACTCGAAACCGATTACTTTCCATTAGTTCATATCAGAAAAAAAAAATGCTTGGAATTTACAACCAGCATTCCAATATACATTGTGTTCAAATTTACAGGTGACACTGCTATTGATTTCACATCCATGTTGAGCAGGACTGTTAGACCTGACTTTTTTTTCCTGACTGCAGATTTATCCGCTTTGCAGCTTGAGGCTGAAAAATGCAGGAAGTCGTGAGCGGTGGAAAATGTCAGAGCAAAATGCGTCTTTACCTGTTGGTGTTGCAGCTTTGAAAGCGAGGATTAGAGAAAATAACAAGGCTGCCTCACTTATCCAGCTCTCAGATGCTTCAAACAGTCTATTAACCCATGCAGTGACCCATCAAACGAGACACAAAACGCTCCCTCAGAGTATAGCGCGTGTGTGCGTGCGCGTGTGTGCGTGCGCGTGTGTGCGTGCGCGTGTGTGCGTGTGTGCGTATGTGCGAGCACGTGCACATCAGCGTCCCATGTTGCAATGCAACAGGTGGTAGCTGGTTCAGTCTCACCATCCAAACCTGTCACTACCTCCCTTCTTTCCACCCCCCTGATGATTCTTACTTCCCCCACCCCGCCACAATGAGAGCAGCTGGTCGAACAACAGCAGCCACTTCCCAGCTTGGATTAACTGAGTTGTAGCATTCAGGCCCAGAGTGGAATGAAAACCGGCGCCAGTTTGATTACAATCATCGCTCCATCAACGTGCGCCTGAGAGGCTTTTGCCTCCCGGCTACAAAAAGCCGTATTAGTCTTGGTCAAGTCCGTTTATTTATTTATTTATTTTCCTCCCAGCAACAGGCCGTTCATCTGAAAAACAATGTCGACAGGATGTGCTCCCTTGCATTTTGAAGCATCCTGCTGCATTCCAACTGACCCGGTTTGATTGCGCTCGCTCGCCGAGAGATTTCCCCGCTAATCCTGATTTCCAAGTGTGACTAAAGTGGATCAAGCCGTCTTATCCTGAGACTCAAATTGTTGGCGGGGCGGCAACCGCACTCGCAGATGTTCATTGGCATGGGGCAGAAATGAGAGCACTGGCATGGCGTCTTGACACAGCACAGCCGAGGTCATTATGCAAGCACAGGGTTGGTAATCTGTCAAAAAGTATCCTGGCTCCCACTTTTGATCCCCCTGCTGGATGCTTTCCATTTCTTTTCAAGCACAACTCTTTACCGTATAAGACTTGGCTGAGCTTCATGTTTGTGCTGCTATGGCTTATAGCTCAAAGGGGACGTAGTGTGTCAACAAGTTAAAACAGTTCCCAGTTGTCTTTATAAAATATCAGTGACATGCTTTGGTGAAAAGTGACGCTCTCCCTCAACACTCTTGTTGTCTCATCAATGTGCTTGTATTTAGTTCCCTGGTTTCTGTCAGTCTTGGTCGGACTGTTGTTATTGTCACCTTTTTTTGGGCTACTGTCGTCGGTTTTTGTTTGTTTGTTACTTGTTTTTTTTTTTTTTTTTTGGGGGGGGGGTTCAGGACTTTGTGTTTTGGATTTTGTTTTTTGGTGTTCCGCTGCAAGTGTTTTCACGTAATACATTAGGTTCAGTACACGCTGCTTCTCCCGCCTCCCTACTCTTTTGGGTCCTCTACCATCGCGCAGCCATGACACAATGATCCAACCAAATGTTACCACCTGGCTCTCGCAGTGCACATTCTGCAGTCGTGTTTATGTTCAGGCAGTTCATGTCATGCGGCCGTTATTCGTCCCTGCTTCAGCGGCGCATGTTCTGCGGCCGGCACCCATCCCTGCTTTGGCGGTGCACGTCCAGCAGCTGTCAACAGTCGCTGCTTCGGCAGCGCACGTCCTGTGGCTGTCAACCGTCCCTGCTTCGGCGGTGCGCATTCTGCGGCCATCACCTGTCCCTGCTTCGGCGGCACACGTTCTGCAGCCGCCAACCGTCTCTGCATTGGCGGTATATGTCCTGCGGCCGCCACCTGTCCCTTTTTCGGCGGCACATGTCCTGTGGCCCTCAACCGTCCTTGCTTTGGGAGCAGACATCCTGCGGCCGCCGCTGGGTGACTTTGGGACATCTGGAATCGGTCCCTCGAGGGAGGGATACTCTCATGATTCTGTTTTTGTTTAGAGTATATTTGATTTTGTTTCCTTATGTGCTTTTTTGTCTTCCTCTTTAGGTTTTGTTTCCACATCTCATCCAGGTACCTTCTGTTCAACAAGCATCTTCCTCAACCCTTTGTGTCTTGTCTAGTCTCCATCTTCATCCTTCTTGACCTTACAGCTGCCTTCGACACCATCAGTCACTCCGTCCTACTCTTTTGCCTGCAATCCCTAAACATCACCGACAAAGTCCGCACCTGGCTTTGCTCATACCTCACAGACAGGACACAATTCATACACAACAACAACTGCTCTTCCTACACTGCCCCACTGTCCAAAGTGTCCCCCAGGGTTCTGTTATTGGTCCTATTCTCTTACTCCTCTACCGTCTACCCCTCGGCCAAATCATTCGTCATCATGGTCTCCAGTTCCACTGCTACGCTGATGACGTCCAATTGTACATCTCCACCAAATCATTTACCCCAACAACACACTCCACCCTGTCTAACTGTCTTTCAGATATAAAATCCTGGATGCAAACAAACTTTCTCGCTCTTAACTGCACTAAATCTCAACTGCTAATAATCGTTCCTCGGTCCCTCACCCAAACAGCCTCGAATTTTAACCTCACTATCAACAACTACACCCTGTTTCCCTCCTCTCACTGTCGCAACCTCGGTGTCCTTTTTGATAATAATCTCTCTTTTGACCAACACATCACCCAAATCACCAAAACTGCTTTTTTCCACCTCAAAAACATTTCTCGTCTCCGCCCTTCACTTTCTTTCAACGCCGCTCAAAACCTCATCCACGCCTTCATCACCTCCCGCCTTGACTACTGCAATAGCATCCTCTATGGTACAACCTCCAAACTCCTCCATAAACTACAGTACATCCAGAATGCTGCCGCCCATCTACTCACCCACACCCGCACTCGCGATCACATCACCCCCATCCTTAAAAACCTCCACTGGCTCCCCGTTCACCAGCGTATTCAGTTTAAACTCCTCCTACTCACCTATAAAGCCCTTCACAATCAGGCCCCCTCCTACCTCCCCAACCTTCTTCACCAATACACTCCCTCCCGCAACCTCCGCTCCTCAAACACAAACCTCCTCGCCATCCCCGTGACCAAGCTCAAAACCTGGGGGAGTTCTCTGTCGCTGCCCCCACCCTCTGGAATGCTCTACCAAAACACATGCGCAACTGTACTGACCTCCAATCCTTCAAATCATCTCTTAAAACTCACCTGTTCCACAATGCTTTTCACACCTTTTAATTTATTTTACCCATTTTTGCTTTTTTTGTTCATCTAAATGATTTTTTTGTAAATCATGTATGCTTGTCTTTAAGTGTACATTTTTATCCTGTGTCTTGTGAAGTGTCTTTGAGTATGACGAAAAGCGCTTTCAAATAAAATGTATTATTATTATTATCCATCCATCCATCCATTTTCCGAACCGCTTCATCCTCACTAGGGTCGCGGGGGGTGCTGGAGCCTATCCCAGCAGTCTTCGGGCAGTAGGCGGGGGACACCCTGAATTGGTTGCCAACCAATCGCAGGGCACACAGAGACGAACAATCATCCACGCTCACACTCATACCTAGGGACAATTTAGAGTGCCCAACGAGCCTGCCATGCATGTTTTTGGAATGTGGGAGGAAACCGGAGCACCCGGAGAAAACCCACGCAAGCCCGGGGAGAACATGCAAACTCCACACAGGGAGGCCGGAGCTGGGATCGAACCCGGTACCTCTGCACTGTGAAGCCGACGTGCTAACCACTGGACTACCGGGCCGCCCCTATTATTATTATTATTATTATTATTTGTCCAGATGTTCCTTGTTGTCTCGTCAGTTTGCTTGTATTTAGTTCCCTGGTTGCTGTCAGTCTGTGTAGAATCGTTGTTGGTGTCATGTTGTTTTGTTTTACTGTCATGGGTTTTTGTTTGTTTGTTACTTTGGTTAATTGGGATTATTCAGGATTGTTTTGTTTTAGTTTTTCCACTGTACCTCTGCAAGTTTTTTTTTTGTTTGTTTTTTTTATACACGTGACAGCAGCACACTATTTTTTTTTTTTCTCCAACCCCAGGTAAAAAGGTCAAGTAACACAATATTACCCTCACTTGAGATGTCAAAATAGTTTTGTGGATCCTACTGCATTTTTCTTGTTTTTTGGGTTTGTTTACGTCACCATGCTGTGATTGCGTAGATGATAGTGCAACAGATTTCTTGGTGGTGAAAAAAGCAATAGCAACTCTTTGCTACCATATCGCCCTACGTCATCACGTAAATACCGGGTAGCTCCCCTGTCAGGCTTTCAAACTGCAAGCGATACGGAGCGGAGGCGATCACGACCCGCCTCCCATGGCATGCTGGTGGACACGGATCGACACTGGCCAGTGAGCCTTTCCCACTGCCCAAAAATGCATGTTTACCCGTGGTTTTGCGGCAGTGGGAAAGGGGTATTTGAGTATTTAAGGTTGCCATTTTGCATGGCAAGGCTCCAACATTCATCGAAAATAACAACCGCGAGTAATTTAGAGTGCAGGTGCTCAGGGAAATGTATTTGGTCCACGTAAAAAAATAAGGTTGACTGCTCTTCATCCATGCAAGCTCCAAAAGGTGAACAGCTCTGCATTTTCTCCACTTTCTACTTCCTGTATATATTTCAACACTTTGGTCCACACCGGGTACTGGCATAGAGTGCTATAGGCAAGGTTATTTGCATTACGCATTTCAATTTCAAAGGCAACTCAGTGTGCTTTACACAAATGAAATAAAAGAGCAAAATAAGAAAAATGAAAATTAAATATTTAAAATAACTATACATAATTAACTGAAGTACATGATACAGAAACTAGTTAAAAAATGTAATGGAATGGCCGGGTGGGGGATGAAAGGCGTTTTTTATAAAATATAGATACATTTCTCGTACAATGAGAATAAAAGTGAATGATGAAAGGACAGTTATCTATAGTTTTGGTTCGGGTAGGTTTGCACTCCAGAAAGCTGAAATTGTTCTTTTTCAATTTCTGAGCAGCAAAAATGGATTTGTTTGCCGTTAAAAGTCGGAAGGGTTAAATACTTGTACCTCAACTTCATAAATGTAATAGTCTGATGTCACACAAAATGCCCATAGAGACATATTAAAAGACTTACATACACTATATTTATCTGTCTTATTAGTCATGCTACCTCTCATCATTCATCTCAAAAGATTCTGCATAGAAATTGGTGTGTTGATTAGGTTACACAAAAATTAGCTGTCTGACATTATGGGAAAAAAAAACAATTAAAAAATGATCAATTCCTACAAAAAGGTCACTAACTAAAAAAAATAATAGCTTATCACAGTCAGCAGTCATGTTTTTTTGTTTCCACTTAACTGGAAGGCTTTGAAGTCAACCCGTATAAGCTCCAGACTTCCAGGCAGCCTGAAATGCAGCATGCATTGGCAGTTGATTCTCAAGTTGTGTGCCGTATCAGGTCTAATAAATGCTTGCTAAAACATGTTTAGTTTGCACTCGGGGCTCTCTTTGCCAGCCTAGTCAATAGCTCTTTCTTTGTTTAGATTCTTTAGGCATACTCGTGAGGTCTCGTGGGCCCAAACCATTTAGTGATTGGTGTACTCTGTGAGACGTATTGTTTAACTAACTGAAAGTCGGTGAGTAGACTTAAGAAGTGGAGTACTGTACACATCATGATGACTTTTGTTTCATGCACTTAAGGACTACAGGTATCGCAGTTTGTACAATCGTTGACAAACAAAATTAATACCTTTCCCAAATTCGCACAATTTAATAATTTGACCAATATTTTGTGAAAAACATTCCCCAAACTTCAAATTATATTTTTGACATTTAAAACCCTCCTTATATGTGACATCATCATATCCAGTAAGATGCCAGCACACTTTATTATTTTCGCCTGTATCAAAGGATTAACTGTAAAAGTCTGAGTGAAGCTGTAGGCTCATTTGGACTGTAGCTCTTCTCGGTAGCCACGAAATAGCTTGCAAGTAGCAATATGCTATCACGGACCAAAACGTATAGTCACTCGCTATATCAGGGTGGAATTGTATTTTTTTTAAGGATGTTTTCACGGTGTACAGGCAAATCTGAGTTTACAATTGCTGTTCTGTGTGTAAAGTTAACCCAACTGTGGCATTTCACATTATATGTTAGCATTAAGCTAGCAATTTTTCATAAAAAGAAATTATCATTTGGTTTCAGCATTTTGGTGTTTAGATTTACAAATGTTTAATTTTCTTTTTTTATGTTGCAATTTTAAAGTGAACTTCTACTTGGACTGACAAATAATCAGCCTGATGCAAGCAAGCAAAAAAGTGCAAGTGGAACAGTAAGGACTGGCGCTAATATGTTTAACTGTTTTTTTTAAGTTTAAGTGTGCTAGGGTCATTACAGTGAAGATACTAGTACAAATCTCTACTTGAATTGATCTCAGTTGGAAATCTTTCAAAACATGTCCGAGCTAAATGCCACCCAACTTCAAGAAATGTATTGTAGTTAAACTTCAAGGTACTAATGCACAATCTTATGAAACTGCAAGCCAATGAGTGGATGCAAGAGGACATTTGTGTGCAACAAAAACCTTCCAATCTGCAGACATGGTGGTGTCTGCCAAACATGGCTCATGAAGGCGATTTGCCTGCAAAGCTGCTCTTCAGCCTCGGGGATAACGGAAAATCCTCTGAGGCTAACCCCAGTATTCTCATCAAATATTTTAACCAAATGAAGCACAAGCATAAATGTATAACTCCAAATGCCGAATGACAAAATTAACTTTCAATTGAGTGACCAAGTAAGTCACACTGCAGTTATTTTGGAAAAATAATTCTTACATAGCACGTCGGCTTCACAGTGCTGAGGTGCCCGGGTTCAAATCCAGCCTCCCTGTGTGGAGTTTGCTTGTTCTCCCCGGGCCTGCGTGGGTTTTCTCCGGGTGCTCCGGTTTCCTCCCACGTTCCAAAAACATGCATGGCAGGCTGATTGTGCACTCTAAAATTGTCCCTAGGTATGAGTGTGAACGTGGATGGTTGTTCGTCTCTGTGTGCCCTGCGATTGGCTGGCAACCAATTCAGGGTGTCCCCCGCCTACTGCCCGAGGACAGCTGGGAAAGGCTCCGGCACCCCCCGTGACCCTAGTGAGGATAGAGCGGTTCAGATAATGGATGGATGGATAATTCTTACAGAAGTTTAATTATGACATTCAAGACCCGACCAAATGAAATCGTACCGACAGCCTTGATCAAAGCAGATCACGGAATATAGGACCTTTGACATAAGTAGTTTTTTTTTAGCTACAATAAACAAAGGAAAAAATAATATACAAACAGTAGAAAATAAGGAAGAAAAGATGGTGCGACTCCGACAATGAAGAAGATACAGCCATTAGATGTGTAATTTATGGTGCTGCAAAATATTGTAGAAGATATGAGACTGTATGTGTAAATATATGTATAAATAATATATATATGGGCGGCCCGGTAGTCCAGTGGTTAGCACGTCGGCTTCACAGTGCAGAGGTACCGGGTTCGATCCCAGCTCCGGCCTCCCTGTGTGGAGTTTGCATGTTCTCCCGGGGCTTGCGTGGGTTTTCTCCGGGTGCTCCGGTTTCCTCCCACATTCCAAAAACATGCATGGCAGGCTCGTTGGACACTCTAAAATTGTCCCTAGGTATGAGTGTGAACGTGGATGGTTGTTCGTCTCTGTGTGCCCTGCGATTGGCTGGCAACCAATTCATGGTGTCCCCCGCCTACTGCCCGAAGACAGCTGGGATAGGCTCCAGCACCCCCCGCGACCCTAGTGAGGATGAAGCGGTTCGGAAAATGAATGGATATATATATAACCATTTTCCGAACCGCTTCATATATATATATATATATATATATATACACACAAAAGCTCTTTCAATCAAAAATATTTTAACAGGTCAAGTTACTTTTTAACATTGGCTCTCTTGACAGCAGCCTCACAATTCTTGCATCAGGTAAACGTTTGAGTTTGATTATGTGGAAGAGTTTCTTGTCTAAATAACCCTCAAGAGCTGCTGTTTTGATATGAATGTGTCTCCCACTCTCTTTCTACCACCCTCTTACTTGAGGATATTCCAAAAGTTCTGAACAAGGTTGAGGTCAGGGGACGATGGGGTTCACACCATGAGTTTGTCTCCTTTTATGCGCACTGCAGCCAGTGATGGAAAGGTATTCCATACAGCATGAGATTATTCACTGATGAGCGCTGAGCAACACTTGATGGTTCCGATGGATGCAGTAGCGGATGGTTGGTGGATGGCCACCACACAAGGCACAGTCTAAGTCCATGCAGGGGTGGGGCGGTTTAGACTTTATTTTGGTATTTTGCACACAGCTTTCTGTTGTGTAAAGTGAGCTAGCTTGAATAGTTTCATCCGAGGTGCCCATGCTCTGTCTTGGCATAAATGTGTAGTTATATAGTCCTTTATGGGCTTGAAATTGGCAGCAACCAACCAAAGCTTGTCGGATAAAAAGCACTTTTTTGAAGCTACTTTTTACTTGTTTTTGAAAGTATTAAAACAATCGCGACTGCTGTGCTAAATAGATGAATGAAGTCCATCTTGATAAATTATGCGATGTTCACATAAATCTACGTTTGTCACACCGCTGTAAAAATGGCTCTTCTGATGAATGTAGGGGAGCAATCAAACACAAATTCAAAATAGAGCTATTCAGTCAGTCATATTATAGACCAGTTTCCCGACTTGTCTAATTTCCCAAAATATTAGAAAAGTTATTTGTGAAGCAATTGAATGTGTTTATTAAAGATAAAAAGTATCGTGAGAACCAGCGTTTCGAGAAAGTAGGACGACTACATATGCAGTGATGCAAATGGTAAAATATATTGCAAATGCAAATGAAAATAAATATTTTATTAGGTTCAATCTCAATCCACAGAAGGCGTTTGATACAGTAGATCTCAGACAATTACTTGGAAAATTGGTGAAGTATGGGAAAAGGGGTGTTACCTATTCATGGCTAGAAAGCTATTTGGAAAAGAGAGAGCAATGGGCAAAAATGAATATATTGTAGTGACTTCTATATACATAATTCACCACCAACTGCAAATGTGTGAATGCAGCAATGTTTTTTCATATGCTTGTCAGAGAGTTCAGGGTGAGAGGAAGTGATGTTTGGTGTTCACGGTCCTTTGGTAACTGGGTAGAAGTAATTGCAGTCTCTTTAAGACCGCCATGTTTAGTTTGCTTGTTGCTATGGAAACTGACTTTTGGCGGGTCTCAGTTTTGCGCGGGAGCTCTTTTGGTGTGCTAAATAAACGGCAAATCTCTGTCAGTGTGTGGACGTAGAAATCGTCGCCTTCTCTGAGTTTTTATACACATATATAATATACAGTCAAACCTCGGTTTTCGTACTTAATCCGTTCCAGAAGACTGTTCGGAAACCGAATTGTTCGGAAACCGAAACCATGTTTCTTTCCCATTGAAATAAATGTAAAATGTTTTAATCCGTTCCAAGTCAAGAAAACAACTTTTTTAAACCACTTTATTTTTTTACAATTTCACACCATAAACTGTACAAATGTAATGGGAGATGACCAATTTTAACATTAACATAGTACTGTAACATAAAAATTGAAGGAACATCTCTCTCTCGATCTGTTGTGGGGCGTGCGCCTCTCCCAGCTGTCAGCAGGCAGTAGGCGGGGCATTTCGGCATCCCGAACTCCTTCGCCAACACAAACACACCCACACCTGACTCATATTTTGCGATTAAATCTTTCTTAAATTCTATAGTTTTGCGCCCTATTTTACTCTTTTCTTCACCAGGTTCACCACTTCCACTTGCTTTCTTTGGTGCCATGATTAGGGGCTGATACACGATGCAAAGATAACAGTCCAATATTACGTAGTTCTCACCAAACACGTCTGCTTTTTAAAAAAAAAAATCTTAATCGAACAATACAAACCCGTCTGCTCACAAACTTTCTGTACGATTATTGCATTATAATGAGACACCGGGCACCAGAGTGTTCATTATGTGCCGCTGCATTGAAAAATGCCGGCCGTAAACAAATGCACGCCCCCCCCCCTCCCCCGTGCTGCCAGGGCAAACCATTATGAAAAGAGGGGGATTTCACTCGCGCTAACAGAAGCGTCTCACCAAACACGTCTGCTTTTTTTATTGAATACAAAAACGTCTGCTCACAATGGTCGCTGTGTGGCGACGAGACACAGCGTTGCTACACGAGGTAACGAAGCTGAGAGGAGTGAAGTGACGCATTCAAGTGCGCTCAGTTAGTTCGAGAACCGAAATTTGTTCGTCATCCGAGGCATAAAAAAATCTAAATTTTAGTTCGAAAACCAAATTGTACGAGAACCGAGACGTCCGAAAACCGAGGTTTGACTGTATATATATAACCCCTCCAGTGCCTTGACCAGCCACCACTGCTTTTATTGTATTAATCATTGGGCCATTCATCACAGGAAATGCTCAAAGTTGAACCTGTGGCAGACAAAAACAATTTTAAAAAAACTTGTCGGACTGGCGAGGATGCCTTCTGTTCGAAGTTGCTTGAAATTTTTATTGCTCACATGGCTCCATTGTGGCACCAAACTGGTTGGAAAATCACAAATAACAGCACAAATAGCAGCATTCCTTCTTTTCTTACTCATGAGTTATGCAATCAAAACAAATGGGGTTCAAACGGTATGAGAATGTCTTATGTGAATTGTAAATTTAGTAGACGTGACACCTATTGCTAAGTTACAGCACTCATCATTCCAGGCGTTTTGAAGGCTAAGATAGTCAACATAAACAGCAATTTTGGAGAGGGACAATCTGTCTATCTATCTATCTATCTATCTAATCGTTAGTACCTTGTACCTTGAGATAAAATGCACACAAAAAAAAACCCAACCATAACGACAACAAATGCTATATCCACCATAAAATTGCCTCTAATCGATATGACCTCAACAACTCTCATCTATTCTACTTCCATGGGTAGTTTCTGCCCGTATCTCATTGGAGGACAGAAAAATTGCCTCCCAGAGAATTGCAGGATGGACCACCGATTCTCAATCTGATTGAGGTCAGGGAATGATAGAGGCCACACACCATCATTTTTTTGCCTTTCACATCCATAGCAGAAAGGATATCTTTTGCAGTGTTTGACAGTGCGTTGTTTTGCATGAGAATTATTTTATTACAGACAGTAAAGTTCTGGTTTTGGTTTCATGGCAGGGAAGCATCAGTTGAAACTCCACATATTTTGCAGAAGTCACCTTTCAGGCATGCTAAACTTCACCCCCAGCCACTCTCTCTCTCTCTATATATATGGTGGCCCGGTAGTCCAGTGGTTAGCACGTCGGCTTCACAGTGCAGAGGTACCGGGTTCAATTCCAGCTCCCACCTCCCTGTGTGGAGTTTGCATGTTCTCCCCGGGCCTGCGTGGGTTTTCTCCGGGTGCTCCGGTTTCCTCCCACATTCCAAAAACATGCATGGCGGGCTGATTGGGCACTCTAAATTGTCCCTCGGTATGAGTGTGGGTGTGGATGGTTGTTCGTCTCTGTGTGCCCTGCGATTGGCTGGCAACCAATCCAGGGTGTCCCCCGCCTACTGCCCGAAGACGGCTGGGATGGGCTCCGGCACCCCCCGCGACCCTAGTGAGGATAAAGCGGTTCGGAAAATGGATGGATGGATGGATGGATATATATATATATATAGAGAGAGAGAGAGAGAGAGAGAGAGAGAGAGAGAGAGAGAGAGAGAGAGAGAGAGAGCGGCTGGGTAGCTCAGTTGGTAAGGCACAGTTTGGCATACGGGAGACGGGGGTTTGAATCCCGCTTGGGGCAAAAAAAATTAGCACATAACACCATCCAGTGTGGGTCCTTGGGCAAGACCCTTCACGCTATGCCTACCTCATTCAATGATGAGAGACAATAAAACGAAGGACATGCCGGATCAGACGTCGGATCAAACAAGGTCTGCGTCAGGTGCTGGGGACCAGAGCACCTTGATGAAAAATGGGCTACTGGAACAAAGCGGAGATGGGCGAGATGCGATAACATGGCTCTGTTGGAATGCTACTACTCAAGCAACCCTAGTCAGAGGGGTTACATGCAGAGAATGTGGGCTAAATGGTTACTTCGAAACCCACAGTCACGGTTGACCACGAAACAACTAGTAGCTCAGTGTTCCAACATCCACAAACGGTAATTGCTGTCACAACTTGAGATTGATGAGTTACAACGCAGGTTCCATGGTGAAGGGCCCCAGGCTGCCAGATCAGAGGAGGAGGTCATATCAGAGATTGGGAGGCAAGCCCCAATGAATGCAGATGATGAGATTGGGAGGCCAGACCCAATTAATGAAATGCTGAGCGAGGCAGCAACTGACCTGAAAGCGAAGATCATGGCGAGAATGAAAGCCTGGCAACCCAGAAACCTATTACAACGGCTATGTGAAGTACCACCTGAAAGTCTCATGGAAAGTGTGAATGCAGCACTGAGGGCAATCCCTACCGTAACGATCACGGAAACCAATAGGCTGATATAGGCTTCAGCATCAGTGATCCTAGAGATGCTTGGCTATAAGAGTAACCATGGGAGCCATGAGATACGTTACCCACCATTGAAAAGACGGTTGGAGGCCAGACGAATAAACAGGCTGTTCGCAACACAACCTGTGAAAAAGTACGCTCAGTGGCAGGGTCCTCACAGCAGAGCTGTCCTAACAGCAGAGCTGACCTACCAAGACTGGAAACTGAAAGGTACTGGAAAGGCATATGGGAGAAGGAGGTTGCACAAAATAGCAGTGCACAATGGCTGGTGACCCTGAGAGAAGAGCACAGCAACCTCTCTGAACAGAACCCAGTTACCATAACAATGGCAGAACACAAGAAAGAGTCTCAGATATGAAAAACTGGACAGCACCAGGCCCGGACATGGTCCACACCTACTGGCTAAAGAAACTCACAGCACTCCATGAGTGCCGAGCAGCACAAATGAACCAGTTGCTGATGGATGGGACTCACCCAAGATGGCTAACCGAAGGGCGAACGATCCTGATCATGAAGGATCCCTCAAAGGGTGCAGTCCCATCCAACTATCGGCCAATAACCTGTCTCTCCACAACATGGAAGCTCATGTCAGGCATCATAGCGGCTAAGATAAGTGGACACATGGATCAATACATGAGCGAAGCACAGAAGGGCATTAGTAGAGATACCAGAGGAGCCAAACATCAGCTCCTGGGTGACAGAACAGTCGCACAAGACTGCAGGTCCCGACATACCAACCTGTGCACAGCCTGGATTGATTACAAGAAAGCCTATGACTCAATGCCACATACATGGATCACTGAATGCTTGGAGTTGTATAAGGTGAACAGGACCCTAAGAGCCTTCATTGCGGACTCGATGAGGATGTGGAAAACCACACTTGAAGCCAATGGCAAGCCACTTACCCAAGTGTCCATCAAATGTGGCATATACCGAGGTGATGCACTCTCCCCACTGCTGTTCTGCATAGTATTGAACCCCCTAAGCCAAGTAATCGCCAAGACAGGCTATGGATACCGCCTCAGAAATGGAGCGACAATCAGTCACCTCCTCTCCATGGATGACATCAAGCTGTATGCTAAGAGCGAAAGGACATAGACTCCCTGATCCACACAACCAGGATCTACAGCACTGACATCGGGATGTCATTCGGGCTTGAGAAATGTAGTCCGCACTGAAGGGGTCTCACTCCCTGAAGGAACAATAGCAGACATTGAGGACAGCTACAAGTACCTTGGGATACCACAAGCCAATGGCAACCTCGAACTGGCAACAAGGAAAGCGGCTTCGGCCAAATACCTCCAGCGGGTGAGGCACGTCTTAAAACGCCAGCTCAATGGCAAGAATAAGACCCGGGCAATAAACAGCTATGCCCTGCCAGTGATCAGATACCCTGCAGGAATAATAAGGTGGCCAAAGGAAGCGATTCAGACCACGGACGTTAAGACCCGAAAGCTCCTAACCATGCATGGAGGGTTCCATCCCAAATCCAGCACCCTGAGACTGTACCCAAGTATATATATATATATATATATATATATATATACACACACAGTCAAACCTCAATATTTTCGTCCATAATCCATTCCAGAAGGCTGTTCGAAAACCAAAATATTTCGAAAACCGAAACCACACTCTTTTTAAAATAAAATGTTTCCTGAACACGTCTGCTCACAATGGAAAGCAACACGAGGAAGCGTCACTTCCTCGTCTACCTGAGGAAGCGTCACTTCCTCGCGTCAGGAAGGCAAGAGGACTCAAATGGTACATTCAAGTGTGCTCAGTATGTTCGAGAACCGAAATTTGTTTATAATCCGAGGCATAAAATACTCAAAATTTTTGGTTGAAAACCAAATTGGTCGAGAACCGAGATGTTCGAAAACCGAGGTTTGACTGTATATATATATAGCTAGAAAGGTCTTCAGATTTGGAGTCCGGCACTGAAAATTGCAAGACTCTACTCTTTTTCAGAAAAAAAAAAAACCCGCGTTGAATTGGAGAGACAAGCCAAGATTGCGGCTGCTGCGTGGTGCTGCATTGCATCAAGCAGAAAACAGTTACCGAGTGCTTCTTTTGCCACAAACACGAACACGCAGTCGATAAAATACTAAACTTCAATGGCTGATTGACAGAATCCTGTATGAGCAAATACTTGCTGTGGATGACCATATTGATCCAGATTCATCTTTCAACAACATAACATCTGGGCTCGGCTTTCTGCAGGCAATGATGCTCTCATTTGCTACCATGCCTTCTCGGACGGAGAGGTCCCACTAACTATTATTATCTTACTTTAATACAACAGGGGTAACTAAAACATGTTTGGATGCAATTCTTTTTAATAAACCTTTATTTTTTCAGCTGAAAACCATTGGTACACTATAGGTCGTTTTCATCCAATCATGTTCATCTGGAGACATAATTAATCAACATTCAATTCCACACAATCCAACAAAATTGTCAATCCTGACCCCAAACCCTAAATCTGACCCTGGATAGACCAATGATTTCACAGGTAACAAAGTCTCAGTCGAGGTCAGTATTTTTTTGCATTCAACTCTTCTTT
This sequence comes from Hippocampus abdominalis, assembly GCA_018466805.1. Lineage (NCBI taxonomy): Eukaryota > Metazoa > Chordata > Actinopteri > Syngnathiformes > Syngnathidae > Hippocampus > Hippocampus abdominalis. Next base: position 20,338,183 of record CM031706.1, on the reverse strand, counting down.
TTATGTGGCAGCAGGAAAGCAGAAACACTCTCGGGCTTTATATAGGCTTCGCATTTTCAGCGAGGACCCACTCATTTCCCTTAATTGTGGCGCCCATGAAGTGTTTGTGAGCAGTCAGTCACGGAGCGTGGAGATTCATCTTGAACGCTCTCGCCACCGCTTTGCCCCGAGTGTGTGCTTCTTGTTGCCCACATAGAATGAATATTTAAAGCTGGCAATCAGATAAACATGCTTCTTTACCAGATAGGGGGAAGCATCCATTCTACATTGATATCGAGTCTCCAGAAACGTACTTTTTGTGCATGGAAAAAGAAATCAATTTCCACATTGATATAGAGTCTCCAGAAACATACTTTTAGTGCATGGAAAAAGAAGAAGACTAAAAATAGAGATGGGGTACCAGCAAGGAACGGGCTAATTTCGCAGATCAATTCTGTGTCTTAAATGCACAGGTGCACCCATGAATTTCGCTTCAGGGCATTTTTCACCATCGTCCTTTATTGAGCCAAGAAAATAACAATAACCTCGAAGTGACCCAATGATATACATGCGTTTTACTTTTACTTTTTTCCTCCCCACTTCTTTTTGCATCAATTTACACAACCATTCAGCACTGCAATGTGAGTGAAACAAATACCTATTGAATTGGAGACGTTTTACATGTTCTCATAATGGTTTTAGTCAAGGTTTTATTGGGCATACTTCTCTCTCAAGCCGTAAAAAATGATCGTTTCTCATAATTACGGCCCCTTAAACTCTCTTGTGCATACATTGAACGGCATGTGTGTATGTGAAGAAATGGGTTTCTTTTAAATGTTAATGACTTAACAACGGTATATTTTATGATGTGACAGATTGCCGCTGCTAAAAATGTCAGTGAATTGGTGCATGAGTAAATTGTAACCAGTCATTGACTTCTCTGTATTGTTAGTTCCCCCCATTTCATGTTTATGCCGTCATATGAAGCTAAATTAAATTGGAGAAAATGATCAGCTACTCAGGCTCTGAAGCTTTCCCATTTCTGATGTTTGTGTTGAGGACCTGCACTTCTTGTGCTTCTTGTCATGTTTCTGTTTTCATTCTTTTTTTCATCTTGCTGAGCTGCCTTTTGTGTTGCAACTAGATTAAATGGACCATGTTTTTTCCTCAACCGTTTGTCTGCTTTCAGTCCACATCCGACCTTTGTGTCACTTAATCCATTACTATCAACTATTTGAACACCTTTAAAGTGCTCCTTAAAGGAGTGTACAAAGTAATCTTGAATGACACAGTGGGGTGCAGACCCCTGTCAACCTCATACCATTGTAATGTATATCCTCACAGGATTCAGTTCATGATCAAAAAGTTAATTGATTCATTTCATCTTGGCACTTATTTCTGATAAAAGTCAACTGGCACTATAAACGATAAAAAAAATAAAATAAAAATCCACATAGTCAAAAAATAATCCATGACAAACACAGCCCCAGGCACAAGCAGAATGAATGTATGCATCATACCAATACAATATCTACCAGTTTGAGCATTTGAAGAAAATAAACCAACAACAAATGAGCCACAGAGAAAAAAAAACATAACATGCCATGCTCGGACATGCATGGGCATGCAAAGAGCGTGTCATGTCATATTCATATAAAGCAATTGCACCTCTCCTCTTGTTCATGATAACTGCTCCATTGCGCAAGAGAAATAAACCAAAAAACTAAGATACCACTGGAATCTGAAATGTTCATTCTACTTTATGTGAGCAATGCCCCAACTCTGTAGGCTTGATTATCTCACTTCACTTGCGCTAATCAAGATAACGATGAAAACGTTGTTCCACGCTCATCCAAAACTACAATCAGGAAGCATCGCTGTGCATGCGCCCAGTGGGCCCCCGACCGCAGCATCGATAATATCATATTGCATGGCAGCCTCCCGGACCCTCACGTGCTATTGATGAAGGCCTACTTGATACTTTGCGTGCACAATCAGGCTTCGTTGTTGGGTGACCTCTGCTCGAGCAAGCAGGCTGAGGTATCGGTTGACAATTAGCGGCAGAATTCAAGGAAGCTTTCCCCGAGTCAATACAACTTATTTGAGAAACGCCGCCCGTTCAAATGTCGCTATTCATTTCTCCCAGAGTGAATCCCTCTTCTGACAGGACTGATCATTCTGGTAAGCCTGTGGGATGTTTGACTGAAGTACCAAACAGTTTATGAGCAACTGAGTGTATCTGTCAAGAGAGGTCCAGGATGTTCCACACATCTTGTGATATTTTTGACAAACTGCAGTGAGGAAGGGGAGGAAGTTGGCTGGGGGATGACAGGCTGACGATTAGCAGCAATAAAAGCGGATGTAGCACTCGTTGAAGCATATTATCTCAAGGTACACAAATTTTAATTACGTTTCAACTGAGGAAAGCAGGTCAATTCAATAAGTACACTGTATCCAAGACACAACTGACAGAAAATCACAGTGGTTCTCATTTTCTTATACAAAGTGCCACGTACAGAATTCTTAGCTCTCCAAATAACATTATCATGACCACCATTAATAATAGTAGTATAGTAGGACTAAGGGTTCATCAAAAACAACGTTGGTTTTATTCACGAAAAAATAATTATTGTAAGATATTGTAACATGATGATTGCTTTGAACTTTAACCTCATCCAATATGCGAGAATGAAAAAAAGACACTTTACTTAAATTATCAAAATGGCATCCATCCATTTATCCATCCATCCTTTTTCTGATCATCTTTATCCTCACAAGAGCCTACCCCAGCTGTCTTCGGGCGCTAGACGGGGGAAACCCTTGCCAGCCAATCGCAGGGCACGGAAAGAGGAACGACCTTTCGCGCTCACAATCACACCTAGGGTCAATTTTAGAGTGTTCAATCAGCCTGTCATGCATGTTTTTCGAATGTGGGAGGAAACCGGAATACTCAAAGAAAACCCACGCAGGCCCGGGGGGAACATGCAAACTCCACACGGGAACACGGTGTCATGTTGGGCTGTGTTTTGTGCACATGCTTACCACTTCACGGATTCATTCCATTCACATTCGAAGTTGCATTTTTTGGTTTAATGTGAATGACCACACATTAAATATTACATTGAATTGAATATTGAATACAACTTTATTGTCAAATGTGCTGTATAACATTTTACAATAAACAATTAAAGATTGGATTATACAAAATTGAATTCATGCCCTACAGTGTGAATGTCACAATTTTCCACAGTTTGAACACTAATTCCGTGCTTAAAAATAGAATGATCCTATATGCGTCATGACCTGTTTCTGTAAATCACAGGCGATTGGGCGGAGCCTCCAGCACACACACATGCTCTTCATCATCATTAGTTAGGTTCATAAAAGTCCTGGAAAAATACATCTAAACTGGAATGTTGTTAGGCTTTCACATTTGCCAGTTCAATGATCGCATGGCCCCTCAACCTTTAGTTCATGTCGTTTTTGCTAAGTGCTCCTGGGGTTAAATAAGCGTGTTTGATTGCTCTAATTTGAGTTGGCTCTGCAGGTTTTGCATTCAATAGTCTGTTGACACGACCATAACGAAGTTTTAAAAAAACAAAAAACAAGAAATGAAAAGAACCAGGACCCACTAGTGAAGTGGTACTTACCCTTGTTCGAGCTATCGAACCCAACAAGTTCATATGCACAATCACCAAACCCTTCATTAGTGAAAAATGAAAATGTGATTTTTTTTTGTTACAAGACATAAAAAAAACACATTTATTAAAAAAAAGAAAAAGTAAACACAATTAGTATAAGTATAAAGTATACATTTTTTTTTAATTGTGCATAAAATGAACCAGCCAGGGATGGCAAAGTGGGCATGTCATAACTAATTGACATGTTGAGTCGGGTGTGTCTTAATCCCCATGGCAGAGGTTCTGTCGAACCCTTGAGACTGATTCACCGAACCCCTAGGTTCAGAACCACTGCACTAGTGGAATTACGACAAGAGGAAGCCCACGGACAAATCACTCAGATGATAGCAGTGAGATAAAGTAAATTTCCCAACACATTGTGTCCTTTTCTCTAAAATTATTGCAGCAATACAACTGCATTAAACATTAATATCCTAGATATAGATGTAGAATTAACAATATGGTATTGAATAACTAGCATTAAAAATGAACCATCACCTTATCGTGGTGGAAGGGTTTGTGATCCTCAGATTTAATTTTTCTGGACATATATGCTTCTGGCAGGATCATCCATGGCAAACAGGTCCAAGCTGAGGAATGGGGAGGGGAATCGAAAACCGATTGCCAGAGTTTTAATTCCTTGGCATCGTTTGCCGTTTATGTAAACAATTTCCTTATCAATCCCACGAGGGACAAATGACGTCACCTTGCATGCTGCGTAGCAATATTATTTACTCGCGCGCCTAGCAAGAAACATGGCGTCTAATGCTTGAAAGTTTGTTTATATTTTACAAGAAAGGATAACATCCCCTGATGTTATCCAACTTGCAATAGGTGCGGCCATCTCGTTACCTCTGCGTCCCGCGTCCGAGATGCATAATTTTCCCGCGGGACGCACATTTCCATATACTGTAATGTGCGTTTTTGGGACGCATGGAAATTTCTCAGTCAAAACAAAAACAAAACAAAACAAAACAAAAATTATGGCAGGCCTGAGAATTTCACGGTAACTGTCATTACCGGTAGCGTGTCGTTTCCATGGCGTCATTTTGACAGTACCTAAAAATCGTTTAAGCATAAAAGTCACCGCACACGAGTTGACTGTACGCGATCGAATCTCTCCTGTGTGATCAAAGCGATTTCACTTTGCTTGAATGTGTGTTTGTGGTGTGGTGTGTGAGTGTGTTTCTTCTAATTTACATTCGTTTTGTTTTCAGTGTTGGGGGGGTGGAAGAGATAATGTGATGTGCGCATGCGGGTTGCTATTTTAGTCCGCAAACTGAGGAATCGCGCGGATGAAAGTTTGAGATGGCGGCGAAAAAAACTCACAAAGGTCTACTAATTACGACATTGAAGAAATGGGAATGCCAGTCTGATTTTTCGTATGAATCGTCTGAAGGGCGTATCACTAAACTCACCTGTGATGTATGCACGAGAGCGAGATACAACGTGAGACACAATTACGAGGCAAGTTGGTCATTAGGTCTATAGGCTAATCGCTATGAAAAAATATGATGAAACAGTTTTGGTTATTCTACAATTTACTGGTTGTAGCATGGTAACTTTATGAATAAAACATTCATCACAAGGTGTAGTCAAGCTAATGTTAACTGTCGGTAGAACGAATGATGACGTGTGGTAGATTATTTTGTCAAATTGATAGTATATTACACATGCATCGTCTTGGGAAGAGGATGTCAAGCCACATCAATACTTACCTGTATTAATGATTACCAGTAAATTAATCTTTGCAGTGTGAGATTGGAAACAATACTATTTTTAGTGTTTTTCAGTACTATTTTTATAATATATTTTGTGGTATGCTGTATTCATGATGCCATATGAGTATATTTTGATCCATTTATTTTGTTGAATAAAATTGGAGTACACAGCTGCTGATGTAATGTTCATTGTTAATGCATAGTTTTCAAACATTTACCCTTGAAACATTATACTTTTAAGTTTCAGAATTCTTGATTATGAATATCAGTCAAAATAGAAAAATGGGTTCCCATGATGAACATTTACGGAACCCAAAATTAGTTACCGTGGTTTCCCATTGGATATACTGACGGAAATCTAAAACTATTAAAATGTTTGCAGCATTTTTTTTATAATTGTATGTATATGTTGTTGTTTGTGTTATTATCATATGCAATTGAATAAGTAGACCATTTCAGAATTCGAAATTTGGGAATCTCTAAATGCATAATGGGACTGTTCTGGGACTTTTCTGATCAGCGAATCCCTGGGACTATTTTCTTGTCTTTTCATGACAAGCTATTTACGTTCGTATTGTAAGCTTTTGTTAAATTGATAATTATTAGCATTTTAAGTTTGAACAGTTAAAGTTACCTAAATTATCTTCATTCATTCATCTTCCGAACTGCTTTATCCTCACTAGGGTCACGGTGGGTGCTGGAGCCTATCCCAGCTGTCTTTGGGCAGTAGGCGGGGGACACCCCGAATTGGTTGCCAGCCAATCGCCGGGCACACACGGACAAACAACCGTGCAATTTAGAGTGTTCAATCAGCCTGTCATGCATGTTTTTTTGGAATGTTGGAGGAAACCGGAGTACCCGGAGAAAACCCACACGAGCCCCGGGGAGAACATGCAAACTCCACACAGGGAGGCTGGAGCTGGAATTGAACCTCTGCACTGTGAAATCGACGTGCTAACCACTGGACTACCGGGCCGCCTACCTAAATTATATTCTCTTAAAAACTTTCTTAAACGTGTTTTTGTTCAGAGCGTCTGATTGACTGAAGGAACCAGGAAGTGTTTTAGTTGCCGGAAGGAGGTGTTCTCATTTGGTCCGCGGGGCAGACGTTGAAAAAATAAGTTGTGTTCAAACGAAGTCCATCTCTCCTTTTGCCCATTCTTAAAGTAGAGCCATCCATTCCAAAACTACAAACCCCTCAACCTACAGTATTATCCTTGCCTTTTGCGAGCGTTTTTACTTAGTTTTGTTTTCCCCTAGTTATTGTAACTAGCATCCTTTGTTGTACTTTGTCGGTCTTGCGTTTTTGTACTGAGAACCTCTTTTTGTTCAATTCCATGCGAGTCCTTGTTTTGAGAGTCCAATTCTGTTCCGGACCCTTCTGGATGTTTGTTTGTTTGTTTGTTTGTTTTTGCCATCCATCGACAAATAGTGTATCTATTTTTTCATTGTAGTTTTCAATATATTGATGACTGCAAAAATCACAATAATATTGGTCCGCAAGTTGCTCTCTAATTCTCACCCTTTTGCAAATTGCAAAACATGTTCCACTGTGTATCTTCCATTGATTTGATAGACATCTTTGAGATACAGTCCACACAGGCTCCTCTAGTCATTTATTATACAATGCTGTACAGTTCACACTAGTAATTTTGCCTTTGGTGGTTTGTAATATTTTGATCCTAAAATAAAGCCCCAGCTCTTGTATCGGAAAGCATAATGGTTCACAAATGAGCATTATTGTGTATTTGAAGCGATAAAATCAATACATTGTTGGAGGAAAATAGCTACAATGCAACCCGCTGCCTTTTCCTCACTAAACACAAGAAGCAATTTAATATGCAAATATCTCTTCCTTTTTTTAACAGTTTATGTTGCTTCTCTTTGTCACATTCTCCTCATGTGGGCTGATTGTTGGACCAATTATTCTTCCAAACAAATCGAACTCATCAAAAATGTATGCAATTATTTACAACAGCGCTTGGAGTGTGTAAATGTGTCACACATTTCTGGGCATGCTGAAAAGCTATGTCCATAATCTTGACCTGAAAGTTTCCTTTCAAGTAAAAATAATTTGTGCAGCGAATGATAATGTGTGATCCAGAGAGGGAATTTACAAAAAGTCGAATCATGTGTAAATGACGCCAGTCCATGAGATTGTCACGATGACTTTGGTGTGGATATTAAATTAGGGATGCACCCAGTGAAAATTAAATCAGGGATGCATTAAATTAAGTTTGAATTATGGATGGCAGAAGATCTGCAGTAAGCAGCCTTGTAAAAGTCGCATTTAACCTTTTGAGGTACGTAATCAATAAGATCCTCGGGCAGTCGACGGAATTTGTATGACTTGAATTAATCTTGTTCACATTCTATTACGCCGTCTGTACTCACAATTTTATTGTTACGCAGAAAAGGAAAAGGTGACATTCTTCACTACTTTGTCCATTTTGTCATCACTGCTCCATCTTCATTTCTGGAAAGGAAGATTAACAATGCATTTAATCCATCCTTTTCCACAAATAATGGACACGGTTGGTTTTAGTTCATCTTCAACTGTCGATGGGGGTAGGTGTCTTTTGGAGTATTAATGCAGTATGATTAAACAATGTTACTTTTTTTGGTTCTTTTTTTTATTTAGAAATGGTCACTTAGAAACTCTGAAATATGACCCTAAATGGAACCACCATCTTCTTCCCCACTTATTCCAGACACTACCTCCTTGTTGACAGTGCAACATTGTTGGCACGTAGTATTCATCCACCAACCATTTCGAGCTGCATCTACGGACCATCAAAATTAGCACTGCACTCATCACTGTGTAGAACTATTGAGAATATATATATATATATATATATATATATATATATATATATATATATATATATATTCCAAATGCTTCTCCTCATTGGATTGGTTCGGGGGGAGGCCCGGGGGTCGACTAGTTAGCAAGTTGGCCTCACAGTGCAGAGGTGCAAGTTTTGATTGGCCTTCCAGTGTGGAGTTTGCATGTTCTCCCTGTGCCTGTGTGGGTTTTCTCCAGGTACTCCGGTTTCCTCTCACATTCCAAAAACATGCGCGGCAGGTTAATGTAACACTCTAAATCAGTGGTCCTCAACTAGAAATGCTGTAGGTCCACTTTTATTTTTTTTAATAAGACCAAGGTCCGGTCCCATGCACGGCGGTCATGGGGAGCAGGGCAATACGCCCATTTAGTATGGTCAAGCCAAGCTTATACAAATCAACACTCCTCACAACCAACCAATAATGGGGTGCATGAAAATAACAATTATTCACTTTGCCAGTACACAGCAAATAATGAGAGGTATTGTGTTGAGGCAGTGCCCCCCGCGACCCTAGTGAGGATGAAGCGGTTCGGAAAATGGATGGATGGATGGATGTGTTGAGGCACAGGAACTCTTTTATTTTGTTAAGTTGTGCCTGCTTATTAATAGAAATAGCCCTTTTAGGGAAATAAGACATTTTTACTTTAACTTTGTTAAACAGTAGTTCTTTTTTCCCCCTTAATTTAACAAAAACAAAACAAAATACTCATTTTACCCAAATAAATACTAAACATGAAAACAAAAATATCCTTTTCATTTGTACAATTTCCCTTTTCACATCCCCTCTGAAATCACTGAAAAATATATCAGAAGAGGAGTTAAGAACCATTTTAAATACTGACACAAGGGAGCACAGGAATGTGCGGTGCTGTTCTTCCACTAAAGGTGAACGCAATGTCTGAGGCATGCACATATTAACCTACACATGCTAAGAAGATACATCAAAATATCCAGTTTCAGTGAGCACTCTGTTGCTTTTTGTTGTTGTGTCATACATGTCACAATCTTCCTGCTTGAGTCTTGATATGACCTTTTCAGTTTCTTTATTTCGTTTGTTCTTAGCTCTGAATTAGGAGGGAAATCCCGTTCCAAAGAGCTGTGCTCTGTCACATAGTGGCGTTTAATATTTTGAATCTTCACCAGAGCTTCCGTCTTTAGGCATATTAGACACATTGGCTTGGTGCTCGACAGAGGTAGAATGAAAGCATACTTGTCAGTCCATTCTTCATTGAAACGCCGATTTTCACTGTCCACCTTTCTCTTTGTAGCAAATTTAGAGGACGCCATTGTGATGATCAATTACCATGTTGCTGTGTTCTGATGTTAAACAGCTGCAAAGATCCCCGCGTAGACGGGAGCAAAACTGCACACAATCGAAACCTCCCGCGATTCGTCTTGTCTAATTGTCTGTGTGCGGCTCTCCTGGACTGAAGCCGTGGGCACACTGTGGCGTCGCGCATGCGTCTGTTTCCTGACACAATCATCCATTTTGACTGCGTGTGTATTGGGGTGACGCGTGCTGACGCTTATGTATGGGCACACCTTAAGTTCAGAGGAGCCAATCAGCGCATCGTTATCGCCGATATGCCCTGCCCAGCCAGGGTCTCCTGTTAGTCAAACATTATACAACACACAGTCGCGCTGCTGCGGTCCTCATCTGTTAGTGCACGCAAAGAATACAACAGATAATTTTAACAAGCGATCGCGGTAATGCGCAGATTATAGTCCACAAATATAAAATGTATAACGTAAAAATCACTTTATAAATTATTATTTTATACAATTTGCCAAGGGTCCGGACAGAGGAGGTCCTGACAGGAGGTCGGCGGTCCGGTCAGAGGAGGTCCGTGGTGGATTGCGGTCCGCCAGTTGAGGCAGACTGCTCTAAATTGTCCCTAGGTGTGCGTGTGAGCGCGAATGGTTGTTCCTCTTCCCGTGCCCTGCGATTGGCTGGCAACCGATTCAGGGTGTCCCCGTCTACTGCCCAAAGACAGGTGGGGTAGGCTGCAGCATGCCCCGCGACCCTTGTGAGGATAAAGCGGATCAGAAAATGAATGGATGGATGGATGGATGCCATTTAAATAATTTAAGTAAAGTGAGGTTTTTTTCATTCTCACATATTGCATGATGTTAAAGTTCAAAGCAATCAGAATCAGAATCAGAATCATCTTTATTGGCCAAGTATGTAGAAGTATGTAGAACACACAATCATCATGTTACAGTAGCTTACAATAATTAACTTTTCACGAATAAAACCTCAACTTTGTTTTTGATGAACCCTTAGTCCCACCGTTCTACTATATTTTAATGTGGTCATGATGATGTTGGCTGGCAACCAGTTCAGGGTGTCCCACGCCTACTCCCCAAAGACAGCTGGGATAGGCTCCATCATGCCCTGCAACCCTTGTGAGGATAAGCGTATCAGAAAATGGATGGAGGGATTGGTTAGGGGTGGCCGAAAAAGCTTGAAGCATGATTGCATGCCTCTTGCAGGATCCTGCATTGAAAGGTTGTGGTGTTCCTGAGACAGTGGCAGCTTCAAATACATGTTTGCTACTCATCTGTGGCTTATAAACAGCTGCTCTATCAACACCGTGGATTTTCCTTACAGAAAATTCTGGTAATGCCCATTTAAGAACAATTACACTGAATCACCCATAAACAGTTTGATGATTTTTTTATTTTTTTTCCACTCGTTTTAGTTTGTTCCACACAAAATCATTCCTTTTCCTCATTGTGCCTAATTATTGCAAATAATTTTACTTTAATTACACTCACATGGGAAAATAATTGTCCAAGCTGTCTGATAGTTCTATCAATGATCTGAGTCGATACCAGAAAGAACAGATGAAAAAAAAAAAAAAGACATATCAAATTTTGTTTAATCTCATATGAATGATAATTTAGAACACCATGCAATAAACAGAAACAACATTGAAGAACAACAGGTCGGTCTAATGTTATTCCAATCGCTTTGTTCACATAATCTAAGATTAGTTTTAATACTACTCAGGGAGCAAGTGCTAAAACTTGAAATTATTTTTGCGACTGAATTATGAGTGCTGATGATGTGTTTGACAAACAATTTCAATTGGGCTTCGCCATTCCGTCATTAGTGTATGTCTGTAAAGAAAAATGTTTCTAAAACCTGATAAGAGCACCTCATTTCAAGTGAAGGTGGAGTTCTAAACTTATGAACTGTGCTGAAGAAACAAAGAAACAGCAAAATCACAGGCGGAACGTGAAAGTGCGGTATCGATGTTTATTTTGGACAGAAATGAGAAATTGAAATTGTATTTATTAAGTTAAGCTTTCTTCTGTTGGAATTAAAGTAAAAATGAAAAACTTATTTCTCAGTCAAAAAAAAAAAATGTTTACTATAGTTTTGTTTTTGAAAAACACTAAACTCATGTCACAATAACAGTTCTGTCTTGGCACTAAAAATACAATTTTAGTTAAAAAAACAATCTTTGTACAGTAAAATGTATTTTTTTTAATTCATACTAAGGCTGTTAATTTCAAGTTAATTAAACAAATTTTTTATCATGGCATCACGTTTATTGTTTCACTTAGATGAGTGTGTGGAAAATAAAGAAGATAAATGCAGAATAACATGATCACATTATTCCGGTTCGAGCAGGGGTGGGCAAACAGAAAACACAGAAAATACACAACCAAAATAAATAATACTTTAACCCTGCAATATTCGTTCGGAAGAAATTTGGTGAAAGAACTGCTTCTGATATCTAAAAAAAAAAAAAAAAAAGTGAAGACAAATTTGTATATTTTTCCCCCCAAAATGAAAAAAAAAATCAATTTAGCGAAGAAGGGCGGCCCGGTAGTCCAGTGGTTAGCACGTCGGCTTCACAGTGCTGAGGTAACGGGTTCAAATCCAGCTCCGGCCTCCCTGTGTGGAGTTTGCATGTTCTCCCCGGGCCTGCGTGGGTTTTCTCCGGGTGCTCCGGTTTCCTCCCACGTTCCAAAAACATGCATGGCAGGCTGATTGTGCACTCTAAATTGTCCCTAGGTATGAGTGTGAGCATGGCTGGTTGTTCGTCTCTGTGTGCCCTGCGATTGGCTGGCAACCAATTCAGGGTGTCCCCCGCCTACTGCCCGAAGACAGCTGGGATAGGCTCCGGCACCCCCCGCGACCCTAGTGAGGATAAAGCGGTACGGAAAATGGATGGATGGAATTTAGCGAAGAAAAAAAGAGAAAAGTTGACCGACTTTATTTGGAGCTCGGAAGTTTTACACGAGATTTCGGGCAACTGTGATAAAACCTGTCATTGTGTGGTCGACCAGAAAGGCGCTTATAAATAAAATGTATTATTAATATTATTATTAGTATTTGTTGAGCAGTTAACATGACTTGTTTTTGTTTACATACAGTGACAATCTATCAATCTCAGCCCTTCATTCCATTCTCCAAATAATCACCAATTGGATCAATATTTGGAGTATTGACCTTTTTTTGCCAATCTCTGTAAAACAATCCAACTCTTTTAGTATTGCAGGCCAAGACTACAGTTTTTGCTCAAAGTGTTAACTTAAAACATCATGTCTTGGCGATATTCCGCCCCACGAACCGAAATCAATGTCCACTTCAGTGGGCGACGTAACGGGAGAAATTATTGATTGACTACATAGTCTGATAACTATCTGGCTCCTCGTCAATTACAGTAAAGGTCAGTTCAAAAGGCTGTTAATGATCTGCTGTTCTGTCGGACGCTGATGAATGCACTGCTTCTCGATTTTCACTGCATTTTTGTAAAGCACTCCGCCACCACACCCCTCCCTCCGCCCCCAAAATGAGAAAAATGGCATAAAGAGGACTTGACACATATTCAACCCTGCAACGCATCTCCCACCCCTCACTGTTCCTCCTTGTGTTGTTTTGCACTCAGCAACTCTGAGGGCAGCTCTTTGGAGCATTGTGGCAATTCATCACGGCGGTGTCGTGTCAGACGCCATCACGATTCACATTTGAGAAGCAGCCGGCTGTCATAAATGAGCAAGTGGCGGTCAGTTCCATGCCAAATTCGCTCTCCTTAGCAAGAGTCATGTTCCTGTCCACACATCAGGGATAGTACAACATATCACTCATGTCATATCACATAACGTGATGGCACATTGGGAGTATTCATAGATGGATCTTGGGGATTAGCCAGTGACAAGAAAGGTCACAAAAAAGGCCAAAACAACCTTGTTTTTTATTTGCATGTTTGCTTTTAGCCCCTTAACATAATTTTTAACATGAATAATCGGGAAAATAATCATAGTCAGTGTAGTTTCTCTTTTCAGAGACATACATAGGGGCATTACAGAGCATAAACAGTCCATCAGATGAATTAAAGAAGGCTCATTTTTTCCATTAATAAAAAGCTTCCTTATTTTTCCAAATAATCACCAATTGGATCAATATTTGGAGTATTGGGTAAAACATCCATCCATCCAAACCGCTTCATACTAGGGTCGCGGGGGTGCTGGAGCCATCCCAGCAGTCTTCGGGCAGTAGGCGGGGGACACCCTAGTGCCAGCCAATCGCAGGGCACACAGAGACGAACAACCATCCACGCTCACACTCATACCTAGGGACAATCAGAGACATACATAGGGGCATTACAGAGCATAAACAGTCCATCAGATGAATTAAAGAAGGCATAATAGTCCATTTTTTCCCCTCACAATTTGAACCAGTTCCCAGCTAGAGTAATTAAGGTTCTGTGCCGAGTTTTCGTCCAAATTCCACAGGGTTAAGGAACGATGGAACACTTTTTGGCCTTGCAGAAATCAATCTTTTTTTGCGGGACAGTCCTGTCTCATACACCTGCTCACCACACCCCTACACTCCAGGGCCAAAGCTCAGCGTGGTTTACATTTCTATGGTGAAAAGCTTGGAGCCTTGAGTCTAAAAATGCAGGTCTTAACTGTGAAGCGTACACCAATCCCCATAAAGATGGCACAAGTGGAATTAGTAATTTAGTACCTGGCCGCCAAGTTACATTGACCAATTCATGTACGGATCCATGTATAGTGAGAAAAAAAGGTGATACACCTCTGTTCAAATGCCAGGGTTTTGTGATGTAAAAAGGAGACCAAGATAAATGCTTTCAAAATGTTGTTTCACCAATAATGTCACCTTAAACCTGCACAACTGAAAAAGAAAACTGATGTATTTTCGTGAAATAAATTCAAAATGCACAACTATGATGATTCGGAGGGACAAGTGTGCCTCTTATGACTGCTGATGTTGCTGTGCTTAGAATCAACCAGTCACATTCCAAACCACATTAAATGGAATTTAGAACACACCTACCACTATTAAAAGTGCCCCTAAATTAAATTAACCCAAAACATTCAATTTGTTCTTGTAAGCTTTTCCTGGCAATTATGCAGTCACATCTTACAGCACACACCATGATCTGCAGAGACCTTTGACAGCATCAGCGGGTTATTTTTTAAAGGTATCAGTCAGAAGAAGAGCACAAAAATATCAAAGGCATTAAATATACCAATGGACACAGAGAGGACAATACATCGACAACAGTGACATAACCAAGAAATGGATATCTCTCCAAAAATTGATGAAACCTCGTCAGGAAGACTGCCAAGAGGCCAACAACATTTGAAGGAGCTGCATCAATTTCTGGCAAGTACTGGCAACAATCTCCCATCTTCTTTTGATGTTTGGGCTCAGGGGAATCGAGGAAAGACAAAGAAAAACTTCCAGAGTTTGAAATACCTCACTTGATCTCCAATGAAACCAAGGTTGAACTTCCACCCATCCATCCATTCATTTTCTAATCCTCTTATCCTCACGAGGGCATGCTGGAGCCTATCCCAGCTGTCTTCGGGCAGAAGACAACTGGTTGCCAGCCAGTCGCAGATGTTTAACTTTTTAGCCATAATTCGGAAAGGTATGTTTGGCGCAAATACAACACTGCTAATCACCAAAAGAACAGTGAAGCATCGTGCGGGCAGCATCTTGTTTTCGGAATGTTTTTCTTCAGCTAGAAGTGAGGCTTTAGCGAAGTTGAAGGGAATTATTGACCATTCCACATTTCACTCAGTGTTACCACAAAATTTTCAGGCTTCTTCTGGAGAGCAAAAGTAATGCATGCAAAGCCCAGTGGAACTGCCAAACTTCCCTTTGGGTTAATACATTTGGGGTTTATCTGAAAGCATTAGGCTTTGGAGCTGGGAGAACACAGGTTTGAGTTCTGCTATGCTGCCCCATCCCTAACCCATCAAAAAAAAAAAAAAAGATTAAAAATGGCAACTAGCTGTTTGAGGGATGCTAATCTGCTTAATGGCTGTTGAGATCTGCAACCCCAGATCAAGTGTTGGTGGTGTGACGTTGGATGGTTCCTGACTCTTATTTGTGCCCACCCTCTTTGGAGTCTTCGGAGGCAGTGCTGGAGTGCACTTCCACTGAAGATTCTTTGCTGCTGGGTGGAACTTAATGGCCAGATGAACAATGACATAGTGTGTCTGCTGGGAGTGTCTAACACAGTACCCTGTGAGAAGTACTTTTACTCCGACGCCTGATAGAACTTTGACCTTATGCTCTGTGGGTCACGTTCTGTGACGCCATTGATGAGGCAGGCTAATAGAGCTGTTGACGTAAGATGGTTGGAGGCTGAATCCGTAGATACACACTGGTGGTGAGGGATTTTGTCAAGCTGTAGAAGGAGTCATTTGGCCTCTAAGACCCTGGAAGCAGCTGTTGGATACCACCAGACAAAACGGAATGCAGCTTTGGTGGTTGCTGAGGCAAACACCTGGGCATCTTTAGAGATAAGTGAGGCAATGGATCATGACTTTAGTTTCAAGGACATTCTGGTTCACCGTGCAGCTTTTTAAGAGCAGTGCACCATCAACATTGACCTTGACTTGAGACATTGTAAGTCAATCAAGAGAATACTTTGGTTGGGAGAAGAGAAAGAGCGTCTGCAGACTCTGAGGTGCGCTCTCCAATCAGTGGGGTTCCGGTTGTCAGGGTGATAAAAGTAGTGCCGCTGTTGCAGGGCCCCAGGTGTGGATGAGATCCATCCATCTATTGTCTTATCCGCTTATCCTCACAAGGGTCGCCGCAGGTGCTGGAGCTAATCCCAGGTGTCCTCGGGCAGTAGTAGGTGGGGTACACTGAACTGGTTGCCAGCCAATTGCAGGGCTCACAGAGATGAACAACCAGCCGCGCTCACACTCACACCTAGGGACAATTTAGAGTGGTCCATGAATCTGCCATGTTTTTTGAATGTGGGAGGACACCGGAGTACCTGGGTAAAACCCACGCAGGCACGAGGAGAACATGCAAGCTCCACACAAGAAGGCCAGAGCACACAAGAACCCTGCACCTCTGCACTGTGAGGCCGACATGCTAACCAGTCTACCACTGGATGCCACCAAGTAAAGATAAAGGCTCAGGATGGTATAGGACTGCCTTGGTTAACACACCCCTACAATATTGCATGAACATTAAGTGTCTCTGGATTGGCAGTCCAGGGGTGACGTTCCCTGTCTTTCGTGGAAAAGGGATCAAATGTTTCTGTATGTTCATGCTACAGGGGAAGCACACTTCTCAACATCCCTGGTAAAATCTATTCCGAAATTTTGGCATGAAGGGTTCATCGGAAAGTAGAACCTCAGATTCAACAGGAGCAGGATGGCTCTTGTCCATGGAAACGTGGTGCATAGTGTTTTCCCAACCGTTCTTATGTGCTTCGTGGACTTGGAGATGTTCTTAAACCATGTCTCTTGAGCCGTCCTGTGTGCACATCTGTGCTTGTGCCAGATGTGTAAAATCCTTATGTACCCGGCATGTGGATCCTTCCGGAAAATCTGGATGAAGGGATGTGAATGAGAAAAGTCTGAGCTTCCATGCTTAAGATGCTGCCCCCAGATAATAAGAAGAAAAGGGATGGATGGTTAGCCAGATTACAATGGACCTGTGCATACTTGCAGTCCGGCACCCACAGATTCACCAATTTGCGTAATTTCTTTCAATATATTTTTTTCAATAATCTTAATTTTTTTAGGGAAGGTGGGGCCTTCTGTGGAAAATATAGATATATTGGAGGTCTGTCCGTGTTTCTTGTAGATCTTTGGGGTATTTAAAAAAGGTTTTATTTTTTCTAATGCTATTAAGGAGTCAATTAAACACTGATTTCGGGTACTCGTGGGCTTGCCCAGTCCTGATTCCCCACAAACAGAGGGGGTCCTCTGTATTCTCAAAGTTAGTTTGGACAATTACAGACTTCCCTTTGTAAAACTCGTTCCCCGTCTGCACTGAAGAAAAATGGCATACTGGATTAATGCATCATGTTTTAATGTCATTAGCTCATAATTTCATAACTCTGTGGAGTCGTTTTGTAAAATCCCTTCAAAGCTTTGTAAAATGACTTTGTAAGCTAACTTTGTAACATACCTTTGTAATGTCACTTCTTGATGTAACATTGTAACACAAAGTGATGTTGTGTCATTGTAAAGTCATATTTTTAAGCAAGCATCATATAAATATGATGCATTATTATTATTAACTTTGTCACGTAACGTTATGTAATGTCATAACATAACTATACTACATAACATTGAAATTCAACTGCGTAATGTGAATCTGTTATTTTTTCACAATGCAATTTCCTCCCTTTGTAAGCATCTGAAATATGAAAAAAAATGGCAAAAAAAAAATCATATGTAATCATGACGTCACGCTACCATTACTCTATATTCTCGTACAGCCCCTGGAGGGTACTCATGCACTACAGTTTAAGAATCTCTTCGCTGGGTAGCATGCAATAAACTGCCAAAGACAAGATTACAATTTCAAATTAGATTACATCGTAGGCGTTGTGTTAGTATTTTTCACAAACACAGAGCTTGTCAGAAGTGGTGTGGAAGCGTGATTCACCTCAGAGAAAGTGACCTCAGGAAAATTGGCAATCCATCCATCATATCTGTGCAGAATTTCGATGCACCATGTGGCCATGCAATTTGTTGTCTGATGGGCCATTGTTCCCTCCAACAGGAAGCTTCCAGGTATGGAAACTAATGACACCAAGGAGTTGTAGGAAACAAGGGATTGTTTTAAGGAAACAAACAAGTGCAAATCATCAGATCATTCCAGACTCGTTTGGTGGAGGCGGACTGAGGTGAACTAGTAACTCACGTAGCCTCCTTGGAATATAAACATGGATGTCCACATAAAACTGACCATGATGATGTGACTCAAAAAGATCATATTTCATATTGCAAACGTACTTGGACATGAAACCGATTATCTGTTTGTTTGTTTGTTTGTTTCCAACAGGTCGATTTCATCATAAAGTTGCAAGTTGGTCAAAATAGTATATTGTAACAATAGCTCATGTGGAAGTGAGTTTAAAAAAATGCAGAAAAAATGTCAAGAAATGGGCCTGGCTCGGCAGAAATAATAGTGTATGTAACAATAATAATGGGTGTTCAAGTCAGCATCACCTTTCAGTCTACATAGTGTGTTACAATATGTCCAGTAGTTGTTAGTCTCCATTGTAATAGAGACTGTTGAGATGCTGCTGTTTTAGTTAGCAACTGAGTTACAACATGCCCAGCACATAACTCTTTAATATTTGCACATGAACAATTAATGAGATATTTACACTGTATACCAGTGTTTTTTTTACTGAGGGAAAAATCTATCCTACGGCGGAGTTTATCTGTGGCACCGAGAAACCAAGGCACTCTTTTTGAGTTGGGCCAGTGTTTCAGAAAACTCGGAGCATGGGGAATCGAGAAAGCCAATGGGCAAAGTACAAGCACCTCCACTTCCAGTGGCACTGTTGCTCACTTAACGCTCTGGCGACCACCTGGTAACATGGTCATCCGCACTGTGGGTCATAGTAGGTACTTTGTGTTTCTTATAAATTATCACCACACATTTGTTATGAATTGTTTCCAGGTTCACTGGCTTCTTGTTGTGTATTTCACAGTCAACACTTGTGGAAGATGTGCAGATTGTTTTTGTCCGGTCTTGATAGGGTCACACAAGGAAAGAAATTACTAGGTGGAAGTCTCCAAGTGCAGACTTCATAGCGATGTGATTCACAGCGATCATTCTGGCCAACTTTACATAAGTGGAGATTTTCTTGCAGGTCGTCATAAATGTACTTTGTATCTGCCGGTCTCTTGCATGCACTCCAGCAAGTCAGTTTCTGTGTCTGCCATAAAGGCTATGTGCCTCTCTTGTGCTAAATGTTAAGGGAATAAAGCTACTTCCACTGGCCGGGAAGCAAGTTGGCTGTGTTCACGCACACAACGGCGCAAACGCCCATTTCTAACTGTGTTAAATACCAAAAGAAACAAAAGTTGACCTCTTCACACAATTATACTGTGGTTTGCACAAGGCTTGCACTGGGTGGAAAAATAGGGCCCATACTGTTAACCCTTTCAGGGACAGCAGTTACTACAGTGGCCAGCTTACCATGTTATCAGGTTACAGGCTGCATGAAAGGATTAAAGTCGATTTTTAGTCAGAGTGAATATCATAATTATTTTTGTCTGATACTATTTTAAGGAACAGCCTAGCACAATGTGATAGGTACATTTTCAAGTTAGCATCACTAAGCTAAGTTTTCATGGTCAAAGATTCAGCCTTTGATGAAGCTTATATAACTGTTCTGATTGCACTCTCCGACTTACACCCACACACTTGCATCATCGGATAATATTTGTTTGCTGAAACCCTTTAATTCTTTCCAATATCTGTCCATTCGACACGACTTTTCCTCATTAATTAGCGGGTGTGATGGAGCCACTTGATGAGAGGTGGGCCTCTCCTTGGAGTTTATTTGCCTGTCTCGCCCAAATACAGCCCAGCGGTAGAGCGGTCGTCTACCAACCAGAAGGTTGTGAGTTTGATTTTCAAACCTTGTGACCATGTCAAAGCTTCCTTGAGCAAGAACCTGAACCCTCAGTTGCTCCTGATGCTGTGTCATCAGGAGGTAAAACAAGGTGACAGCGTTGACGCGCTTTGCGTACATGAAGATAGAAAAGTGCAATCGAAGTGAAAGCCCATTTACCATTTAGCTCAAATAGGCTGTGGTACACCCGTGACAGTAAGAAGGCTCAGCAGTATACAAAGTGGATGGATAGCTTTTCACGCCTATCTATGCTGTGTGTTTTATCTGGTTGCTTTTATGTCTTATGTCAAAAATTTGTCACCTGAAATCTCGCCAAAGAGTTTTACCCTCAGTAATATGAAAAAACATACTTGATTTTGGTTGCAAATTTTAAAAATGTATTCAAATACCACTTATCATTTCTTTCATTTTGAGGAAAATGGGTTTAACCCACTTTAATTATGTGCAACCGATGAATTGAATAAATCCAAATGAACTTTTTTTTTTATGTGGAAGGCAACTTCATTTGCAATTTGCTCCCAAATGGTACAGTAGAGTATGTAAAGTCCAGCACTTATCAAATCATATTTAATTATTCAGCCAAGATATTTTGCAAAAAAATAGCACAGTGAAGACAAAAAAAACATCCACATGTATGGCAGTAATCCAGCAAGCATCACGGGGTCAACTCTGATGGTGTGTGACTTTTCTTTGCCTTTTTGCCAATGTTTATAATTTGTCTCTACAAAGTTTCACTACCCGGTGACACTACAATTTGGAGCTAGACGATGATGTGACAATGAGGCGCTACAATGTGGTGCTACAATGTGGTGCTACAATGTGGCGCTACAATGTGGCCTTACAGTATGAATGAATTTATTCTTTGGAACGTATAAGAATGACTGAAAAAAAAGAACAACTAGACAAACCAAATTAATCTCAAATAAAATAATCACAAAGAAGTTGAATTCGACAGATCTGAAAAGGAGTAGGAAGAAGTAAAACTTATTTGGTCTTACCCCTTTAGGATGAACTCTATATAAATATTACTTTATTTGAACATTGAAAGATAGACAGATACTTTGTTCATCCTGTGTGAGAAATTGGAGAATATATCAATATTGTACTTTGATACTATGATAAAAGGTAAGAAACATTGATGTATACACATCCTTATTTGGACACACACTGACACACAATAATATAAGTGATTGCATCATGAAAAACAACTACCCTTACCTGTATAATATACTTCCACAGTCGCATTCCATTATTTGTTAATTTAAAAAAAAAAAAAAATTTAATTGTGGTTCTGCATTTTTGGATCCTAAAATTTGCCAAATTTGACGATGTCACATGACAATGTGATATGATGGTGTGGCTTTATGGTGTTGCATTGTGATGCAGTGATAATGTCATGCCACAATGTCATACTGCAGTCTCACACTAAAAGTAAAATTACAGGGTCCCAACACAAATTTATATTCTTATATTCCACCACTGAGTTACACTCCAAAGATGCACCACCAACTTACACGTTAAAGTCAGCATACACAATTGGAGGACTCACACTCAAACCAGTTCACACTTCAGCATAACATTTCCAGAATAAATACGTATGTCAAATATCAAAGCATATAACTATTCTTTTGTTTTTACCTCTCTAACAGAGGTGAACATCTTTTTTTTCCACTTTTGTGAAAAGAAAGAATTTACAAAGAGGCCTGACTCATTCTGCATTAATCTGATTTACTCTTATTTTTATTGTTTTTCTTCTTCCAGTTTACTTTTTATTAATACCATCGATTGATTTGTACTGTATTTACACTTGTGTGTGAAAATGTCATTTAATGTGTTACCTGTACAGTTAATACAGATTTTGTTTTGGGTTCATGTTTGACCCTGAAACCGATTGACAGATAGAGAATCTAATGGAGAGACAATTGAGAAAGGATTAAACGAAATAATAATTATTTATAAGTTTGCCTGTATAAACCAAATGCCACATTTTTAAACACATTTTGTATAATAATTTTGGGAGGTTTTTTTTGGAGCAAAGCTGACAGCTACACACACACACCATGTACAGAACCTTTTGACAGGAGAAATAAAGGTTTATTGGTTTTTACAGGCATTGTAAGGGAGAGCGGATTCATTTTTATAGTGTGTTTTAGGACCTGTACTTTACCGTGCTGTGTATTTATTGATCCAGTGCTCACACCGAGGTTATCCTTGATTTAAAAAAAAAAAAAAAAAAAAATCATTTGGCATCGTTTTCTCTGAGCCAGCTCTGTGGGATTCATTATCTTCACCTCGATCTATGTGTAAATGGCTGGGATGAAAAAAGTGACTAACAAATGAAATTGAGCTTGGTTTCGGGGGGGAAAAAAAGGACATCATCATGCAGGCGGGATAAATAAAAGCAGGAAACAATGGGGCATTGCCGCGGGAGCATCATTAGGCCAACCAATAACAGTAACCTTCTGCAGCGTTTGTGGCCACTCAGCAGTTCCTCAACATGAGCCTGCACACATTGACTCTCACACACACAGCCTTAATGACCACACACACACACACGATGAAACTCCCCTAAGCCACCTTAACACATGTATTGCACAGCAACATGCATATATTGCACTGGCCGTTATTTTGAATTCCACCTGTTTCCTCCTCATCCTCATCATCATCACCAGCTCTCCGAGCTAGGATTAAAAGAACTTATTCATGTGTTCCGATTGAAGCTTTCTAAAGTTGATCTTCTGCTGCTGCAGCATCAGTCTGCATGCCGGATGACGCTCTCACCCCAATGACACTATATCCCCACATCAAATGTCCCCCCCCCCTTTTTTTTTTGACTTGGCAATGAGCTGCAACTCACAGGTGAACTCTTCCCTCCCTCGCTTCTTAAAGGCAGGCAATTACTCACAGTTGTTGGCAGCAGACGCTCCGCGGAAGGCGCAGAAAGTCACGCAGAAGGCAAGCATGTGCGCCAGCCTGGTCATCTTTCCTTCTTCGTCTTGTTGCCTTTGCTCCCCTATTTTGAAATGCTATTTTATCCTCTGAGAGTTGACGAGCGACTGGCGAGGAGGAGCAGAGAGGCTCTTCATCTTCCTTTGTCCACGGAGAGAAGGAATGTGACGTGGGAGAGCAAACCGCTCCCACGACGACGACAGGCTGCAACCCCCCTCCTTCTCGTCCTCCACAACAACGACGGCGATGTGAGGCAGCCAACATCCGCTCTTACTCACTCACTCAGTCAGCAGCATCCCTGCATCGCTCTCCTCTCCCGCCTCTATCCTCCTGCCTCCTCCCACTATCGAAAGCACCCACCCACCAGGATGAGGGGGCAACGCCTGCCTGCAGCACATACTTTTTTATTGTAGACCCGAATTTTAATATAGAAGGCTACTGTAGATAGCAGAGTCCCGCCACAAATATCAGATGAGTCATACGCTGTGCAATCACATTGAGCATATCGCATTCCTGTATCAGAAAACTATGTGATAAGATTGATTGCTCGTTAGATACCACATATTTCATACAGATCGATACCATAGATTAAAAATGTATGCTGGTTTGCCAATACTTCATCAAAAACTAAAAAGCATCGATACTAGGTTCATGGCTCAACAACTTAGATATGTGCAAGGACGACATCAGACAACAGTAATATGAGAACAATCTTGAATGTGTTGGCTTTTGATACTGACGTAATACATCTAATAATATAGCATATTATTATTATTATTAATATTAGATATAGGTTTATGGTCAAGTGGACAGTTAGACAGATAGAAAAGGAAAAAAAAGATCATTACAGTCAAACCTCGGTTTTCAACCATAATCCGTTCCAGAAGGCTGTTCGAAAACCGATTTGTTCGAAAACCGCGCCCTTGAAAAAAAAAGAAATATTTATTGAACACATCTGCACACAATGGAACGTTACACGAGGAAGCATCACTTCCTCGTCTACCCGAGGAAGCGTCACTTCGTACGCCATAACAACTTTGTCAGTACCATAGAGGCTAAAATTGACAAGTGCTGGGACTCTGTACTGCTGCATACCCAGACCATTTAAAGCACCCGTGAAGACTGAGAGTGGCCTTAATTTACAGATTGTAGAGTTTTCATGTGACATGAGAATTCTGTAGTGATCCGTTTTGAAAATATGGCACACTTTAATTGTGAACTTGCATCGTGGATCTGGAAGTTATCACCAGTGATGTGTACATGGCTCAACCACACGCTACTTTGAAGGAGTGTGTGTTTTTACATTCACCTTTTGATAAATCTAATCCAAGCAATTTCATCGGAATATACCATACTCATAACGGAAAGCCCCAAAATCTCGAACTTTCGGGTCATTATTATGATGACTGTATTGTTTGCGACTGGCACGTCCACTCCAAGTCACATTAGCATGCGCAAATGCTCCTTGCAGGTGAAGAAAAAAGTCCTCCGCTCATCCTTTTTTCACCATTTAATGTCAATGCTCGGCTGTCATTATAATGTAGTGGGGAGACTCACACAGCCGTTGTTGGGTACTCAGTGCGCGTATATAGAACAGACGTAACGGCAACCCCCAGACCACTTCCCCCCATGCGCACGCATATCTCTCACGCATCTCTCTCTCTCTCTGTATGTGCGTGTGTGTATATATAAATATATATACATACATACACACACACACACACACACACACATACACACACACATTTATCAGTGGCCGATGCTGGTCTGTCAAGGAGGGGAAGCTCAATTTCGGCCTACACCATAAAATGTGTCCGTTTATTTATGCGTCAATTCGACTCTCCGTTCCTTTATAAAAAAATTAAGAGGATGCCTTCACCATAAGATCGGCGATTGGCTCATTTCGCTGTCAATCAAAAGAGATTCAGCCTCAGACAGATCATCCAATCATCATGCAGAAAAGCTGAGCTTCCCAGCCAGCCTACAAATGCCCATTGTCCATAGACTCCCAGAGACGCTGAGCGTCCAATGGGCGGGAAAAAAACAGCATTTATCCAATGACTTGTCTCATTTCAATGCATCGGGACAACATACACTGAACTCTCCAGACGCCCAGCGTCCGCGCAGTCGACGCTCAGCGTCCACACAGTTTAAAGCACAGTGAAGCCGTGGGAATGAACGAGAAATAAGTCGCGTCGTAACCAGCAATAATTGAATTGAATTGAATTGAATACAACTTTATTGTCAAATGAAGCTGTAAGACGATTGTAAGAAGCTGATTCCGAACAGAAGTTGAGCGCGTTGTAGAGCATATTTAGTCAATGACATGTCCACACAATTGCACGTACACACATATATTTGATCACTTACTTTTTGACATTTTAGGGGAAGCTGAGCTTCCCTTGCAGTCTTAGAGCAATCGCCTTTGCATTGTATACATAGTTCAGTATTGTATAATAACTGTAAAAAATAAAGCTGACTATCAAGGACCAAGTACAACTTTACTGTCAAATCCTACTTCACATATTTCACGTATCACTTGTTATTTTGGGAACGTAACCCCCGCGCTCAACGAGGGATTACTGTGTGTATTTATATATACAGTCAAACCTCGGTTTTCGTCCATAATCCGTTCCAGAAGGCTGTTCAAAAACCGAACATGTTCGCAAACCGAAACCACGCTGTTTTTAAAATAAAAATGTTTCCTGAACACATCTGCTCACAATGGAAAGCAACACAAGGAAGCGTCACTGCCCCGCTACCCGAGGAAGCGTCACTTCCTCGTGTAAGGAAGGTGAGAGGAGTCAAATGGTGCATTCAAGTGCGCTCAGTTTGTTCGAGAACCGAAGTTTGTCCGTCATCCGAGGCATAAAAAAACTACATTTTTGGTCGAAAACCGAATTGGTCGAGAACCGAGACGTTCGAAAATCGAGGTTTGACTGTATATATATTTATAATGTAAACCATGTTGGTCATCATGCACATCTATCCATCCATTTTCTGATCTGTTTTATCCTCACAAGGGTTGCGGGGGGGTGCTGGAGCCTATCCCAGCTGTCTTCAGGCAATAGACACACCCTGAACTGGTTGCCAGCCAATCGCAGGGCACACAAAGACGAACAACCATCCGTGCTCACACTCACACCTAGGGACAATTAAGAATGTTCAATCAACCAGCCATGCATGTTTTTGTAACGTGGGAGGAAACCGTAGTACCCAGAGAAAACGCACACAGACACGGGGAGAACATGTAAACTCCACATACGAAGGCCAGATATCGAACCAGAGATCGACCCCATGACCTCTGCGCTGTGAGGTCACCGCGCTAATCACTCGATATTTTGCCCGATTTTATTATTTATTCATATAAACCCTGCGGCAAGAACAAAAGTTTGGGCAAGCTAAAAAAAATATAATTCAGCAAGTGTGATATCACAAAATTAATACCATAAATACAAAGCTAGACAAATATATATATAAAAATATATATACATTAAAAAAGATTAGTGTCACATTTAATGGACGCTGCCATGGATGTATTGTTTTCATAACATGTTTTTTTTATGGTGGTATTATAGTTACTAGTTTGAGAATGTCTGGGCAGAATTTCTTGTAACTGTTACCTAGTGCTGTTTGGAATCAATAAGTTTGTATATGTGTGTGTGTGTGTGTGTGCGTGCGTGTGTGTGTGTGTGTGCAGCATAAGAACTCGTCTTGGTGCTTGTGGTTGCTTCGTCGGCATGTACTGTTTCAATAATTCATATGTAACATGTTTTTTTTTTTAATGGTGGTATTGTAGTTAGTAGTTCGAGAATGTATGGGCAGAATTTCTTGTAACTGTTACCTAGTGCTGTTTGGAATCAATACGTTTGTATGTGTGTGTGTGTGTGTGTGTGTGTGTGTGTGTGTGCGGATAAGAACTCGTCTTGGTTTTTGTGGTTGCTTCGTCGGCATGTACTGTTTCAATCATTCATACGTACATACATGGTTCGCTGTGAAATAAAAGAAATACATGATTTCAGCAGAGTTAAAGACATGCTGTTTGTTGACAGGTCGCTGCGGTCATTCTCATGCCGATCATGAGCCTTTATGTTTTCAAGTACATATTTTGGTTAGCGTCCGCTTGGTGAAATACAATTTGGGTGAGATTTTTTTCCATTAATTGTGTGTATATATATATATATATATATATATATATATATATATATATATATATATATATATATATATAAATATATATATTATATATATTTTTTTTTTATTTTTTTCACCGACCTATGCTCGGTAAATTGGTGTGTAATCCATTGTGTGGATTTCAACATGGACACGTAAAAGTAAATACAGTAATCCCTCGTTTATCGGGGTTGATGGGGAACAAAACCACCCGCGATAAACGAAAAGCCGAGAAATAGCGACCAATAAACATACTGTGTTAAAAAACAAAAATTCCCCACGTGGACCTTCGCGCTTGAGCAGAGCGCACTAACAGTGTTAGTGGTCTCTCTCATCCTTAATTGTCTTAATTGACGAATCATGGACACGTCTGCTGGGGGCGGGGGGGGCGCTGGTCTTTGCGATCCCGTGTGTGTGGCAGACGTGTTTATGATTTGTCAATTAAGACAATTAAGGATAAGAGAGACCTGCTTTTGTTCTTATAAGCCTCCTCTCGCTTTCTCTCTCTTTCTCTTTCTCTCAGCAACACACATACAAGCACCCGCGCGCACACACACGTGCCCCACGTGGACCTTTGCGCTTGAGCAGAGTGCACGAACATACGCACACATACACACATACACACACACACACACACACACACACACACACACACACACACACACACACGTGCTAGCGTGCACACACTAGCACGCATCGTAAACAACACTTAGACACTGATTTTTGCAGACTTAAAAAAATAAAATAAAAAAATGTATGTTTGAAAAAATCCGCAATGCACCAAGCCCCGATATACAATCCGCGAAATAGCGAGGGATCAATGTAATTGAAATTTTACGGAGTAGTTGGAATAAAATGGACAATTAATTATTTCAGTATTACACTATTCAGTTATATTAATACGTATTTAGCTCAATATTTAATTATTTTACCATGTGTCTAATTTTGTCTGCTCTGCCCACTGTGCTTCATTTGCATCATAAAATATCTCACTCTGACCCATTGACCTCAGTGGGTGTGCAATGGGCAGAACTCGTGCTGAATCAACCACAATAAATCACTGTGTTACGGCATGAGCGTCTGTGTGAGTTAACGCTTAAAGTCCCAGCTTTCTCCAGTTCTGTTGCATCCCCCCCTCCCTCTTCCAAAATTTGCAAATTCCACTCAAGGTGCTCGTTGTCTCCATTGAATTGCTACCTCTGCATGCTCAGCCCTGGGCGTGTTTGATTCTCAACAGCTCCCCACAATCATCCTGTTTTGTCTTTTGAGTCAAGAAACATTTTTATTTATTTATTTGCCATGAAAATTATTTTTATAATGGCCATCATTTTATGGAGGGAATACTTGCATAATGCCAAGCCTAAAATTTTAGAGGACAGAGGAACAAAATTAGCACCCCACACATTTCAATTTCAGTTTAGAAAAACAACAAACTGTAATTTGAAAAAGAAAAATTGTATTTCACACAAAGATAAGCCAAAAAAAAAGGAAAAATGTACCAAGCGGGACAAATGTTTCAAGGAAACAATTGCTGCATACATTCTTCACATCTCGCATTTGTCACATAACCAAGGTGAAGTCCGCCTACATTTGCCACAGGTAAATTTGCAACAGGCGTGCTGTACTCTGCCACACAAAATAAACTTGTGTGTATGATTCAGGACTGAAAGGAGAGGGGCTAGTCGGTAATCAAGTCATTGAAAGAAAATTGTGCAGGACAGCTGTGTCTCGTTGATGGGTACTTAACAAAACAATGGAAAGTAATTGGGTGTGTGTCACATACATGGAATGGAATGGAATGGAATACAACTTTATTGTCAAATAAAACAAGAGTTTTAACAACATGGTTTCTGTGGGGGGAAACAGAGTGGAGACTAAAGTCTCCCTGTTGGGCCTCTTAGTTAACAGCCATTTTAGGAAAGCCATGTATTTAATGGTGAAGTGAAAGTCCAGTTTTGTGCACCTTCTGATTATCCTCTTCGAAACTTCAAACCATTCAGCAATTTTTATTTGCAAGCAACTCGCATTCACTTCAGGATTCTGGCATGTGCGACAGGTGCTTTTAAGTTTTTTGTTTTTTGCCTGGCATGACATATTAAAAAATGTTTAAAGGAGGACTTTGAGCCCCTTTGTTTAGACAGCCAGTAATCCATTTCTGTGTTTGTAGAGATGTGTGGTGACACATCATCTCAACTTATGAATATTTTCAGAGAGAATGTGATGTGTTGTTCCCATCTCTGCCAAAGGGTAAAAATGAAAAAAAAAATGACAGCACAACAAGTTGCAGGTTGGTAAAACACATGATTACTACTACCACGTGGGAATTATTAACAATTATTGTTAGCAATAAAAACAATTTTACAGAATGCCTTGTAGCATTCTGTAAATTGAAGCCATGGAAAGTTGATGCCGAAAAGGCAAATATAAATACATCATTCATTCATTCATTCATTTTCCGAACCGCTTCATCCTCACTAGGGTCGCGGGGGGTGCTGGAGCCTATCCCAGCAGTCTTCGGGCAGTAGGCGGGGGACACCCTGAATTGGTTGCCAGCCAATCGCAGGGCACACAGAGACGAACAACCATCCACGCTCACACTCACACCTAGGGACAATTTTTAGAGTGATCAATCAGCCTGTCATGCATGTTTTTGGAATGTGGGAGGAAACCGGAGCACCCGGAGAAAACCCACGCAAGCCCGGGGAGAACATGCAAACTCCACACAGGGAGGCCGGAGCTGGGATCGAACCCGGTACCTCTGCACTGTGAAGCCGACGTGCTAACCACTGGGCTACCGGGCCGCCTTATAAATACATCAGTTGTAGCCAATTGTGTATTTTCATTGTTTGCTGATGTTTGTGTTTTCTCGTTGTGTAATTTTTGTTGTATGTAATGTACTACTTACTTGCAGTGAATCACTTTATTGCACCCAAAGGTACGTTCTTGTTTTGATGAGTCAACAACTGAGCTGTCTTACCAATTGATACTCTCACTTCAAATAAGTTGAGCAAGTGACATTTGTTACCATTGGGGAGCGAATAACATTGCAGACACCTGTGATCGCTGGGTGGGAAAGAGGTACTTGTCTCACAACTTTTATGACAGAGAGGATGACAGATAAAATTATTTCACGCAGAACACGATGCGCAGAGGGCAGAGCAACTAATGAAATATATGTAAATAGTGAAATAAATAAACATCGATAGATAGATAGATAGATAGATAGATAGATAGATAGATAGATAGATAGATAGATAGATAGATAGATAGATAGATAGATAGATAGATGACTATTAAGTATAAGTAGCGGTAGGCACGGTGGTCGTAGCACGTCTGCCTCATAGTAACGAAGTCATGGTTTCGAATCCAGTTTGCTTGATCTCCCTGTGCCTGTGTGCATTTTCTCCAGGTAGGTCAATTGATCACTCAAAATGTTCCGTCGGTGTGCTTGTGAGTGTGAATGGTTGTTCATCTCTGTGTGCCCTGCGATTGGCTGGCACCCAGTTCAGAGTGTACCCCGCATACTACTGCCCGAAGACAGCCGGATAGGCTCCAGCACGCCCCGCCACCCTTGTGAGGAGAAGCGGATCAGAAAATAAATGGACGGATATATAATTAATTAAATAATAAAGACTGTATAGAACAGGGGTGTCTAACTCGATTGACATTGTGGGCCACATACGGCCTCGGTAAATACCATTAAAATGATACCATACTCTGCTATAAATAACCAAAATATCATGTATTTCCTTTGTTCTGATCAAAACAGTGTGTCCCCTTGCGGATACTCAATGAATTGCACCTTATTAAAAATATTAATTCTGTGTCTTTTATGCATTTTTTTTCACTTTTAAATGATCCTGCTGGCCTGATGGAACCTCCTTGGAGGCCGGTTCCGGCCCGCGGGCTGTATGTTTGACACAACTGGTATTGAGGCAATGAAACAAACAAGCAAATAAATAAATAAACAAACAAATAAATACATACATATATAAATGAAGATCCGAAAGATAAATACAGAAATATTTTAATAAATCATGGCGTATTTAATTATTCAGGTAATTTTGGATGTATTTATTCTGTCATTTTTGTCAGTTGTTCGTATAATTTGCTGCAACCTTTGAATTGAGAAAAAGTAGCACATTTATATATAAATATATATATATATATATCCTCGTCTCACCCCTCGGATGGTGTCCGTCCCCCATTCAGCTCGGGTCCTCTACCAGAGGCCAGGAAGCTTGAGGGTTCTGCGCAGTATCCTTGCTGTTCCCAGCACTGCACTTTTCTGGACTGAGATGTCCTTTTTTGTTCCCGGGATCGGTTGCAACCACTCCTCTAGTTTGGGGGTCACTGCGCCGAGTGCTCCGACCGCCACAGGCACGACTGTCACCTTTACCTTCCAGGCTCTCTCCAGCTCCTCTCTGAGGAGGACGCGATCCCATTGTTTACAGTAGGGACCAGCTTTTAGCATTGCGGGCTAACAGCGGGCTACTGGCCGGCGACAAACCGGACGTCCCCCGCGAGTTAAAGAGGAGGAAACGAGGATGTCGGGCCGGGTAGGAGCGCCGCAGAAGGAGGAGAAGATACAGACATGTCCTCCCGTCCGTCATCATGGGGAATGTAAGATCGCTCCCTCATAAGATGGACGACCTAGCGGCGCTAACGCGACATCAAAGGGAGTACCCCGAGGCGAGTCTGCTGCTACTCACGGAGTCGTGGCTAACAACGATCACTCCGGACACACTCGCCGAGTTGGAAGGCTTCCAACTCGTACGTGCGGATAGAAACGCGGGGAGTGGTAAGAGGAAAGGAGGGGGACTTGCTGTTTTTGTGAATGACAAATGATGCAATCCTGGGGACATCACCATCAAAGAGAAAATCTGCAGTCGGGACATTGAGCTGCTAGCCATTAGCCTCAGGCCCTACTATCTCCCACGGGAATTTTCACACGTTATAGCTGTGACGGTGTACATCCCCCTGTCGGCTAATGGTGATGCAGCATGTGATGCCCTGATGACTGTCGTGAACAGGCTGCAAACACAGTCCCCCAACGCCCTGCTGATCAGCTCTGGGGACTTCAACCATGTCTCTCTGTCATCCTCCCTACCAACCTTCACTCAGTATGTATCCTGCACCACCAGAGACGATAAGATTTTGGACTTGTTTTTTGCCAACACCAAGGAGGCAAACACACCCTATCCCCTGCCCCCTCTCGGAAGAGCGGACCACAACATGGTGTATCTCCAGCCTGTGTACAAACCCCTGGTGCACAGGCAGCCAGCTGTGACCTGCATGGTCAGAAGATGGTCCACAGAGGCCGAAAAGGCTCTGAGGGACTGCTTCGACTCAACCAGGTGGGAGCTCTTCAGTGAGATTCATGGGGAGGATATTGATTCACTTACTGACGCCATCACGGACTATATTAACCTTTGTGAGCAAAACACCGTACCAACCAGGACTGTATGGTGTTTTTCGAACAACAAACCATGGATTACTCCCGACATAAAGGCTCTCCTGAAGGAGAAGAAGAGGGCTTTTGTGTCGAGAAACAGAGAGGAGCTGAAGGCCGTGCAGATCCAACTGAGGAGAAGCATCAGGGAGGGGAAAAGGCCTACAGGATAAAAATGGAGGACCAGCTACAGGCCAGTAATGTTACTAGTGTCTGGAGGGGCCTGAAAACCATCTCAGGCCACAAAAGCCCAAGGACAGAGACTGTGAGGGACAAGGATTGGGCGGATGATCTAAACCGGGTTTTTCAACCGGTTTGACCAGACGTCTGGTTCAGACGTCTTTTGGGGTTCAGGGGTCTCTCCTTAAGACCTTCTATGACTCTGTGGTGGCCTCGGCCATCCATTATGGCATTGTCTGCTGGTCAGGCAGCATCTCGGCCCAGGACAGAAACAGACTGGAGCGACTGGTCAGGAGGGCCAGTTCTGTCCTGGGCTGCTCCCTGGACACTGTGGAGGAGGTGGGCAGCAGGAGGATGCTATCGAAACTAAAAGCTATGATGGACCCTCCCACCCCCTCCAGCCCACCCTGACAGCACTGGGTAGCTCCTTCAGCCAGAGACTACTACACCCGCGCTGCAAGAAGGAGAGATACCGCCGCTCATTCTTACCGACTGCTGTCAGGCTGCTCAATAAACACACATGAAAAACTGACTCAACCCATCCATACATTGTAAATAGCACAGCCACCTTACGCAGCATACATGCAGTTGCATATATGCTAATTTTAGTGATATTTTTATTTTTTATATTGCATTCTGTACTGTGTACATTTCTATTTTTCTTCTGTAATATTTATTTGTGCATGCAATACTTTGTTTTTCTTTCTACCCCCCCCCCCCCTTCAATTCTGCTGCTGAAGATTGCAAATTGTATTTAATAACTTCACTTAATCAATTCCAGCATCCCCCCAAATTGGTTTGCTTTTTTAAAAATACAGTAAAATATCATTGCAGTGTATGAAAACACAACAAAATATTTGTAAATGAACATGCACTGCTCAGCACGTATCTCTTCAGCTAGGTAATAGCCAAGTGTCTTCCGATAAACACACAATATTTGATCTTGTATTTTAGCAAAGTCATTTGAAATGTATTGCCAATCTGTGACACAAAAATAGCAGAAATCAAAACACACAACTGTACATATATATACTGTAAATTTATATACAAATATGCTAGTAGCTTCAAGCTACACAAGATCACTACAAGCTAAACAAGATAGCTACAATCTAAACAGAGCAAAAATGCCACATAAATAAAACTATGTTTATCATTACCCAGTTATCAATATTCAACTCTCGAATGAGTCAATATGTATAGCCACAACAGAAAATGGCTTGGGGACAAAAGGTGAATGGTACAAAATGCTCATTGGATCTGCTCAGGGTTTTCATGATCAGAGACAGTGCTACAAAATAACTGAGCAATGGAGTCACATGTGAATGATGCCACTCCATTCCTAGTAGCCAACACTTTGTTTCTATGGTAATGTCTCACCCTCCCTCCACGTAAAAATGGAATTTGCTCTGTTAGAAAAGCCTCGGTCGACTTTGGCAAGCTCATTGGGTATTGTCCTTTAAACCTTTAAAGACGCAACTCTGTGTGTCTATGTGTGAGGCTGTGTCCTCACACTTGGCAGGGTGGCTCCAGTCTGCCTTGTCCGAGTTGCCAGTTTTGCTCCAAGTGTGCATTGTCTCGTTCCCTCTAAAAGACATTATGTTTCCCTTCAACTTCTTCTCGCTGACTTTCCCAAGGCAGCCAAGTAAAAGAGTTGTCGCCAAGAGAAGGAGATGAGTAAGAGTGCCAAGTAAAAGCTTAACTAATGTTAGAATTATGATATTGGGCCAACACTTTTGTTTGGCCAAGCACAATTTGATTGAGTCTTGTTCCAATTACAAGGAAGTCCAGTGGTCATGTAACAAAGGAGTCTTCTTGTCTCGTGTCCACAGACACTTTTCTGTATGTTGGCTGCAAAGCTGAACTGCAGCTGTTTGCTTCCAGAACTATGGGGGAAAAAAACAACACTGAATGGACCCCTGCTTGCATTGTGTGAGTGCATGACAGCAGTCTCCTGAGATTGAAAACCCAGCTTGACTCGGCAAGTTGGCATTTTTGAAAAATTCAATATCTGACCACAAAAATATGTATCTGCCAACTTGAGCTATATCCAACCACAAGAATGATGTTGTCATCTCTCCTCTTTCATCTCAAACGGCTTTAAACAAGAAGGCATATGAGGGAAAATCGGTTAGGATTGCACGGCTGTCCATGTTTTATGTTATGTGTTGTGTTTATTATTTTACTTTATGTTAACTGTTTTGTTAAGCGCTTTGTTACAGCTGCAGCTGTTGTGAAAGCGTTATATAAATCAGGATGAATCATATTGTATTATTGTATCTAAATATTATAGTATAGTTGCGGTCAAAAATCGATGGTCGGATGTTGTATAAAACCAGGGTGTGCATGCCCCGTTCGTTGGTGGAACAGGGAGCGATGAAGAAAATATTTCCAACATTGTCCATTTTGCCGAGCAGGCCAATTTGTCTGTCAAAATTGCGCTGTGGGGAACCTGGCTACCACACATGACTGCATGAGTCGCCACACCCTGCTATATATAAGTGCTCCTCATTTCATCTGTGGCGATTTGGCGCAACAGCCACTTCCTTATAAATAATAACTTGGCCCATTTTTACTATTACAACGTGCAGTTTTTTCAGTCAAGCTATGCCCCCCCCCCCCCCCCCCCCCATCCATCCATCTTCTCTTCAGGGTTGTGTTTTAAAATTATTTGGGCTACAGTGTCTCTGTCGTGTGCATCTATGAGCAGCACACACATAGCAAGAGAGCGGTGAAAGAGGCGGAACTGCCGCCACATAAACATAGATGATATCATGGCTAACTACACTCAAATGCGCCAATGAGATTTGTATACTGTCTAAAATGTTTCATGACCCAATGCCAACCCTGAAAATGTAAATTAATCCAGAAAATAATGATTTGCAAACCATTTCCAAAACATATTCAACTGAATTCACTACAAAGACAAGATAAATAATATTCAAACTAATAAACATGATAATTCTATTCATCTGTTTATTTATTTTTTTGCAAACATTGTCTCTTTTTGAATGAAAAAGATGGGTCAGGGGCAACAAAAGACTGACAATGTTGAGGAACACTAATAACAAAATATCTGTTTGGAGCATTCCACAGGTGAACAGGTAAATTGGAAAGAGATGCTGTGCTGTGTGTGTGTATGTTTTTTGCTCAATGTATGTAGCAGCACAGAGGGACTGTCCTCCGAGACAAGTTTCTCCGATGGGAGACCTAATAAAAAGTCAAGTCAGATGAGCGTCATACTGTAATAGGGTATAAAAGAAGCAACCCGGAAGGGCTCACTTCTTCACAAGCAAGAATGGGGTGAAGTTTATCACTTTGTAAACAATTGTGTGGGAAAATAGTTAAACACTTTAAGAAAAATGTTTATCATTGTACAGTTGAAAGGAATTTTAGGATTTCATAATCTATGGTACATTTTATCATCAAAAGATTCTGAGAATCTGGAGGCACAAGGTCGAAAACCATCAAAAACCTTCAGTCCCTAAGGTGGCATTTTATTAAAACCAGCATCAGTGTGTAACGGATACTGCCAGTGGGCTCTGGGGCACTTCAGCAAACAATTATTAGTTTAACAGTTTCTTGCTACATATTCAGCAGTGGCGGATGCTGGTTTGTCAAGGAGGGGAAGCTCAATTCCGGCCTACGTCACAAAATGTGTCCGTTAAGAAATTTCATCTGTGCTGTATGTTACACATACATAAAGCTCATTTGACAATAAAGTTGTATTCAATTCAATTCAATATATTTATACGTGAATTCGACTCTCCGTTCCTTTTCAAAAAAACATGAAAAGCACCATATGATCGGTAATTGTCTCATTCCGCTGTCAATCAAAAAGAGATTTAGCCTCAGACAGATCATCCAATCATCATGCAGAAAAGCTGAGCTTCCTGACCAGCCTATAAATTCCCACTGTTCATGGACTCCCAGAGACACTGAGCGTCCAATGAGCGGGACAAAACCAGCATTTATCCAATGACTCGTCTCGTTTCAATGCATTGGGACAACCTACCCTGAACTCTCTCGATGTCCAGCGTCCGCGCTGTAGACACTCAGCGTCCACACAGTTTAAAGCACAGTGAAGCTGCGGGAATGAATGAGGAGAGTCACTTCGTAACTAGTAATGAAAAGCTGATTCGGACAATAAAAGTTGGGCGCGTTGTAGCGCATATTTAGTCAATGACATATCCACACAATTGTACGTGCACACATGTATTTGACCACTTGCTTTTTGACATTTTAGGGGAAGCTGAGCTTCCCTTGCAGTCTTAGAGGAATCACCTGTTATACAGTATATCTAAAAGTTCACACTCGACCATGGAAAGGGCAAGCCATATAACAACAACACCCAGAAATGCCCACCAGCTACTCTGAGCCGATGCTCATCTGTAATGGAATGACACAAAGTGAAAAGTGTGCTTTGGTCTGATGATTCCACAATTCAGGAAAACTTAGATGTTACGTCCCACCCCCGAGAGAGAGGAAAAAGATTCTACAGATGTTTATAGGCACAAAGGTAATACCTGTATCTGGGATGGTATGAAAGTGTGTTAGTCTCAATGGCATGGGTCAGGCACCATAAATTAGTGGTGGGAATGGCAGTTCAGCCGTCATTATTCCATCATTATTTCAGGTTAGCTGAGTCAACGGCCAATCAGCATTCCGGCATTGAGAATGTATTTTGTGTTTACGACGCCACACCCACATCCAGGCAAAAAAAACAAAAAAAAACAAACAGACACACAAAGAGTTGTGATTGGCGAAATATTTTTTTTTTTTTACAAAATGCACTAAGGAGTGGCACCCAAATTTCGTTGTAAAGCTTATACAATGACAATAAAGGCGATTCTGATTCTGATTCTGATAAAAACAAAATGGGACAATGTCATTGGGGTCTGTCGGTGCGAAAGGTAAACAACACCATTTGTTTAGTTTTTTATACTGGTGTCTTCTTGTGCTGAGTCTGCGTATGACCTTGTAAATATGTTTCTGACGACGATTGACTGTCGCCTGACTCACGATGAACAGACTGGGACAGCTTGAAATAATGATAGATGGACTCACAAGCCCCCTCCCTGAGCTGTCTCCTTACCATGGTGGAGGAGTTTGTCAGAATCAGAATCAGAATCATCTTTATTTGCCAAGTATGTAGAACACACAAGGAATTTGACTCCGGTATAATAAGCTGCATTAGTATCATCATAAAGAAGGACATGACAAATAAATATGAAAGGACATTTGTAATGTAGTGAACCGTAGTGCGGTAGTACCACCCAGTGACAACTGTGAGACAAAGTGCAAAGTATTAAACAGAGCTAAAATGATCAGTGGTGGAATACAATACTATAACAGTTGGTGCAGAAAATCATTGAACCATTTTAAAGTGACCAGTAGTATTATTTGTTTACAAGAAGTGTGAAATTATGCAGAGCGCTTTAAAGTGTCTGGTGCGGTGGAGTATAAGTCACTGACTGTTTATGGAGTTAATGGCTAGAGGGAAGAAGCTGTGTAAGTGTCTGCTGGATTTGGTGTGCATGGATCGGTAGCGCCTGCCTGAGGGGAGTAGCTGGAAAAGGTGGTGGGCAGGGTGTGGTGGATCCAGTAGGATTTTCCGTGCCCTTGTTTTGATTCTTGAAGTGTGAAAGTCCTCAAGTGTGGGTAGGGCGGTGCCAATATTTTTTTCCGCCGCCCTAACTGTCCCAATGATCCGAGGAGCTAAGTTTTCTGGGGCTTTCCGGCTCTGGCAGGGTCACCCATGGCAAACAGGTCCTGAGGGAGGGAACAGACAAAGCACGGCTCAAAGACCCCTCATGATGAATATAATTCATGGATCTAAGTTTCCCTTGGCCGGACGCGGGTCACCGGGGCTCCCCTCTGGAGCCAGGCCTGGAGGGGGGGCTCTTTGGCGAGCGCCTGGTGGCCAGGCCTACACCCATGGGGCCCAGCCGGGCTCAGGCCGAAGAGGCAACGTGGGTCCCCCTTCTCATGGGCTCACCACCCATGGGTTGGGCCAAAGGGGTCGGGTGCAGTGTGAGCTAGGTAGCAGCCAAAGGTGGGGACCCTGGCAGTCCGATCCTCGGTTATAGAAGCTAGTTCTATGGATGTGGAATGTCACCTCTCTTGCAGGAAAGGAGCCTGAGCTGGTATGCGAGGTTGAGAAGTTCCAACTGGATATGGTCGGACTTGACTCCACACACAGCCTGAGTTCTGATACCAGTTCTTTCGAGAGGGGTTGGACTCTTTTCCACTCTGGAGTTGCCCACGGTGAGAAGCGTAGAGCAGGTGTGGGCATACTTATTGCCCCCGGCTCAGTGCCTATACATTGGGGTTTACACCGGTAGATGACAAGGTTGCCTCCCTCTGCCTTCGGGTGGGGGGACGGGTCCTGACTGTTGTTTGTGCATATGCACCTAACAGCAGCTCAGCGTACCCACCCTTTTTGGAGTCCTTGGAGGGTGTACTAGAGAGTACACCTGCTGGTGACTCCCTTGTTCTGCTGAGGGGCTTCAATGCTCACGTGGGCAATGACAGTGAGACCTGGAAGGGCGTGATTGGGAGGAACCAGCCCCCCCCCCCCCCCAGCCCCCACCCGATAACGGACAGCTTGTTCAAACATAAGGGTGTCCATATGTGCACTTGGCACCAGAACACCCTTGGCCGGAGGTCAATGATTGACTTTGTGGTTGTATCATCGGATTTGCGGCCACATGTTTTGGACACTCGGGCGAAGAGAGGGGCAGAGCTGTCAACTGATCACCACCAGGTAGGCTCCGACGGTGGGGGAAGATGCCGGTCCGACCTGGCAGACCCAAACGTATTGTGAGGGTTTGATTCTGCCAGACGCGCCGGCAGAATCCCCCAGAGTACTTTGAAGACCTCCTCAACTCCACCAACACGCCTTCCTTTGATGAAGCAGAGTCTGGGGACTCTTAAGGTGGGCTCTCCTATCTCTTTGGTTGAAGTCACCGATGTGGTTAAAAAGCTCCCCGGTGGCAAAGCCCCAGGGGTGGATGAGATCCGCCCGGAGTTCCTCAAGGCTCTGGATGTTGTGGTGCTGTCCTGGTTGACACACCTCTGCAACATCGCATGGTCATCGGGGAGAGTGCCTCTGGATTGGCAGACCGGGGTGGTGTGTTCCAATTACAGAGGGATCACATTCCTCAGCCTCCCTGGTAAGGTCTATTCAGGGGTGCTGGAGAGAAGGGTCCGTCAGGAAGTCGAGCCTCGGATTGAGGAGGAGTAGTGTGGTTTTCATCCCGACCGTGGAACAGTGGACCAGCTCTACACCCTTAGCAGGTTTCCTCGAGGGTATGTAGGAACTCACCCAAAAAGTCAACATGTGCTTTGTGGACTTGGAGAAGGCATTTGACTGTGTGCCTCGGGGAGTTCTGTGGGTGGTGCTTCGGGGGTATGGGGTACTAAACCCCCTAATACGGGCTGTTCGGTCCCTATACCACTGATGTCAGAGTTTGGTTTGCATTGCCGGCAGTAAGTCGGAATCATTTCCAGTGAGGGTTGGACTCCGCCAAGGCTGCCCTTTGTCACTGATTCTGTTCATAACCTTTATGGAGTTCATAACCTTTATGGAGTTTCTAGCGTTGCGGGGGTCCGTTTTGGTGGCCTCAGTATTACATCTCTTCTTTTTGCAGATGATGTGGTACTGTTGGCTCCTTCAATTAGGACTCTCTAATTCTCACCGGAGCGGTTGGAATGAAGATTAGCACCTCCAAATCTGAAACAATGGTCCTCAGTCGGAAAAGGGTGGAGTTCCCTCCCCGGGTCGGGGAGGAGATCTTGCCCTAAGTGGAGAAGTTTAAGTATCTTGGGGTCTTGTTCACGATTGAGGGCAGGAGGGAGCGAGAGATCAACAGGCAGATCGGTGCAGCGTCTGCCGTGATGCGGACTTTGTTTCGGCCTGTTGTGGTAAAGAAGGAGCTGAGCCTAAGGGCGAAGCTCTCAATTTACCGGTCGATCTACTTCCCAACCCTCATCTATGGTCACGAGCTATGGGCCGTGACCGAAAGAACGAGATCCCAGATACAAGCGGCCAAAATGAGTTTTCTCTGCAGGGTGTCCATCCTTAGAGATAGAGTGAGAAGCTTGGTCTTCCGGGAGGGGCTCGGAGTAGAGCCTCTTCTCCTCCACATCGAGAGGAGCCAGTTGAGGTGGCTCTGGCATCTGATTAGGATGCCCCCTGGGCGCCTCCCTAGTAAGGTGTTCCAGGCATGTCCCACTGGCAGGAGACACCGGGTTCGACCCAGGACATGCTGGAGTGACTATGTCACCCAGCTGGCCTGGGAACGCCTCAGGATCCGCTGGGAAGAGCTAGAAGAGGTGGCTGGGGACAGGGAAGTCTGTGTTTCCCTAATAAAGCTGCTGTCCCCGCGACCCAACCCTGGATAAATGGTAAATGGATGGATGGATGGATGGACTGACAAGCGGACTCTATCTTAGTATGTCGAGCCAAAATGCGAAGCTCTCAATTTGCCGGTCGATCTATGTTCCAGCCCTCACCTATGGTCACGAGCTATGGGTCGTGACTGAAAGAACGAGATGCCGAATACAAGCAGCTGAAATGAGTTTCCTCCACAGGGTTAGAGATAATGTGAAAAGCTCGGTAGAAAATAGATGTATGGATGGACTGACAAGCCCACGTTACTATTTGGGCTAAATTGAGGTACACATATGTTTTAGAGAAACATACAGTATGCTGCCATTCAAGCAACGTGTTTTTCAGGGAGGTCCCATCTTATTTCACCAAGACAAAACCAAGGCACATTCTGCATGTGTTTCAACAGAAGGGCTTCATAGTAAAATAGTGCAAGTACTAGAGTGGCCTGTCATCAGTCCACACCGTTTTCCAATGAAAATGTGGTGCACATTATATACCGTTGCCATATAAATTAGGTAACGGGTCAGCAGACCAATACGTTTTATTAACCAATCAATTAATTAATTAGGTTAGATATCATAACCCTAAATATTACGTAGATAATAAATACATGAAGAGACTTGTGCCATCTCATACATCCATCCATCCATTTTCCGAACCGCTTTATCCTCACTAGGGTCGTGGGGGGAGCCGGAGCCTATCCCAGCTGTCTTCGGGCAGTAGGCGGGGGACACCCTGGATAGGTTGCCAGCCAATCGCAGGGCACACAGAGACGAACAACCATCCACACTCACACTCATACCTCGGGACAATTTAGAGTGCCCAATCAGCCTGCCAAGCATGTTTTTGGAATGTGGGAGGAAACCGGAGCACCCGGAGAAAACCCACGCAGGCCCGGGGAGAACATGCAAACTCCACACAGGGAGGTCGGAGCTGGAATTGAACCCGGTACCTCTGCACTGTGAAGCCGACGTGCTAACCACTGCACTACCGTCTCCCATCTCATACAATGAAGGCTTAATTAATTAGAGGTTGCTTAGCCTCCTAAATCAGTGATTGAATATCATTTTAGCTTTGCATAAAATGGTAGAGAAAGCATGAGGTAAGGCAAGCAATACTGTACATCACAAAGATGGAATCACTAATGGGGAAACAGAGGCAATTTCCTTGGACTCCAAGTTTTTTTAGGAGTTCCCCAAACATTTAATTAAACTGAAATACGCACCAACTGAATGTTTCTTCAATTTAAAAGCCTCTTTTTCTTTTTTGCTTTGTATTTTTTTCAGTTGCATACTTTAAAACACATCAAAATGCTTAATATGTCATGAACGACTGATTCCCAGTCCCATTCTATGCAATAGAGTTTTTCATCTTACTGTGCAAGTGTGGACTTCATTCAGGAAGTCTGTAAAAATTTGGTGTCATGTTTGTGAGGAAAAGAAGTAGCAGCTGCAGTCCTTCAATTCTAAAGTTTGGGTCCAAAAAGAAAGACAAACAGAAGACACTGAACTGTAATTGACTTTAAAACAATCTCAAAAGTGAACTATTTGTAGAAATTGGATCAAATCATTAAAAGCTGCAGCTTAAAGATCTGCTTCAAGCATCAGTTCAGAAAATACCAGTTTGACAGATTTTCAAGTCAGACTGTTTATTTAAGAGCCACTCCACTTTGGCTCCTAAATTTGTACATCTGACTCACATGTTCAATGCCTCACTCGCCATGAACTTTACGGCACACCACTTCTGAAATTCAAATTCCAAAACAACCGAGTGGCAGGACATCAAACGGGACCGGTTTCACACAGGAGAGCTGATTTCAGTGAGTATCAAAGTATTATTTCCTGTGTTCTGCTTTTTCTTTGAAAACAAGGGCGTTAACACAAGGGCTGTTAAAAAGAAAACGCACATATCACATATTTTCATCGTAGAAATTTGACATGCTTTTGACACAACTAAGGCACTCATGTACAGTATGTGACATTGCATGCATGAGATAATCACTCTAACATCTAATATATGTATGGGTTTATTCACAAATGTTACCCCCAAAGCTTTGAAGAAGACTCCCATGTTATTTCTTCTCCATACACGTAAATAATTAATCTTTCAAGTTTCACGCAGGGCACAACATATGACAACTTACCTGATTGTAAAGTGTCCTTGGGTGTCTTGAAAGGCGCTTATAAATAAAATGTATTATTATTATTATTAACTTCTTGAACACATGCAGTAACTTAAGGGAGACATATTTCCCCTTTAAAAACATCACATTAATTGGACAAAAGCTGTTTTAGCAACAGATATAATTGGAGCACTTCCATGTAAACGGCAACATAATCAACAGGCACGTCTGGCAACTTCAAGTACATCCCCCTCACCGTGGTTACTCACACAACGCCATGCCGTGGTTACTCACACCCTGCCATGTC
This sequence comes from Hippocampus abdominalis, assembly GCA_018466805.1. NCBI lineage: Eukaryota > Metazoa > Chordata > Actinopteri > Syngnathiformes > Syngnathidae > Hippocampus > Hippocampus abdominalis. Next base: position 20,294,485 of record CM031706.1, on the reverse strand, counting down.
GGACTTTCGAAGGAGTTCTGTGATCTTAAATCAGACTCCATTATTGTGAGAACTCCATGTACTCGTCTTGTTCTTGTGTCTTATGTGTTCCCGCAGAGCACTGGTGGTGGGGAACACATGCAAAGCTAGTTCGCTTTATTATTGACGAGGATATAATCAAACTGTGTTTTTCATGCAATCTGTGGTGCGAACGCCGTGAGGAGCTGAAATAAAATAAAATATGTAATTGTATCATATCGTCGGTGCTGACAGTTTGGCTGAGCCTGATTATACTTGAAGCAAATAGGGCTTTGGTTATGATTAATGCTCTTTAAACTGTGGGCTTGTGTCCCTGCAAATCCCCCCTCAACCCATCCAAAAAAAACCCCAAAAAAGATGCGTGATATTTGTACTGATTTTACAGTTACATTATTCTTAACTTCATCATTGATTGCATTTTGCATCCCATTTTTATTTTTTTGTTTGTAAATATCCCCTCAAATTGTGGTCAGCGGCATTTGTTTCAAGTACAGACGGTCTTGCCATTTATTTGGGTTACGACTACAAAGTAGTGATTTCTGGAAAAATAGGTCTCAAAAGGATTAACTTGAAGGGCTCTAGTCTGGTAGATTGGCATCCCTGCGCTAAGCGCAAAAACGGATGTGACTTCATTTTTGTGCCACCACTTGTCTAGTTTAGCGTGTTTGGGGCCATATTGCAACTCCCACTGGTCCCTGTTGCTTTGCCCCCGACTCATCTGCCAATTTGGGACCAGAAATTATTCTGCGCTTGGCGTAATAATGCACATACAGTACTGTCATTTTCATGCCGGGGCAATGGTCTAGTTCGGGGGTCGGCAACACGCGGCTCTGGAGCCGCATGCGGCTCTTTAGCGCCGCCTAGTGGCTCCCTGGGGCTTTTTAAAATGTTTGAAAATGGAAAAAGATGGGGGAGTGAAAATATAATTTTTTGTTTGAATATGGTTTCTGTAGGCGGACAAACTTCTTAACATTTTCCAATGCTGTAAAAATATGTCAAATAAATATTACATTTCAACATTTCTGTCAATGAAAATTTGCATCGTAGCCTGGGACAAACGCGAGACCAGAGCCTTGTCTCGCCTTGTCTCGCACAGACGACCGTAATTCCAGGATTGCCAACCGCCGCCGCCGCCACCCTGTACCTAACTACCGAGGTTTGGCTCTCCACACATGACCTCCATCTGGCCGGGAATTCCCGCAAGCTGGGCCCTAGGTTCATTGGTCTGTTTGACATAGAGGCCTAAATAAACCCTGTGTCGGGCATGCTCCGTCTGCCTCCCACTCTCAAAGTCCACCCAGTCTTACACGTGTCTCTGATCAAGCCGGTGGAATCCATCATTTTGGTGGCACCTCCCAACCCTCGCCTCCTCCTTGTGTTGTTGATGGTGACCCTTTGTTGATGTTGTTGATGGTATACTGTGCGGAAGATTTTGGATTTCAGGCCTCGTGGCAAGGGGCTTCAATATCTGGTCGACTGGAGGGCTACGGTACTGAAGAACGTCATTGGGTTCCCCGCTCCTGGATTCTGGATCGGTCCATCCTCTGTGATTTTACCTCTGCTCATCCGTCAAAGCCAGGTGGTCCGCCAGGGGGTGTCCGTTTTTTTTTTTGGGGGGGGGCATGAAACAATACTGCTGCTCCTAAATGATCAGTTCTGCTCTTAGTCGAGCTTCAACGACTCTTTCCCATAGTTTCATTGTCTGGCTCATCAACTTGATTCCTCTGGAGTCAGTACAACTCTGCACATCTCTTTGTTCTTAAAAATGGGCACCTCTCCATTCCTCAGGCATATTCTCACCATCTAAGACCCAATTACTGTATGTATGCCATAAAAAACAAAAAAAACCAAATGCACACAACTGATTGATCTGGACATGATCTGAAGATGACCTCTTCCTGGGACGCACTGCTACAGAGATTTCCTCATTGACCAACCGGGCTGGGTTTTAAGGAGGAGCCGCTTTTTTTGTTGTTGAGGTTTTCCTTGCTCTCCTGGGGATTAAGATCAGGGGACATTGTGAATATTTGTCAACTGTGGTCATATGAATCCCTTTGAGACTTTTCTATGATTAAGGGGAATATAAATTTGACTTGACTGACTTTGACTTTCCCATCATGCTTTTCTGCTGTTATAAGTAAAACTGTGACTGTATTGTGCCTCTTTGATATTATTATTTTGCAGTGTGTAATAGAGTAACAGTGATATTGTTTGTAGTCATTTTAATTTTTGATACTTTTAGTATTAAATTATTGTGACTTGGTGACTGCCTTCGGAACAAAGGAAGGCAGTCAGTCAGAGGTGGTAAATTTTGCGGGAACGTCATTCGTCAGCAGCTGGGCCAACCTACAGTCATCTTCAGTCTGTCATTATTTCAAGCTGAACCAAAACTCTAATCATCAGTCCATTCGTCGGTCATTGCTATATTAAACACACTTTCATCAATGTTAAACAATGACATTATTTTTTAAAATAATTTATTGAAGAAATTACCTCAATTCATCACCACTATTTTAGGACCGTCATATCTTTTGCTCCTTCTGCTGTGGCTTTGCATCTGGAACAGCCAATTGGTGCCAAGTACATACTCATGTCACACGCATGTGCAAGAGAAGCACATCCGCACCACATAAATATGCACACACACACACAAACCCACACACACACACACACAAACTAAAAACGTGCGACAATATCATTGTGGTCTGTGTGACAGAGAGAATCTGGAACAAGAAGTATTTATATAAAAAATGCAAAATAACAACTGAGAGCAGGGCTGGATTCAGAAGGCATGGAAGAAAGCTTGACATTCTGACAACGTGTCATTGAGCAACTTGATCTTAAATACTGAGAGAATTCAGGCCATGCCCAATCCACCCACGCATCCATCCACTAATCCGCTGATCCTCAAGAGGGTCCCAGCTGTCTTTGGGCAGTAGGTGGGGGACGCCTTAAACTGGTCGCCGGCCCATTGGAGGGCACACATCGACGAACAACAACTCACACTCACAATTACACCTAAGGACAATTTAGAGTGTTCAATTAACCTGCCATATATGTTTTTGGAATGTGGGAGGAAACCAGAGTATCTGGAGAAAACCTACGCAGGCAACATGCAAACTCCACACGGGAAGGCCGGAGCCGGAATCCAACCCTGCACATCTGCACTGTGATGAGGCCGACGCGCTAACCAGTCCTGCCCAATCCTAGACGACAAAATAAAGGTCCATAGACATACAGCAACTGACAACATCAAAGACCCAACTCAAAACACACTCACAACCAGTCACCACACATACAAGACAGGTAGCTTCCTTTACCGGCAGAGACCGAGATAACAAAGAGCAAGCTTGGAGAATGGGGAGCGAGAAAGCTGTCTTCTCTGGTGAGTGTATTGACTTGTTTACAGCTGTTGAACTGTCAATCAAGATAACATTTAGCAGCTAACACAACCGCCGGTCACCAGATTGATTAGCAATGTTCAAACTTTTTTTCTGTTGGAGAAGTCCCTACGTTTCTCCACACAAAGCAACCCTGTGCAGTCACCCCCGTACACAAAAACACGCTTCACATGTTTCTGTCTGTCATCAGCTAACTTGAGTGTCCTTCAGTGATGGACTGAGAAGTGTGTGTTATGGATATGTGCTGTCTATGAATATGTTTTGTGCTCTTTTTGGGCATGGCTGTCATATCCATTTTTTCCCCCAGTGAAGGTCACTCCATTGATATGTTCAGTTTTGTATTTAATAAAGAAAACTAGCACTGTAAATGGTAAATTGAATGCACTATTGTATGAAAACATAAATTATGTGTTACTATAAGGTGGGGGAAGATGCCGGTCCGACCTGGCAGACCCAAACGTATTGTGAGGGTTTGTTGGGAGCGTCTGGCGGAATCCCCTGTCAGAAGGAGTTTCAACTCCCACCTCCGACAGAGCTTTTCCCATGTCCTGGGGGAGGCGGGGGACATTGAGTCCGAATGGACCATGTTCCGTGCCTCTATTGTTGAGGCGGCCAATCTGAGTTGTGGCCGTAAGGTGGTTGGTGCCTGTCGTGGCGGCAACCCCCGTACTCGCTGGTGGACACCAGCAGTAAGGGATGCCGTCAAGCTGAAGAAGGAGTCCTATCGGGCCTTTATGGCCTGTGGAACACCAGAGGCAGCTGACAGGTATCGACTGGCCAAGCGGAATGCAGCTTCGGTGGTCGTCGAAGCAAAAACTCGGGCATGGGAAGAGTTCGGTGAGGCCATGGAAGCCGACTTCCGGACGGCTTCGAGGAAATTCTGGTCCACCATCCGACGTCTCAGGAGGGGGAAGCAGTGCACCACTAACACTGTGTACAGTGGGGATGGGGCACTGTTGACCTCGACTCGGGACGTTGTGAGCCGGTGGGCGGAGTACTTCGAAGACCTCCTCAACTCCACCAGCACGCCTTCCTTGGAGGAAGCAGAGTCTGGGGACTCTGAGGTGGGCTCTCCTATCTCTGTGGTTGAAGTCACCGATGTGGTTAAAAAGCTCCTCGGTGGCAAGGCCCCAGGGGTGGATGAGATCCGCCCGGAGTTCCTCAAGGCTCTGGATGTTGTGGGGCTGTCCTGGTTGACACGCCTCTGCAACATCGCGTGGTCAGCGGGGAGAGTGCCTCTGGATTGGCAGACCGGGGTGGTGGTCCCTCTTTTTAAAAAGGGGGACCGGAGGGTGTGTTCCAACTACAGAGGAATCACACTCCTCAGCCTCCCTGGTAAGGTCTATTCAGGGGTGCTGGAGAGGAGGGTCCGTCAGGAAGTCGAGCCTCAGATTGAGGAGGAGCAGTGTGGTTTTCGTCCCGGCCGTGGAACAGTGGACCAGCTCTACACCCTTAGCAGGGTCCTCGAGGGTATGTGGGAATTCGCCCAACCGGTCTACATGTGTTTTGTGGACTTGGAGAAGGCGTTTGACCGTGTCCCTCGGGGAGTTCTGTGGGGGGTGCTTCGGGAGTATGGGGTACCGAGCCCATTGATACGGGCTGTTCGGTCCCTATACTGCCGAGGTCAGAGTTTGGTTCGCATTGCCGGCAATAAGTCGGAATCGTTTCCAGTGAGGGTTGGACTCCGCCAAGGCTGCCCTTTGTCGCCGATTCTGTTCATTACCTTTATGGACAGAATTTCTAGGCGCAGCCGAAGCGTTGAGGGGGTCTGTTTTGGTAGCCTCAGTATTGCATCTCTGCTTTTTGCAGATGATGTGGTACTGTTGGCTCCTTCAAACAGGGCTCTCCAACTCTCACTGGAGCGTTTCGCAGCCGAGTGTGAAGCGGTTGGGATGAAAATTAGCACCTCCAAATCTGAAACCATGGTCCTCAGTTGGAAAAGGGTGGAGTGCCCACTCCGGGTCGGGGAGGAGATCTTGCCCCAAGTGGAGGAGTTTAAGTATCTTGGGGTCTTGTTCACGAATGAGGGCAGGAGGGAGCGAGAGATCGACAGGCGGATCGGTGCAGCGTCTGCTGTGATGCGGACGTTGCATCGGTCTGTCGTGGTAAAGAAGGAGCTGAGCCAAAGGGCGAAGCTCTCAATTTACCGGTCGATCTACGTTCCAACCCTCATCTATGGTCACGAGCTATGGGTCGTGACCGAAAGAACGAGATCCCGGATACAAGCGGCCGAAATGAGTTTTCTCCGCAGGGTGTCCGGGCTCTCCCTTAGAGATAAGGTGAGAAGCTCGGTCATCCGGGAGGGGCTCAGAGTCGACCCGCTTCTCCTCCACATCGAGAGGAGCCAGATGAGGTGGCTTGGGCATCTGATTCGGATGCCTCCTGAACGCCTCCCTGGTGAGGTGTTCCGGGCATGTCCCACCGGGAGGAGACCCCGAGGACGACCCAGGACACGCTGGAGAGACTATGTCACCCAGCTGGCCTGGGAACGCCTCGGTATCCCCCGGGGAGAGCTGGAAGAAGTAGCTAGGGAGAGGGAAGTCTGGGCTTCCCTGCTAAAGCTGCTGCCCCCGCGACCCGGCCCCGGATAAGCGGTAGAAGATGGATGGATGGATGGATATAAGGTGGGACAAGTCCAATGACAAGTGCACTGTAGTATGTAAGATGCATCGCCTTGTATATGACATCAGGAAAATCTGGATGTTAGTTTTGGTTTACAATCGCTTGTCAGCGTTCGCTCACTGCAGGGTTTCGATAATCTATCATTAACATCCATCCATCCCTTTTGCGATTCATTCTTACAGGGGTCATGTGGGGTGCTGGAGCCTTTCCCAGCCGTCTTTGGGCGGTAGGTGGGGGACACCCTGTACTGGTTGACAGCCAATCGCAGGGCACACAGATACAAACAACCATCCGCGCTCACACTCATACCTCGGGACAATTAAGAGTGTTCAATCAGCCTGCCATGCATGTTGTTGGAATGTGGGAGGAAACCCAGGATTATTCAGAGAAAACCTGCGCAGCCACTTGGAGAACATGCACACTCCACACACAGAAAGGCCGGGATCGAACCCATGATTACCAAAAAAAAAATCTCCAAAAATCTCTGAAAACTAATACGAAAAAATATCAGCATTCTTTTTTTTTTTTTCTACACACACTGTTGAAATACCTCTCACTTCCTGAAACTGGTTGCACTCCTGCCCAAAACAACTGGTGATGGACTGCTAACTAGCTTGAAATTTAGGTTCTCGACCATCCAACCACCACACACAAGCCAGCTGTCGTGAGCAAAAGCCAAAGCAAGAAGCCAGCTCTCCTTGCCTGAACGTCAGGAAAATCACCCAATGTGGTGACGACGAAGCTCCGAGACCACACAGGGTCTAAGCCACGAGACACCCTACCAAGTTTTTTTTTTTCAAATCAAAGTTCCTTACACCCGCTTATCACGTGAGATTTTGATGATCAAACGTAAGTGCTGACTTTGCAGCCCACTAGGGCTTCAGTTTGGTGCTTACATAAACTAAGTGAATGCTTGCAAACGTTCTGCATTTCATAAAGTCCACCACCATCATCAGTTATCATTACCACCTTCTCACACTTATCTATTAGATGTCCGATTTCCCCCTTCCTCCTATTCCAAATATATATATTTTTTCTTCTTTCATTTAGGCTTGCTGTAAAAGACCTAGTTGATTGTCTTGTGTGCTTCAAGAGCTGTAGTTAATAAACATTGTTACATGTTTGCTAAATCTTTTGTTATTATTCTCATTCAGAGTTTGTTTCATGTACAATTCACCAAAGGCAGTGGCAAAGAATGGGAATTTGGATGGCCAAGAGAAGCATTTTAAAATGATAGACGTGAGCTGTGATAGTGTGTCCCATGCCCCCGCTTTAGGTCTCGACAAGTAGGCAGTGATTGCCTTTTCACAAACCCATCAACTCTTGTGTCTACTTAATTTTTATGTTTAGTATCTTTGGCTGTTGCTCATCATGGCATGCATGCGTCAGTGTGTGCATATGCGCGCGTGTGTGGTACGGGTCGATTGCGGGAGTTAGTTGATCAAAAAGTCAATCTTTAGTCAAAATAGTTTGGGCACCCCTGCTCGAGACAATCCCAAATTTGACGTGGTGCCCTTACAGATGAGTCACAATTAATGGTCTAGACTCTTACGACTAGTGATGTGCCCAACTGTGCCGAGGCTCCGATGCGTGTGCCAACCGGAAAAAAAATCTGCGAAGCGCGCTTCGAGGCATGTGTCGATTACGCATGTGGCCACGCCCGAAGCCTCGGAACGCTAGTTGCTACGTCCGATGCCTCGGGAGACGGGATTCCTATGTCACCGCCAACAAATAGTTTCGCGGGCGATTCGAAATAAAACGGCGCACCGGGACGACAATGACGGACGACAGCCATCTCGTTACCTCTGTTCCAAATAATGTGCGTTTTTGGGACGCAAGGGAAATTCTCAGTCAAAAAAAAAAAAACTAAGGCAGGCCTGAGGATTTCACGGTTACGATCGTTACCGGTAGCGTGTCGTTTCCGTGGCGTCATTTTGACGGCACCGAAAAATCGTTTCCCATAAAAGTCACCGCACACGAGATGACTGTACGCGATCAAATCTCTCCTGTGTGATCAACGCGATTTTACTGTGTTTGTGGCGTGTCGTGTGAGTGTGTTTCTTCTAATTTACTTTTGTTTTGTTTTGTTTTCAGTGTGTGTGTGTGTGGGGGGGGGGGGGGGGGGGGGGTAAGATCGGGCCGCCCGACCCGACCCGAATTATCAATCATTGCTTCGGGTCGGGTCGGGCTTCTCTCTCGCTTTTTTTTGTTTTTTTTGTTTCGAGGCCTTTAATTGTTTTGGCCACGAGAGACCGTGGTTCGCGAAAAAACAGAAGTCGCCTCATCAAAACACGTACTGTACTAAACTCTTGCAATGACAATTTTTAGAACTCCTTCCAGTCTCTGTCGAGTATCCAGCCGTCATTGTTCGTCTTTGCCTCTCTGCACTGCTGCTGTGTTTACGGCCCAATTTTCAACCCGTCAAAATCAGAATCAGAATCAGATCAGAATCAGAATCATCTTTATTGGCCAAGTATGTAGAACACACAAGGAATTTGACTCCGGTATAACACGCTGCATTAGTATCATCATAAACAAGGACATGACAAATAGTATGAAAGGACATTTCGTAATGTAATGAACCGTAGTGCGGTAGTACAGTGACAACTGTGTGACAAAGTGCAAATTATTAAGCAGAGCTAAAATGATCAGTGGTAGGATACAATACTATAACAGTTGGTGCAGAAAATCATTGAACCATTTTAAAGTGACCAGTAGCAGTATTTGTTTACAAGAAGTGTGCAATTATGCAGATGTCCTTGAGCGCTTTAAAGTGTCTGGTGCAGTGGAGCATAAATCAGTGACTGTTTAGGGAGTTAATGGCTAGAGGGAAGAAGCTGTGTAAGTGTCTGCTGGATTTGGTGCGCATGGATCGGTAGCGCCTGCCTTAGGGGAGTAGCTGGAAAAGGTGGTGGGCGGGGTGCGGTGGATCCAGTAGGATTTTCCGTGCCCTTGTTTTGATTCTTGCAGTGTGGGTCCTCAAGTGTCCTCAAGTGTGGGTAGGGCGGTGCCAATGATTTTTTCCGCCGCCCTAACGGTCCGTTGAAGTCGGATTTTGTCCATTTTTGTGGTGGCCCCAAACCAAACCGTGATAGAAGAACACAGGATTGATTCGATGACTGCCGTGTAGAACTGACGTAGCACATCCTGTGGCAGGCCATGCTTCCTCAGCAGCCTCAGGAAGTACATCCTCTGCTGGGCCCTTTTCAGGATGGAGTTGATGTTGACCTCCCACTTCATGTCCTGGGAGACTGTGATTCCCAGGAACTTGAAGGTCTCGACGGTTGACACAGGGCAGTTGGATAGTGTGAGGGGCAGCTGTGGTGAAGGATGTTTCCTGAAGTCCACGATCATCTCTACAGTCTTGAGCGTGTTCAGCCCTAGGTTGTGTCGGTTGCACCAGAGCTCCAGCTGCTCCACTTGTTGTCGGTACGCAGACTCGTCGCCGTCTTTGATGAGACCGATGACCGTGGTGTCGTCTGCGAACTTTACGAGTTTGACAGCCGGGCTTGTTGAGGTGCAATCGTTTGTGTAGAGGGAGAAGAGCAGTGGAGAGAGGACGCATCCTTGTGGGGCTCCAGTGCTAGTGGTGCGGGTTGACGATGTTGTTCCTCCCAGTCTCACCTGTTGTGTCCGTCCCGTCAGGAAGCTGAGGATCCACTGGCAGATCGTAGGGGACACACCGAGCTGGAGAAGTTTGGGGGTGAGGAGTTCCGGGATGATGGTGTTGAACGCAGAGCTGAAGTCCACAAACAAGATCCTTGCGTAGGTCCCTGTGCTGTCGAGGTGCTCGAGGATGTAGTGCAGACCTATGTTGACTGCGTCCTCCACAGACCTATTTGCCCGGTAGGCAAACTGAAGAGGGTCCAGCAGGGGTCCGGTGACGTTCTTTAGGTGGTTCAGCACAAGGCGTTCAAAGGACTTCATGACCACAGACGTCAGAGCGACAGGCCTATAGTCGTTCAGTTCCGATGTTGCCGATTTCTTGGGAACTGGGATGATGGTAGACTGTTTGAAGCAGGATGGGACCTCACACAGCTCCAGGGATCTGTTGAAGATTTGTGTGAAGACCGGAGCCAGCTGGTCAGCGCAGACTTTCAGGCAGGAGGGGGACACTTTGTCGGGCCCCGCAGCTTTCTTGATCTTCTGCTGCTTGAAGAGCCGTCTCACGTCCTGTTCGTGGATCTGTAGGGGAGAGAATGAGGGTGGGGGGGTAGATAGAGTAGTTTCTGGTAGAGGTGGGTGTATGTGCGAAATGGCGGTGTCCTTTTCAAATCGGCAGAAAAACATGTTTAGCTCATCAGCAAGACCCTTATTGTTCACAGTTTGGGGGGATGACATTCTATAGTTTGTGATTGCTTTCAGGCCATTCCACACAGATGCAGAGTCGTTAGCAGAGAACTGTTTTTTCAGACTCTCTGCATAGCTTCTCTTAGAGATGTTAATTTCCTTTGTCAATTGGTTTCGGGCGTGTTTGTACAGTGCCCGATCTCCACTTCTAAATGCGGCCTCTTTCTCTTTTCTGAGTTGCCTGAGTTTAGGAGTGAACCATGGCTTGTTATTGTTGAAGGAGCGGAAGGACTTCGTTGGTACACACATGTCAAGGACATCTGCATAATTGCAAACTTCTTGTAAACAAATACTGCTACTGATCACTTTAAAATGGTTCAATGATTTTCTGCACCAACTGTTATAGTATTGTCTCCTACCACTGATCATTTTAGCTCTGCTTAATACTTTGCACTTTGTCTCACAGTTGTCACTGTACTACCGCACTACGGTTCACTACATTACGAAATGTCCTTTCATACTATTTTTCATGTCCTTGTTTATGATGATACTAATGCAGCATGTTATACCGGAGTCAAATTCCTTGTGTGTTCTACATACTTGGCCAATAAAGATGATTCTGATTCTGATTCTGATTCTGAAGTGACATAAGCTTTGTAGTGAGCGCCTCTATGGGGAGGAAAGTGCCATCACTCTAAAATCTGTAATATAATCTGTACGAGGCCATTCTTATATATTTTAAGAGCTTGATGTGAGCATGAGTAGAGGTGTCGACATAAATTCTGGTGACTACTGATCACAGTTTTAGAATATTAGGCAATGTTTAGTTTCCAACATCACGGCTTTAGACTGTCATGGCGTGTCACACTATGGCAAGTGAGAAGCCATTTGAATCCATTTCATAAAAGAAACCACAGGAGCCATATCCCCTTTGGACATCTGACAAAATGATGATCAATTTCCTTTTCAATGTTTCTTAATTTCAGGGTCAGACACCCCTTGAACAGAGTAAGCCATTCCAAGCAATATAGCAGCACATCTGCTGTTGGAGATGTGTCCATTGTATTCGAAAAGGAATGGCAAATAATATGTATAAAATTCAGCTGGAATATGTTGGAGGAAAGTGGCCTTCTTTTCTCTGCGTGTTCGTTGATTTCGGATGATGAGGATCTTGGTTATCCAAATACAGGCTGGAGTCGATGAACAGTACCTTCGAAGCGTATATGCAGAATATTCTGGATACCAATGATTGACAGACAATGGCTGTTGGATCACAAGTGTGTTGAGGAAGGGATTCACAACATATTTATTTCATCAGAAGGACAGTACCGAGATTATGGTGCGACCTCGAGACTTCAGTGTCTCCTAACCGATTTTTAGCGTGTATCAACCAGTCTCCACAAAGTCTTCAGTAAGCAGTGTATCAAGGCTAACAGGTGGCTCCAAGGACGCGCTTGGTTTCCGGCGTGCATGAGAATGTTATACAGGCGAGACTAAATATGGCGGAAGACACACATCATGGCATGATTATACCGTATTTTCCGCACTATAGGGCGCACCAAAAAGTCTTCAATTTTCTTACAAGCTCACCGCTTGTAAGAAAATGACGGTAATATGTCGACCCCAAGATGGCTCCTTGCTGGAGACATGCTTACACTGCTGTTGGTTCAGTGAACTGTGTCGCTGCTTTATTAAATACATTTCTGTTGCAGCTCCGAAAAAAGGAGAGGTGTGGTGTTTTTTTTTTTTTAATACACACTTTATTAATGGTTTTCACAGTCTCAACAAATACAGGCACATCATTGTCTGCCTTCTCTTCTGCTAATGGTGGAAATTAGGGCGATTGTTGGTAGCTCCCGATGAGTTGAGGGCCCTTGCCCTTTTTATGGTATGATATCTGCCCTGCGCCAGGCTTGAAGGCACCATTGGGTTGTCCAGCTGGTGTTGAGGATCTGGAGGAGGATGGAAAGTGCAGCGGGGGGCAGGTATTTCAACATCTCTGGGGCAATTCCGGAGCTCGGTGGAGTTCGTCAGGTGTGAATGGGCACTCGAGCGATTGCCAAGGGGAACCCTTCAGTCTACGGGCATGTCTTCGTAGCCCTCGTACAATCCTCTTACTCGACTTGTTGCTTCTGCGCCCACTCACCTAGGGCGTCACCCTAAGGCCGTTGCTTTAGCCTTGTCTGAGGCATACTCGTGAATGTTATACGTGAGCGTTTTGCTTGTTTCATGAGATGGTGGTCTGGATAGAGATTTGACCACGGCCCACGCTTGTTTTGTGTCTTTAGTCTCCGAGATCTTTTTGAGATGGAGGTGCAACGTTGCGCGTTTTGTCTCTGCCGTCTTCTCAGCTTCCTCTCGGCATTTTGCAGATAACTGTCTGGTAGTGGCGTTCAGGTTTACTTGTTTACTTTTTGAGGACAGCTTCCTCTGTCACCCTTTTGAAGAGATCGGAGAACGCATTTAGAAGTGGTGTTGGTTCTGCGGACAGATCGATGTTGGGGAGTTCTCGAAGGACAGCTTTTTCGTATTTCCCCCAATCACCTTTCTTGGAGTTTAGGGTGACTCTTTGCCTCTCCACCTCAATTTCGAGCTCGTCCTTCCATTTAACCAGTATTGAAAGGTGGTCAGAGGAGAGCTCCACAAGGGAGGTCCAGCTGCAGGCTTCCGCGGTGAGAGGATCCGCTAATGTTAGGTCTGGGATGCTTAGATTACTTCTGTCAAGGTGTCGGGAGAATCGTGTTGGGGAGCCATTGTTAAATCCAGCATCTTTCATCTTAGGCAGCTGGCTAAAGTAAAGCTTCTCCTTGCTCAAGAGCACTTTGAAACAGTGATTCATTCCTTCGTCACATCCTGGCTGGATTACTGTCATGCACTTTATTTTGGAGTCAGTCAATCCTCCATTCAGCGTCTCCAGTTGGTCCAGAATGCTGCTGCTGCCCGCCTCTTGACTGGTACTCATAAGAAGGAGCACATAACTCCTACTCCGGCATCCCTTCACTGGCTCCCTGTATGTATTACCGGTATTTGTTTTAAAATCTTTAAATGACCCCACCCCACTTTACCTCTCTGAGGCCCTCCTCCCCTTGCACCTGCTCCGTGACTCAGGTCTGTGGACCAGACACTATTAAAGGTACAAAGAACTAAGCGAAGGCTCAAAGGGGATTGAGCCTTTTCCGTTGCTGTTCCGTCTTTTTGGAATGACCTCCCACTGAACGTTTGGACAGCCCCCTCGCTAGCCATTTTTAAAACTTGTCTCAAAACTCGTTTTTTATTCTTTGGCTTTTGACTCAGTATGAAACTTGATTTTTAGTTTTACTGTTTTTTGTGCTTTCTATTGTCTTTGTTATTAATTTATTATTTCATTGCTTGTTGTATGAATTATTTTTGCTCCATGCACAAGACTTTGTATACATTGGTGGTTGTTTTAAAGTGCTCTATAAATACAGTTGAGTTGAGTTGTGTTGAGCGTTCAAATAAACACTGATCATTGTTTTGTCAGCACATTCGATTGTAATTTGGATTTTTGATCAATTATAATATTAATATCGATGTCAGAGGGAATGATAAGCTTAATTGAATTAAACTGAGCCATGAAATATCAATGCTGAAAATGAGTCCCGCTTGAGCAGAGTTTTGAGCAGCTATTTGACTTACAGTACCTCAGCATGCAGGTTCTTAGCCATATTCACTATTATTTCCTCCCCTGAGATGTTTGGGGGTCAGAAAGGTAGCTTACCCCTCCCCTTGATGCAGGCAGACATGGGGGGACATATGGTGGACATGACAGACTGACCCGTCCAACGGCCATGACAGATCTATTGGAGGTTGACGGAACTTCTTTGGATGACATCAAAGAGCCGCTAGTGGCTTCAAGTAGGGTAGAGCTTCACACATCCTGAAGGTGGCTTCCTGGCTGAACACAATGAGTTTCCTGATTAAGGCAGATGGCCACTGCACCTCAGAGTCAGTTTCTGGTGGACCTGTGCTGTGGAGTCTCTCTTGCGTACGTGACTAAGATACTGGATGCTGACTGGTTAGAATTATGACACACACTGTGCCAAACCTTAGTGTTGCTTTCGTGACATACACAGTATGTCTGCCCAGTGACTGTGTGAGCAGTGATCAAAAAGCCAGCCAATAACAGATGAGTGACATCATGCAAGAGGGCAATCTAAAAAGAGTCACTGCCAGGAGAAGAATGCATGCAGACTGAAATTATCAAATAACTAGAAAAGGCATCTGCAACAAGGATGAACTGAAAGAGAGAAAGAAAAAAAATCAGGAAGTAGCATGTTCTAGTTTGTCTGTCTGTTTGTTAGTTAGCAGGCCACTTTCAACAAGAGAATGTGTATTGTTAGATTTTCACAGTAAATGTCAAGTATATCTATTTTTTTTCACACAATCACAAGCAAACAACAAAGAGCAGTGTTTAGAATTGCAAAGTATAAAGATATTTTTGTGCCTAAAATAGTTTTTGCCATATTACTCAAAAGACGGTTGGCCAAGTTTACTTTACACTTGACCTTTAAGTACTTCACTGATGAAGATTATTTGCACCTAGTATCAGCGCCACTCATCTCCCCAATCCTGCAAGCTGCACCCGCCCTCACACATAAAGAAAAAGTGTTGGGGTCAAGGTTCAGAGCCAGGAGACGTGACTCGTTTAGAGTGGTGCTGAATCTCCTTAACCAGGAACGATGACAAGAATGGGGTGAAGGAGATCAAGGTCCCGGTTTCTCCTCTGGCTGGTGATTGGGGCACCATGCTGGGTGGTGTCACAAGACTTTGGGATGCCACTGTCTACGACATTGGACGCCCAGTCACTGGGGACGTGGCTCTTTGCCACCAAGTCATTCACTTCCCAAACACAGCAGGAGCCATTCACGCACCTCTATTTGTCTATGATCATGTAATAATTTGTAACAATTTTCTCCTAGGAGGATCATCTTTTAGAAAAGATGTTTTCTTTTAGAAAAAGACTTATCCTAAACAGGGTCACGGCAGGCGCTGGAGCCTATCCCAGCTGACTTCGGGCGGAAGACAGACAACACCCTGAACTGGTCGCCAGTCAGTTAGAGGGCACATATCCGTCCACCGATCCCACACTGCCCTCTCACAAGTCAGGCCAGTGTACCACTCACTACACCATCAGTGACTCCAGAAAACACATAACACATGAACATTAAAAAAAACAAACAAACATCCACTGTTCAAGTATTTCCATTCTTAATATCTGGTCGTGGAACCAGTTTTCAAGGAATACAACAAAGTGCCCTCACAGACATAAAATGAAGTGTCTATCATTTATGCTGTACTGTATAAACAGTACATACATACTAATGAATGATCTTTTGAGCTTTACAAAAGACAAGGTGCAAGGTTCAGAGCACCAGGAGACGTGATGCTATCGTTGTGAGAGTGGCTGCTGAGAGAAAACTTGAGACTATCACACTTCAACCAGTGAACGATGGATCATGACACACTGACTCAAAAATAATGGGGATTGCAGGGCACATTGATCATCCAAATTTCAAATAAACCTTGCAGCCCTGGCTCCGATGCCCATAGCTCAGGCAGCCCGTTGCTTTAACGGCACGTCTCCATTCGATCTGTGACCAGATTACAGTCAAACCTCGGTTTTCATACTTAATCCGTTGAAGACTGTTCGGAAACTGAATTGTTCGGAAACAGAAAACATGTTTCGCATCAATGCGTTCCAAGGAAAACAACTTTTAAACCACTTTTTTTTTTTACAATTTCACACCATAAACTGTGATGTAATGATTACCAATTTTAACATTAACATAGTAACAAGAAACATCTCTCTCTCTATCTGTCGTGGGGCGTGCGATCAGCCACTGTCTTCACCGACATGGTGGACTGCCCAAATGTCTTTGCAAATCTAAAAACATTCTTAATCGAACAATACAAACTCGTCTGCTCACAAGCTGTTTCTGTACGATTATTGCATAATAATGAGACACCGGACACCAGAGTGTTCATTATGTGCCACTGCATTGAAAAATGCCGGCCGTAAACAAACGCACGCCGCCCCCCTCCCCCGTGCTGCCAGGGCAAACCATTATGAAAAGAGGGGGATTTCACTCGTGCTAACAGAAGCGTCTCACCACACACGTCTGCTTTTTTTTTATTGAACAATACAAAAATGTCTGCTCACAATGGTCGCTTCCTGTGTAGCGACGCGACAGGAGGGAGCGCAGCGACAGGAGGGAGCGTCACTTCACTCCTCTCGGCTTTGCTACCTCCTCTCGGCTTCGCTACATCGCGAAGCTACACGAGGTAGCGAAGCCGAGAGGAGTGAAGTGACGCATTCAAGTGCGCTCAGTTAGTTCGAGAACCGAAATTTGTTCGTCATCCGAGGCATAAAAAACTCAAAATTTTAGTTCGAAAACCGAATTGTACGAGAACCGAGACATTCGAAAACCGAGGTTTGACTGTATTGACCTTTCTGCACATGATGTAATTACATTAAAAAGTGGGGGGAAATAATCGGGATTCCCTCAGTACCATTGGGGGAATCTAAAATAAAGATATAAACAATGAGTTATACCATACCGTAGATATTTTTATAATTCTACTGAGTTATATAGTACAGGTATATTGTTACAGCAGATAAGTCACTATTTTGTGATGTATGAGGAACTGCCCCGCCCCCACACCCCTCAAAAATATCTGTTTCTGTAACTGTATTCCATCATAGTTACAGGAATAAACACAACATATTTCAGATTAAAATTAACATTAATTAAATTAACATTAATTAAAATTAATGGATCTGAGTTTCCCTTGCCCGGACGCGGGTCACCCGGGCCCCCCTTCTGGAGCCAGGCCTGGAGGCGGGTCTCGTTGGCGAGCGCCTGTTGGCCGGGCCTACACCCATGGGGCCCAGCCGGGCTCAGCCTGAAGAGGCAACGTGGGCCCCCCTTCTCATGGGCTCACCACCCATGGGAGGGGCCAAAGGGTTTGGTTGCAATGTGAGCTAGGCAGCAGCCAAAAGTGGCGGTCTGATCCTCGGTTGCAGAAGCTAGCTCTAGGGACGTGGAATGTCAACTCTCTTGCAGGGAAGGAGCTGGTGTGCGAGGTAGAGAAGTTCCGACTGGATATAGTCGGACTTTCCTCTACACACAGCCTGGTTTTTGGTACCAGTTCTCTCAAGAGGGGTTGGACTCTCTTCCACTCTGGAGTTGCTCACGGTGAGAGACGCAGAGCAGGTGTGGGCATACTCATTGCCCCCCGGCTCAGTGCCTGTACATTGGGGTTCACACCGGTAGACGAAAGGGTTGTCTCCCTCCGCCTTCGCGTGGGGGAACGGGTCCTGACCGTTGTTTGTGCATATGCACCAAACAGCAGCTCAGCGTACCCACCCTTTTTAGAGTCCTTGGAGGGTGTGCTGGAGAGTATTCCTGCTGGGGACTCCCTTGTTCTGCTGGATGACTTCAATGCTCATGTGGGCAATGACAGTGAGACCTGGAAGTCCATGATTGGGAGGAACAGCCCCCCCCCCCCCCCGATCAGAACTCGAGTGGTGTTTTGTTATTGGACCTCTGTGCTCGTCACGGATTGTCCATAACGGACACCTTGTTCAAACATCAGGGTGTCCATATGTACACTTGGCACCAGGACACCCTAGGCCGCAGTTCGATGATTGACTTTGTGGTTGTATCATGTGTAAGCGGTGGAAAATGGATGGGTGGGTGGCACGGTGGTCGATTGGTTTGTATGTGACGCCAATTGCACGACAACAGGCAGGTATGGTGTAAGCCAACACTTGGCATTGTTTATGAGAGTCTTTGCAAAGTCCACTCAGGGAGAAGCACAAGGAATTCACAGGGAAATGTTTGTACAGGAAATGTAAACCTCACTCAGGGGAAAAACCGGGACATACCTAAATTTTGAGGGAGAAGCAGGAGGAATCCACATGGAAATGTCTGCACAGGAGACGAAAACTTCAGGAGATGCTCACTACAGGTGGTAGCGGCACAAACTTGCACTGGGGACTGGTTTGGGATCCAACTTATACCAGTCCAAATGAGCAGATGGCCTACAGGTTGATGATGAGCTGGCGAGTATCCAGTGCGAGGTGCAGAGCACCTTGGCTAAGGAGACTGCCTGTCTCTCTAAGTAACACGTCCGCCTCTCAGTGCAGAGGTGCAAGGATCGATTCAGACTATGTTTGATGTTTGATGTTTACATATTCTCTCCGTGCCTCTGTGTGTTTTTTTCCGGGTACTCGGGTTTCTTCTCACATTCCTAAAATATGCATGGCAGGTTGATTGGGCACTCCCAAGTTCCTCCTAGGTGTGATTGTGAACACGAATGGTTGTTTGTATATGTGTGCCCTCGGATAAGATGGCAACCAGTTCAGGGTGCCCCCTGCCGATTCATCATCCGCCCCTGTGTCTTATGGTGTCCCCCAGGGATCCATTTTGGGTCCAGTACTGTTCTGCCTGTACATGCTCCCCCTAGGTAACATCATCAGGAAATTCAATATTTCATTCCATTTCTATGCAGATGACTCCCAGCTGTACATCCCACTGAAGTCTGGCATTTCCATGCAGCCTCTTTTAGACTGTTTGGAAGAAATAAAAATCTGGATGGCTAACAACTTCCTTCAGTTAAACAATAACAAAACTGAAGTCATTGTCTTTGGGCCTTCAAGATCAAAAAATTCCATCCCTGCCAACCTTGGTCCCCTTGCCCCCTATGTGAAATCCCATGCACGTAACCTGGGTATCATTTTGGACTCTCATCTCCACCTGGACAAGCAAATTTCATCTGTTGTAAAGACCAGTTTTTATCAATTAAGAATAATCTCCAAACTCAAATCTGTTCTATCATACAATGATCTGGAAAAAGTCATCCATGCCTTCATAACCTCCCGTCTAGACTATTGTAACTCCCTCTATCTTGGTCTCCCTCTGACACTGGTGGCACGGCTTCAGATGGTCCAAAATGCAGCAGCTAGGTTGCTCACCAACACAAAAAAGCATGAACACATCACACCTGTCCTAGCCTCCTTGCACTGGCTTCCAGTCCAGTCACGAATACAATTTAAAACACTGCTGTTGGTTTTTAAAGCTCTTCATGGCCTGGCACCCACCTACATAGCTGATATCATTCACCCCCATGTAGCCCCCAGGTCCCTCAGATCCTCCAGCCAAGGCCTCCTCCATGTCCCACGGTCCCGGCTTAAACAAAAAGGTGATAGAGCCTTTTCTGTTGCTGGCCCTCAGCTATGGAACCAACTGCCACTTGATATCAGAAATGCCCCCTCAATAACACTTTTCAAAACTAAGCTCAAGACGCACCTTTTTACATTGGCCTTCCCCGTGCCCTAATTGTCTTACCCTGCTGTCTGTAATTAAGTGTTGTGTTATTATCATCTTAGCTTAAATCACTGTGCTGTATGTGTATTTATTTACTTATCTATTCTATTTTTAACCTGTTTTAGCTTATGCACTATGTACAGCACTTTGGTCAGTGCAAGCTGTGGTTAAATGTGCTTTAAAAATAAACTTTACTTACTTAATTACTTACTGCCCGAAGACAGCTGGGATAGGCTCCAGGACGCCCGCGACTCTTGTGAGGATAAAGCGGGTGAGAAAATGGATGGATGGATGTACACCGTGTTCGGTGTCAATGATCATTCTTGACTTTCATGTCATAAGAGAGGCTTCTCGCATTGAGGCTACTGCAGCTCAAGTGTACAACAGTCAAACACAACGTCAGCTGTGACAGTGCTGACTATATAAATAAATAAATGTCAAAAAAAGATTCGAGCAGATTCAAATTCTTAACTACATACTACAGCCACAACAAAGCAGTGGGTGAGGTTCTCAAGATTCAATAATGAGATACAGTAAATTATCTACAAAGACTAAGGCATGAAATAAAGGCAACATTAATCGGAAGATATTTCCCCTTGCAGTATCACAGTCCCAGATTCAGGGTCACAGACCAAATGCGTGATTCAAGTGACAATGTTGATGAGTCTGATGCTGGCATTCTCGTGTACATAGAGCAGACTGTGGACAAATTCAGTTTATTATTTGATGAAAAAACAGTGTGAATTATGTCCTCCAAGACAACTGCACAACACAGTGAGGCAGGCTCCTGACCGTCCAACTGTCGCTGTGGAAAATATTGTACTAAATGTCTTTCCCTTCTTTCCCACATCTGCCAAAAGGAGAAAAAATATTTTTTTGGGGGGATGATGACAAAAACTTTGACACAAATATAAATGTGACACTCTCGCTCCATCCCACAGAGTCCACAGCCCCAAGATGGGCATCCTTTATTTTCATCTATGAAAAGCGATAACCCTAGCTGGATCCTATCACATCTGACTTCAGGCACCAGGCAGACTACATCAGTCAATCAGCGGACAGAAAGAGATACAGAACCATTTCCACTCACCTTTGCACTGAGTGGGAACTGAACCCATGCTGCTTGCACACAAGTCAGGCGAGTGTTACTGCTACAACATCACTTACTGACCAATATGTACAATTATATTTTTAAATGAAATAACTGTGTCTTTATTAGCACTTGACATTGGAATAATCCAAAAGTAATTAAAAGTAAGTTATATTAATATTATGCTAACGGCAATATTATGCTAACATCATTTTTAACAGTTAAGTAAGTAATTGGGGACACTCAGGTAAGTTTAGCTACTTTTCTTTTTCAGGATCCCTAAAGGAAGGTAGTTTCAGTTTTTGGGCAAACTAATATAGCAGTAGATAATTCAGGATGTTGCACCCCCCCCCCCCTATAAACAAGCAGATTCAGTGTAAACATACAGTAACAGTTTTATTAATAAAGCTTGCCTGAAAAAGTTGACTTGATACATCTCTTTCCCCCCGCCCCTTCATTCCTTAGCCTTCCCCCCTGACCCCACCAGAAGGTCTTCCTCATTCCATCCTCGCCTCTATCCTTACCACTCCCTCCATCTCTTGCTTCCTCCCCTCCCTTCCTGGATTAAGCTAATTCATAGTTGTACTTATCTGTACTTGTCAATTAAACGCAGAGCGTTCCTGAAGTATTTGACCAGCTATCGGTGAACTAAATTGTCGAGCTAACCTCGCTAACTTAAGTTCACTAACATCAAACAGATGAAAGGAAAGGTTTTAAATGCTGTCTCGTATCTTTGAGTTTCAAACATTGCACGTTGCTATTTTCTCTTTCCACTTTTCATCAAAACTGTCAACCTTGAATCCAAAAACGGGTCAACACCTTTTTTTTGTCTCAAGGGCTGGGTTTGGATACCCCTGCCTTTATGACTCTGTACCAACCTGTTCTGTCCAAAAGGTTTCTTAAATACTTGGCCAATAAAGATGATTCTGAATCTGTTGATTCTGAAGTCGTCTAATGAGATAATGGTGAATGTGATTAGGGCACAGGCAGATTCTGACAACAGTGTGAAATAAGCCCACCCAATCATTTGCAAAATCAATGAATTGATTGAGTTCTTATTATTGTCATCTTTCTCCTATTAATTTTTACCAAAAAAAAAACATCCCACAACCCATGGTGGGTGAGGAGGTGGGAGGCTCGCACACAAACACGAATAATTAGGGTGGAAGGCAGTCTCCAATGTTAACTTAACAGAGCAGATCTGTGATCTCCATGGCCAACTTTACCTCCATCCATTTTCCGAACCGCTTTATCCTCACTAGGGTCACGGGTGGCTGGAGCCTATCCCAGCAGTCTTCGGGCAGTAGGCGGGGGACACCCTGAACCAGTTGCCAGCCAATCGCAGGGCACACAGAGACGAACAACCATCCACACCCACACTCACTCCTAGGGACAATTTAGAGTGTCCAATCAGCGTGCCATGCATGTTTTTGGAATGTGGGAGGAAACCGGAGCACCCGGAGAAAACCCACGCAGGCCCGGGGAGAACATGCAAACTCCACACAGGGAGGCCGGAGCTGGAATCGAACCCGGTACCTCTGCACTGTGAAGCCGACGTGCTAACCACTGGCCTACCGGGCCGCCCAACTTTACATCATCTACCCATAGATGTCTGCTTGTTGCTTTTTATTAATACACTGTGCACTTTGACCTGCTGCAGGACAGAGGCAAACCACTTTCTTCGTCTACCATGTTAAGGACAATTGTGCCTTTCACACGCTGCATTGAAAGGGAATGAGAGGAGGCGGCAAATGAAGTCGGCTGTGTTCATGCCCACAGTGGCGCAAATGCCCTCTTTTAAAAATCAGTCACACTGCACGCCGCTTGCATATGTCTGCAAACATGCTAAAACAAGGTCTACCCTGCCTCGAAGCAGATTTAGACCACGCCTCACACTCGACTTGCACTGGACACAAAACAAAGAGGACAGCATTTTATGGTATTGTACTGCACATTCAGCTGATATGGCACAGTTCTCTCAGGCATGAAGCTGACATATTTTGAAGGACCGTTGGAGCTGCCGTGCGGCGATGCCGAGATGCCCACCAAGTGGATCATTATTCGAGCCACATCTACTGTTCCGCCGGAAAAAAAAAGAAGAAAATTTTAAAAAAACATGAGACACTTTAATCGGGTGCGCTTTGAATATTTTCAGTGCACATGCATATCTGCGTACCATTTATGTGCACCTCTGGTTATAGATAGTTGTGCACCTCTGGTTATAGATAGTATCCAGACCTGTACTGAGGTCAAGAAGGATGAGATTGGTTGTACCCCGTGACAGTTCATTTTTTATTTTTTTGTGGTTCATGTAAACTAGTCTGGAATACTTCAAGACACATTGTTGGTGAAAGGGTTTGGCAACCATTTTTTTAGGACAGGGGTCCCCAACCTTTTTTGCCCCATGGACTGGTTCGTATCAGACAATATTTTCAGGGACCGGCATTTAAGGTGTGGCGGAAATAATACAACAAAATAATATGGTATGAGCTGCATGAAAACTGTGGTGTTTTCGAAATATAATAATAAACACAAGGAGCGTCTAATTTGGCCGCAACACTCTGATCGCTATGGTAATGTTTAATGCCTTCAAAATACGATACAACGCAAATTCAAAGTGCATGAAAATGACGACTCACCACAGCCCCGAGCTTGATTTTCTGCAACCAGACGGTCCCATCTCGGGGTAATAGGAGACAATGACACCTCAAGTGTGTGGTTTATGTCCGGTCTACTTCGTAATTTGGTTTTAGTCGCCATTGCTGCAGAAAACCCCCGCCTCACACAGGTAGGATGTCGAAAATAGCAACAGTGCTATTGTGGCGATCTCAGAGTATTCAGCCATAACTTTAATCTAGTTGTTTCGAACGTACTTTCAAGGCCTTTGTCTCACAGTTGTCACCGGGTGGTACTACCGCACTACGGTTCACTACATTACGAAATGTCCTTTCATACTTATTTGTCATGTCCTTGTTTATGATGATACTAATGCAGCGTGTTATACCGGAGTCAAATTCCTTGTGTGTTCTACATACTTGGCCAATAAAGATGATTCTGATTCTGATTTGCGATCTCCAGCAGTTTTTTTTTTACTCATTTTGCGAGCTCCAGCGTTTAGTTTTTAGCGTAATCGGTCACGCGACGGAGAAGCGTGGCTTGACGTGAGTCAAGCGTGACACAGACGGATGTAACGGAGAATGATGAATGATGAATGTCAGTTATATTGGAGTTGGATATTAGAGAATGTCGAGGAAGGTGGGCTCGGGAAGGCAGAGTAAGGTTGGCTGGATATAACATTGACACAGGCCAGTTTTTGAAAGATGATTTAAGATTTGCGGTTGAAGAACATCATGAAGTTATTTTTTTTGTGGTAGAAAACAGGTAAGGTGTTCTGAAGTTGGTGTTGATAGCAGAGGAGACACCTTTGGTGATTCCATCCCTGCATCTAATGCAAATGGCATAATCGTCAGATTTGGTTGCAGCGGGGACGTCCTTATAGAGCAGAGGTCACCACATGGGTAGCTGCCAAGAGCCGCATGAGTAGCCCACAGGCCTGTTCTAAAAATAGCTCACCAATGATGAGACATTGAGATTTCCCAGGAATGATGCCGTAGTTATAATTTGAACTGCAAACACTGACAGCCAGGGCGGCCCGGTAGTCCAGTGGTTAGCACGTCGGCTTCACAGTCCAGAGGTACCGGGTTCGATCCCAGCTCCGGCCTCCCTGTGTGGAGTTTGCATGTTCTCCCCGGGCTTGCGTGGGTTTTCTCCGGGTGCTCCGGTTTCCTCCCACATTCCAAAAACATGCACGGCAGGCTCGTTGGGCACTCTAAATTGTCCCTAGGTATGAGTGTGAGCGTGGATGGTTGTTCGTCTCTGTGTGCCCTGCGATTGGCTGGTAACCAATTCAGGGTGTCCCCCGCCTACTGCCCGAAGACTGCTGGGATAGGCTCCAGCACCCCCCGCGACCCTAGTGAGGATGAAGCGGTTCGGAAAATGGATGGATGGATGGACACTGGCAGCCATTTACTGAAATAAAATGATGTATGTTGAGATTTTTCATTTTCCTAAATATGAGAAATTATTACCATGATCGGTGTCCTCATATAAATGAATAATATACAATAATAACTACAGCCTGAGCTATATGGATTGTTTTAGCCCGAGACTGATTCTGATGTTCGGCAGAATTAAATTCTGAAAAACGATAATTTTAATCGGTCAATTAAAATGATAATAAAAAAACAATCAGGCGAATGAAATAACAGTTTTCTTTTTCTTTTTTTTTTGCTCTTTGATGTGTCCAACAATACATTTTTGAAGTTAAGGCATGATATTTTGCTGTCCTATAATACTTTGTCCTTTAGTATTTCTTTACACAGAACACAAAACCGTCAAAAAAGTGGCTTTTTTAAAATAAATGTTTGGAGTTATACATAACAAAGGCATTTTTAAAAATATACATAATGCTTGACAATTGAATGTTCAAATGAATAAAATGAAATAAAATGATTTTCATTTCATAAAGAGTTGTATTTCATGTACTTCAGAATCATCGACACGTGGTAGAAGTGAAAGGGTAGTATGGCGTGACAGAAAGTTTCGGTGGTACACAAGCCAAATATGGTTGGGAATCACAACTTGATTCTGGATACACTTAAACTCGCATCCACTTAAACTCGCACAGTACAAAAAAAAAAAAAAAAAAAAAAAACTCCTAGCAAAGGCATAAAGAACAAGTCATGTATCCAATACAGTATCATGGAAATTTGATTTCATTTGCAAATAATTGGATGACTGGTTTCCATAGAAACAAATCATAAGACTTCAAAGTAGATCCACTTCTTTAACACATTCTGTCCTCATTCGCATTCTCTTTGTACTAAATAAGAACCTTTGCACAGGGCCAGCAAATATTCTGACAATTACAAATGAATAGGGTCCGAGAGTAATAAAACTCAAAAGTGAGCAATTATCAGCCCCGATAACTCAATGCAAATTCACCACTTTCCATCGCCTTATTGAAGTTTTGGGGCTGGTGTTCATATTTCATTATTATCGGAAAAGCAATTTTCCGCGAGAAGACAAGCACACAAAAATGCTTTCGTTTGCCGTGAAAAGGGACATAATCTGTCAGTTCATTTGACTTTGCCAAGCTCATCAGCCAAATGACGAAACAACAAGCTTGGCTATAATGCGCTTTGACCTTCAGTGACCGGGAATAATGCAAAAAACGGTTCATGCCTTCACTCCAATCAGCAGCGTCAATTGTACGGAATGAATACATTATTCATGCTCGCTCTTGATGAAACACCCTCTGAGACGTCGGCCGCGCAACACAAGAAAAGAAAAGAAAGAGAGTGACACATCATATATTCTGCTGGGCTCCGCTGGATTCGAGTGTATTAAGAGTTTAATTTAAAATTCTTTTCTTTAGTGACATAATGATAAAAAAGGGAGAAAAAAAAAAGCTGTGGCCTTTGGGTGACATGGAGAATTGCATTGGAGTCCTCGCTTTTTCTTGGCCTAAAAACAGCAGAATAGAAGGCCCCCAATACAGAGTCACTGTACACAAAAATGACAGGCATACAACATAAGATGGAAGGGCATGAAAATTCCATAACAAATGTATCAAAGTTATAAGTTTAATCACAGTGTTGGTAAAAGAAACAAAATAAAAGTACACACACACACACACACACACACACACATTAGAGGAGCAAATGCCAAAAACAAGCAACACATTTTATTTTCATGACAAAATGTAAAATCAGCAACCTTGCTTTATGTAGCCTGCTTGCAAACTTTGATCGTTACCAGATGAGTTTAAACAGCGAAAACCAAAATACATTTTTATGTATGCAAGACCGCACATATTTACTTCAGATGTCTAACTAACAATGGGAACACAATGGTTTGTGTTTAGCATATCTGTTTAACATATTCAAGTACAGATCTTGGCTCTGGCCTCCCTGTTGGAGATTTTATGTTCTCTGACTTTGTGCTTGCATGTTTTTGTATTCACATTTTGCACATCATATAAGCACATTGTGAAAACAGCTGTCTTTGTGGCAAGCACCGTGTCGTGTCAACACGGCCCTTGCTCTTGGACAGAGATCCCCACTACATTCATTTGATTTTGTCTTGGACACTCTGTCGACTTCTTTACAGTGATATTAATGTTGATGTATATCCCTCGACCCTCGTGATGATAAGTTGATTATAAAATGGATGGATAGAGAGCCATAGGACAGAAAAGAACAGGCACATATGTAGATATATAAATCTATTTGATTTTGTTTTGTTTGTTTGTTTTTTTGGTATGGAGTAACTGACACAGGGAAGGAACCGAATGGTGATGGGATCCCACAAATGGAGACACATTTTAGAACAAAAGCCCACCGACAAAGTACAGACAGAAATCACTGATCAACAAGAACGAGAAGGCTCAGGTTCAGGTTCAAAATGAACCAAATATATTTTTTTAGGATTCCAGAATCATCGACACCAGACAAAACTCCATAATCAAAAATATTTATTCACTAAAAACACACAAAGTAGAAACAGATATCGCTAGTGATGGGACGATGATACCTCAAGGAGTGAATTGACCCACTTCACAAACTGTGTCAGCACTGTATTGACAATGTGTTGGTCACCCAATAGTAACCCCTGCAGTAGTGATAAAATCATTGCAGGTTAAGAAATTCCTTGTTTGTGTAAATGCTAAACTGAGTTGGTATGTAAAATATAGCAAATTTGAGTTACAATTGAGATGTGTCGAAAAGTTTTGTTAAATCATGTGAAATAAAAGACAAAAAAATGATTAGTTTATGAATATTTATTGAGGAGCAAAAGTTTTTGGAGTGTCTTTGCTCCAAGGCGATTTCTCCTCTTAGACACCAGCTACTCTGCCTCAGAAAATACTCTTTCACATGGTTCAGATGACGATAGTGAGCACAGAGTTTTAAATGAAAGTTGATGCCGATGTGGATATGTTTTCTGGTTCCATTTCCAATATTGTAAAGGGTCTTGGTTTCTGGATGTGTTTGCTTCCGACCGGCAGCATTGGACTTCAATTATGGAGGATCTCACAAATATAAGATAAAATGAATAAAGCAACTGTAAGGCTCTTTAACTGATCTTATGTATAACAGGTCATTCACTAGATAAACTGATAAAGTGGGTGCAATGCGCCACCGTAAAAAAAACATGTATATAACAGTAAACAATGCTCAAAGGAGAAAAAATATTTACCAAGCTCAAAATAATTTTGAGCTTGGTAAATATTTTTTCTCCTTACCTTATCTGTCAACTTTTCGGAGCGCCAACCTGTATAAACTACCAAAAAAATCCTTATAAAGAGCAAAAAAATCCTTATAACATACCAAAGCATTTTATATGTCAAAATAACAGCAGAAAAAAACCCATGAAATTTTCAATGATATTTATTGTAGATCTCCATAATACAATGTCTGGTTAATGTCTAATCATCATTCTACTTAGTGGCATTACTGTGTTCAGAGTTGTATTCCTGCGTTACTTTCTCTAACTAACTCCAAATGCTGACCCATTGGAAAAAAAAAAAAAAAAAACGGAAATTTTCAGAATCCGTATGATTTGTGCGATACGGCCATATACTTAAGATTCACCACAAAATCCGTATGAACTATGGCCAAACCGTATGAGTTGACAGGTATGAAAATTATTCCACACTGGGGAAAACCTCTTCGAACGATCCATAATTTCGCAAAACTACAGCCAACAAACCCACGGCATGTTGATACAGTTTGTGTCCTTATAAACACACTTTGGCGCAGCAGATTCAAATGATTCAGTTCCTGTATTGGTCACATAATTCACATGATTCTTTCTTAAAGCAATACACGCACCGATAAAGGATGACTCATCCCTCCCTCCTCCGTAGAGCGCCATCACCCGACCAGCGGCTCCTCTCTCCAGGCAGCCAACCGCACCACTATCAAGACATACGGGCAACGTTTTCTCAAACTCGATCTGGTCCTGCGCCACTGCTTCCACTTCATTATCACTATCGCAGATAGTGAAAACTCGTTCCATCATTGGTGCTGATTTCCTGCACGAATGTAACTTGTCAGTCAGCATTCGCAGGAAAGAGCTGGTCGATGACAAGACCAGCCTTACAGTGCGTGGAACCACCTCCGACCATTTTCTCTAGCGACTGTCTCATCTCCTTGCCCCCTCTTCGTCTCCCTACCCGACCCTGTTGCGGCGTTTCCCAAACCTGACGAACCCCACGCGGACGACTGAGCCAGCGCCTCACAATGACGTTCATCACATTGAGACGACTGGTTCCGCCAAGTTCGAGCGTTTTCAACGACTGGCCCCTGCAAAGCAACGGATCGCTGAAGCCGAATTTGATCACATGCTTCAGCTCGGTATCATCCATCCTTCGAGTAGCAAATGGGCCTCCCCGCTACACATGGAAAGCGAAGGCAGGTGATTGGCGTCCATGCGGAGACTACCGTGCCCTCGAGTCCATCACCATCCCTGACTGATATCCCATCCCAAACATGCATGACTGCGTGTCCTTCCTTCACGGGAAGTCGACCGTTTCTACTGGTGAGGGCCTATCAGCAAATACTGGTCGCACCTGAAGATGTTCTCAAAACGCCCATCACCACTCCCTTCGGCTCGTTCGAGGTTCTCCGAATGCCTTTCGGGCCCCGCAATGCGTCGCAGACTTTCCAGTGTTTCATCGACTGTCTTGCGCGGTCTCGACTTCTGCTGTGCCTACATTGACGACATTCTCATCACCAGCAACAATAAAGAAGAGCACGGTCTCGTCATCAATGCAGACAAAGGCCAGCCTGAGTTGAAGTTCCTCGGTCACCTATGTGTTTGGCCGCTTCCCAACAAGCTGCAAGCAATATGGGACGACCCTCAACCGGATGATCACAAGAAACTCCGGATATTTTTGGGTATGGTCAATTTTTATCGCCACTTTGCCGCTGGTTCCGCTGACCGGTGGCATGAGAAACGGCCCGATCGATCTCTCCCCTGAGCAACAGGCGGCTTTCCAACGGCTCAAGGACCTCGTTGCCGATGTGATGCTCCTTGCCCACCCGAGCCCTGACAATCAGTTGTCTCTGATGGTTGACACCTCCAAGGATGCTGTTGGTCCTCCATGATGGCAACGACTGTGACTTCCGTCCAATTGCCTTCTTCTCGAAGAGCCTCCAGCCTGATGAATACTACACCTACTACACCTTCGGTCGCAAGCTGCTTGCTGTCTACCTCAGTGTGAAGCAATTTCGCTACTTCATCGAGGGCGTTTGCGTCATCGTCTTCACTGACCACAAGCTACTGCTCTCTGCATTCCATCAGCCTCCACAAACTACCTGGAGCGAGAGATCCAGCACCTTGACTACCTTTCCCAATTTGATTTGGAGTTCTGTCACGTCAAGGGTGCCAACAATGATGTTGCTGATGCTCTCTCTCAAATTGAGACAGCGCGATCCAGTTCGCCGACGGCCTCAGTTTCGACTCGATGGCAGAGGCTCAGGCGCATGGGGGTCTGGCTAACCAATCCAGCGATCCTGATGACATCTTCGTGCCCGTCCCCAACTCCGATCGAACCCTCCTCTGTGTCCAGACCGATGGTGTCGCCCGACCGTTGGTCCCTGACTCCCTTCGACGCAAGGTCTTAGATTTCTCTCTCACCCAGGAATTAGCGGCACAACGAAGCTGATCGCGAAACGTTTCTCCTGGAAGGGTCTGCAGAAAGATGTCCGACAGTGGGTTCCACAGCATCCTCCGGTGCTGGTTCTGTTCACACGAAGTCGCCCATCGGTATCTTTGACATGCCCGATTCTCGCTTCAGCCATGTCCACATTGACCTGGTCGGACCCCTTCCACTGTCCCGTAGTTTCCGCTACCTCCTGACCTGCGTTGATCGTTTCACTCGATGGTGCGAGTTGATCTATCTTCCTGACAGCAGTACCGAGTCCGTTGTGCTGGCCTTCCTCCAACACCGGGGAACCATCACCACCAATCGTGGAGACCAGTTTGAGTCGAGCCTCTTCCGCTAGCCCAAATACATATATTTTTACTTCAATAACTGTTGTGTCTTTTTTTCGTTCAACTGGGGTTTAGCAAGTGTGTTTATAAAGAGACAAAAATCTCTTTAAATACTTGGCTAACTTGATAACCAAATTGGCAGAATGCTGGATACACACAAGAACAGGATCATGGCAAACCTATACGCTACTTGGATTATGTTACTAAAGACATGTTATACCAGGTAACTGCATCAGAATACATTTTTAACCCTCATGCAGTAATTGTCCCAAAATTGGATATTTTGGACAATTTTGGACTGTTGGACAGTTGTACACCACAGCCAAAACAGTGAAAAATAACTCCACAAAGCTGAAATTTTGCATAGGACGTCAGAAGGGGTGAAATTTCAAACTGCCACTTTGGTGGACATTTTTGAACATTACAGTTGGTTTTTATGACATTGTCTATTTTTATGAATATCGTAAAAGTAAAACGCCCAAAAATTACACATTGACGCCCATTTTCAATAGACTGTAAACCTGGTGTTTTATCGTGCATTTTTCTCAATTTCTGCACAAATCACATCAGCGGCGTCTCACGAAGACGATCAAAGCTTGACAATTGTAGTGTGAGGGTTTTACCTCACTTTCCACCAAGTGGCGGTAGAGCCAAATATATAATTCTCATGCTTACTCTCTACGTCATGGAGAAAACATTCAGTTCGTCATTTTCATTCGAATAAACGGTCTAGTTTGTTGAGCGAGGTCTATTTGCATCCATGTGTATGGAAACCCACCAGGTGGCGGTAGAGCCAAAGATATAATTCTCATGCCTACTCTCTACGTCATGGAGAAAACATTCAGTTCGTCATTTTCATTCGAATAAACGGTCTAGTTTGTTGCGCGAGGTCTATTTGCATCCGTGTGTATGCATATGATCGTATGTGCACGTCACATTGAACAGTACTGATCAAAGACATCGACGCAGTACTTTTCCGCCATTTTGTGCACATCTTAAGATGTCCAACCCGCGTATGTTGCACATGCAAGCGCGCACGTGCAAACCAATGTAATGCAGTTTGTAGAGCATTGCTGGCTGGGTGTTTTTTGGAAAATCAGGTGTTATTTTTTGAAAATCGACTTTTGAATTGGTCAAGCTGTTATGCAATGCATGTGGTCTCATAATGAACGGGACGCGCGGGTACGTGCATGCGCGTGAACGCGCTCAGCTCAGGCGAAACAGCCACGTTTTACGAGTGTATTTTACGGCGGTTTGACATGATGGGCTCGTCAGTCTTTTTTTTCGTCTTCACGCCAGTAGATCACACATGCACAATGTGTATTTGTGCCCAGTGCTCTGGGCATGTGTTGCACAAGCATGATTGGCGTGTTTGAGGTTGCAGCAGCTTGCAGGAGCACCCGCTAACGAATATAATGTATTGCAACATGGGTGATCATTGTTTTGAAAATCAAGTGTTATTTTTTGAGAATCCTCTTTCCTGCAATGGGTTAAGTCCCAAAAATTCGTTTTGTGGATTCTTGTCTAAGAAGTCAATCTAAACACTTTTATTGCAGTTGAACAGTGGTGGCTCTAACTAACCAACTAATTATCTAACTAACTTGCTAACAAACGAACTAACTAACGGAAACTTGCATTGCTGCACATTTTTGGGGGTGGTGACAGAAATCACGCAAAACATCTAGATTTGTGTGGTGTAAGTCTTTTTGGGAACAGTTCATAAAACACAAGATATGGCTTTCAAGTCCTACTTTTGGCATGGAATGAAAAGTAAACATTTTTGCATGAAAAACATACCCTGCATCCATCCATCCAGTTTATCTACCGCTTTTCGCACTTGACTTGGGGCCAAAGGCAGACTGCACCCACGACTGGCTGCCTGTCAATCACAGAGCACATACAGTGTAGCGACTGACAAAAACTCACACCATTATTGTGTGGGTACAGACCCCATGCTGCCTGCATGCAAGTCAGGTGAGTGAACCTCTACAACGTCAGTGACTCAAAGCCAGCATGAAAATCCTAGATGCCGACAGAAAAGAAACAGAACAAAATGTTCCATTTGGAGAGTTCAAACCCCTCCCCCACTGCCCCCCAATGGAAACCCAATACATGTTTGCCGTCATATCAATGCTTTTCAAACCACATGCTTTGGACTAAAACACAGTGTGTATTTCGTCATGAAACGATGTGTTATGACACGAAAAATCCTATATTTAGAAAGAAAACTACTGTATCTTGCAATGATAATCCTATTTTTCCCCCCAAAAAACTTATTACTGTATATTTTAAGCAGCATGAGAAAAATGTCACACTTCAAGTAATTTTTCACCCCCCAAAAAACTTGTTTTTGCATATAAAATGCACTTTTCAGCAAGTCAACTGCTGAATGTTATTATGAAGTCCTTGTCAATTTGGTCAGAGGGCATTTATTGTGCAGCCACATAGACTTAGTCATTCTCTTTGTACTTGAGCTTTATCTCCCAAAAAATACAGTAAATGCCTTCTCTCTAGCGAGTTCACACAATGCAAGATGTGTTTTAAAGACAATACGCAAATAGGCTGAAAAATGCAAAGGTGGCTTTCCTCCCAAAAAGTGAAGAATAATACAGGGAATGCTTTTTATACTTTGTATGGCTGCATGAGCACAGACTTCATAGATAGAAGAGCCAATACATGCAGAGAGGCTAATGAAGGATGTGTGTTGGCCTTTAATGTGGCAGCTAAAAGTCACAATGTGCATCCACGTCTCATTGGAGGCTTTAACGAGTTTTTCCCCACAAAAGCAATGTTGAGTTGAATGAATAGATTCAGATTGATTTGCGATACTGTAAAAATGCAATATTTTGCCATTTTGGAGTCAGGTTAAAGAAAGTAAAGGTCTGGAGCAATGCTTTGTAAAATTGTTGTTAATTATGCCACAATGATAATGTCTTTCTTTTTTAACTAAAACTTTTTACTATATTGACTGTATTTTACTACACACAAAATTCAATGCTTTGAAAAAAAAGTCATGATTCTCGAAGACAAAGGACACATCTGGCCATAAAACTGACACATTGAAATGCTGTTTTCTTGCTGTCTTTAACTCATTCAATCCCTGCCATTTTCACTGGAGCAACCCCCTCAATCCCAGCATTTTACTGGATTTTGACTGATCTTGCAAGGCCCACATAATATTTGGTTCTAATGCTATATAAACATGGAGCCTACCAAAATAAATGTTTTCTTCTTTCAGCAGAAACATAAAATGGTTTCTATATTTTTCCATTCTTCAGTAATCAGCATTACAAAATGGCTAAATTTCAGGAAAATGGCGATTCCTGGGTAAAAAAACAGAAAATGAGCTTTATGTAAAAGCATGCATTTCAAGCAAGTGAGGCACCACTGCCACCGACTGGTCGCTTTTTTACATGATTTACAATGCAAACATCTTATTCTCATTCACAAATTGCGTCAGACCCTCCTCCTCTTTATGACTCAAAAAAAAAAGACTTAGAGGTACAAGTATGGGCGGCCCGGTAGTCCAGTGGTTAGCACGTCGGCTTCACAGTGCTGAGGTACCGGGTTCAAATCCAGCTCCGGCCTCCCTGTGTGGAGTTTGCATGTTCTCCCCGGGCCTGCGTGGGTTTTCTCCGGGTGCTCCGGTTTCCTCCCACGTTCCAAAAACATGCATGGCAGGCTGATTGTGCACTCTAAATTGTCCCTAGGTATGAGTGTGAGCGTGGATGGTTGTTCGTCTCTGTGTGCCCTGCGATTGGCCGGCAACCAATTCAGGGTGTCCCCCGCCTACTGCCCGAAGACGCCTGGGATGGGCTCCGGCACCACCCGCGACCCTAGTGAGGATAAAGCGGTTCGGAAAATGGATGGATGGATGGTACAAGTACGTCCTTCGTAGGCGGGGCCTAATTTTAAAAAGACGCACAAGTACATCTTGTGGAATGAAAGAGTTTTAATTTATTTTTTTATTCGAGTCCATCCATTTTCTAATCCACCCTATCTTCACAAGAGTGAGTGGGTGTGCTGGACCCAATCCCAGGAGTGTTTGGGCAGTAGGTGGAGTACACCCTTAACTGGTTGCCAGCCAATCGCAGGGCGCACACAAATGTACAATCATCCTTGCTTACAATCACACCAAGGGGAAATTTAGAGTTTTCCCTTGAACTGCCATGCATGTTTTTTATTGGAATGTGGGAGGAAATTGGAGTACCTGAAGAAAACCCACGCAGACATGGAGAGAACATGCAAACTCCACGCAGGAAGGCCGGAGCCGGAATCGAACCCAGGACCTCTGCACTGTGAGGCTGGCGCACTAAACATTTCTAACCAGTTGATCACTGTGCCGCCTTTTTATTCTAAAAAGGCGGCACAGTGATCAACACAGTGATAAAATGTAATTATCTGCCTGACTGCATGCCACTGATACTGTTGCCTTTTCTCTTTTCAGCAAGCAGTGCCTTGTTAACTGTGAATGAGTTAAACATGGCCATGATCATGATACTCAGTATAATACAAAAACTGCATGTGTGGTAATGACACCAAAAACCTTGATGCTCTCTGGTCGAGTAATTTCGACAATGCTCTGAAACCATGATGAAATGGTGTAAAGCTGCATGCAACTCTATAGTTCTCATCCATGGTTATATTTTAAGGACACTGTATGGTAACATAATAGTCACATACAATTCATAGTTAGACATAACAATTGTTGTAGGAAACATTGTGTACAACAATTGTTGCTGCTCTTAGGTTGGTTGGTTTTTTTCTGAGAGTGTAAATTTAAATAAGGAGGTAATCGAGTTACCCGAATTATTCAAGCGCTCGTTGAGTTACTGTGGCTCCATGTTGCCACACTCGGCGATGTAACCTTTTCATGCCTAACATATATGTTTTAATATAAGGGTGAATGCATTTATTTCAGTGACTAACAGAGAGATCAGGAAAAAAAAATCAAGGTAAAATAAAAGTACAAACTATGGTTTTGATCATTTCCATATTTTCTGTAAAAGTACTGTATGCATGTGATGGCCATGCCAAGTGTTAAGTAAGCCGACATATGTTATCATTCATCCATCCATCCATTCATCCACTTATCCTCACAAGGGTGGTGGGTGTGTTGGAGCCTATCCTAGCCCTTTTTCGGACAGCAGGCGGTGTACACCCTGAACCAGTTGCCAGCCAATCGAAGGGCACACCTAGACGAACAACCATCCATGCTCACACTCACACCTAGGGACAATTTAGAGTGTTCCACGACCATGCATGTTTTTGGAATGCGAGCGGGAACTGGAATACACAGAGAAGATGCAAATTCCACACAGGAAGGATGTGGCCTGGAATTGAACCTCTGCACTGTGAGGCTACCCGCTTTCAACCTTGGTCTAATGATTTGTGACCCCCACAGCCACATGCTGGATTTCTGAAACATGTACTTTGAAAGCTACTGTTTCAGAAATGTAAAAATAAATTAATCAAAAGGACACAAGCATATAGAAAATGCCCACACTTGTCACTTCAACTCTTGTAAAACTAAGTCATTTGTTTTTTTTTACCTAATGCCTAACATGGCGCACCTGTTTTTACACATAATGTTGTGTATTCACATTGCTATTCGGCCCCCCTACCGGATGAACTCTGTCGCTGATGTTGACCACAGGAAATAGAAGTCTTGAATTTAGCCCCTGACATGTTTGTTTGTATGTCAAAAATAGAAAAACATCAGTTACTTATTTAACCTGTGTAATTTATTGGGAATGCTATTATGGGCGTATAC
This sequence comes from Hippocampus abdominalis, assembly GCA_018466805.1. Classification (NCBI taxonomy): domain Eukaryota; kingdom Metazoa; phylum Chordata; class Actinopteri; order Syngnathiformes; family Syngnathidae; genus Hippocampus; species Hippocampus abdominalis. The sequence goes on along the minus strand of CM031706.1, from coordinate 20,257,882 downwards.
TAAATGTATATATTCTGTAAGTTAAAAAAAAGAGATCTGCAGTAGCAGCAAAAGAAAGAGAAGCAGCATGGGAGAAAATTGATGCATGAGTGAATGTGGAAATATGAATGGCCTCTGGATTTCACAGTAACGATTGTTTCCGGTAGTGTGCCGTTTCCGTGGGATCATTTGTATGATACCGAAAAATTGTTTCCCATAAAAATCACCGCGTACTAGTTGACGGTATGCGATATAATCTCTCCTGTACGATCAATGTGATTTCACTATGCCTTTATATGTATTTGGGGTGTGGTGTGTGAGTGTTTATTCTACTTTCATTTTCTTTTTATTAAATGGTGGGGGCGGAACAGGAAACCTTGTGTGCATGCGGGTCGCTATTTTAGTCTGCACGCTGAGAAAGCACGTGGATAATGGATAGAGACAGTGGCGAAAAAAACAACAAAAGGTGTATTAGTTACTATATTTAAGAAATGGGAATGCCAGTTGGATTTTTCTTTCAATCATCGGAAAAAGGCTGTAGTACCAAACTGGCATGTGATGCATGCACAAAACATTTTTCCAGATTTTTTTGCTGAATTTTGTCGCGTTTTCACCCACCCAGTTCGGGGGAAGAGAGGCTGGAGGCCAAATATTGGTCTTTGTTCAGGGTAACCAGTCGGTGGCTGATTACTCAATTCATTTTCATATTCTCGCCGCTAAAAGCGGGTTTGATGACTGTGCATTACACAGCATATTCGACCATGCATTAAGCTCATCTGTTAAGGACGAACTCGCGGTTTGTGATGATACCAACCACCTAGAAGAGCAAATTAGCTTTGCCATTCGCCTGGACAATCGACTGCGAGAGAGACATCGCGAACGGGGCACTAATCATCGGCGAGTCACGTCTGAGACCCAACACCCATAACCGAGGTTCCGAGAATACAAAAGAGAGACCGCACTTGGCACCACTCGTCCAAGCGGAGGAACCTATGCAGCTGGGAGGTGGTCGCCTACCTCCGGTGGAAAGACTGCGGCGACAACAGATTGGAGCAGTGTTCCTACTGTGGCCAGCAGGGACATCTTGTATATGCCTGCCCAACTCGACCGTCCTCTTCCACACGCCTGTCCAATGGACCGGGCAACTGCAAGTCAGACTCTTGTATATGCCTGCCCAACTCGACCGTCCTCTTCCACACGCCTGTCCAATGGACCGGGCAACTGCAAGTCAGACGCTAAAGCAACGAGTGACGTATTCAAAGACAATTGTGAGTACACCTGTCCTCAGTCCGCCTCTTGCCAAGACACGAGCAGAACTAGTCGCCAGAACAAACTGGAGCTGATGGGGGAGATATCGATACGTGAGAACACACTTAGTATCAGGGTTCTCATAGACTCTGACACAGACGATTGTTTTGTAGATCCAGATGTTGTTGAAGCCCTGGGTTGCTCCACTGAGAGACTCAATGAAAGTAAGAAAGTGTGTTCTCTCGACTGGCGACTCTTGTCTTTGTCGAGTAATCATGTGGAGCAGAGAATATATTTTGCTCATGCCATCTCATAAGGCTGCAGTAGTTTTAGGATTATCATGGTTGAGGGTACACAACCCCGATACAGCATGGGGCTGTCCTTCCATTGAACACAGGAGTCAGTTTTGTCATGCAAATTGTTCACAGCCGGCTGTTAGTGGTTGCACACCAGTAACCAGCACCACGTCAGAAGTCATTTGCCTGGATAAAATACCTCAAGAGTACCATGACTTGAGTAAGGTCTTTAGTAAGGATTGTGCACAATAGTTACCTCCACAAAGACCATATGACGGTGCCATTGACCTCCAGTCAAACTCGACACGAACTAGTTCTCGATATTAAAGTATCTCAACCAGAACAAGAGGCCTTAAACCGGGAATACATTTCTAGTTCACTCACTGCTGACTTAACCCATCCTTCCACTTCTCTGGTTTCCTCTTTATGGAGAAGAAAGACATGTACTTGCAACCATACGTGGACTATAGAGGATTAAATTAGATCACAGTCAAGAACAAATACCCACCTCAGTTGTTAGACTCTGCCTTAAAGGCATCGCTTCAGTCTGCAACTGTTTTTTCTAAACTTAACCCCCGTAGCGCATACCACTTAGTGAGAAACTGCAAGGGGTATGAGTGGAAAACTGCATTCAAGACTCCATTAGGTCATTTCGAGTACTGAGTTATGCCTTTCGGCCTCACTAACGCACCAGTGTTCCAATGTCCTCAGGGATATGTTTATCTTGACATTTAATTTTTTTTTGTCAAGGGATTTACAGGCACAGCAGAGACATGACCGCATGGTCTTCGAGAGATTACTGGAAAATAGACTTTGTTAAAGCAGAAAAGTATGAATTTCATGTTGGGACTGCAGCTTTTAGGTTTTATTGTAGGCCAGGGTCAATTTAGGGCTGACCCCACCATGGCGGTTGTAGAATGGCCTACAACTACCACTCTTAAACAGCTACAAAGATTTCTTGGAATTGCTCATTTCTACAGGAGATCTATTTGTAATTCTAGTATCAGGGCTGCACCTCTCACTCGAGAGCAAGAGCCCCATCCCCCCATCCCCCGATCATGCAGACATTTCATACAGGCACTATTGAGAGCATCCTGTCCAGCTGCATCACTGTGTGGTATGGTGCTTGCACTGTGTCCTGCCCAAAGACCTTGCAGCGCACCGTGAGAGCAGCTGAGAAGATCATTGGTGTCTCTCTCCCCCCACTCGTGGACATTTACTACTTCCTTCTGACCCGCCAAGCCATCCGGATCGCAGGTGACCCCACCCACCCATCTCACAGCCTCTTCGGCCTGCTGCCGTCGGGAAGGAGATTGCGGAGTCTCCGTGCTGGAACCAGCAGGCTCAAGAACAGTTTCTTCCACCAGGCGGTCAGGAGACTCAACAGCCGCACTCCCCGCCCTCTGCCTCTGCCCTACCCCTGCCTCCTATCATAGACTATGACCCTCCCCTTATCAACCGACATCTGCGTATTGCAAAATGCACAACCTCAAAAGTGCCATTGTTTATGTTGTTTATATTGTTTATATTGTCTATACTGTTTATACTGTTCAGATTACATATTATTTATTTTATACAGCGTAGCTGCTATCTTGTTTTAGCTGTGTGTGTTTAATGCACAGCATGTTTGCACTGAGGATTGAGAGGAAGAAATTTCATCTAGGCTTACAGGAGTGAAGGAACAGTTCCCCACATCTCTTTAAATGTCATCATATATCTCCCTCCATCTTGTGGCAAGACTGTCATTCTGACTATTGTGGATCAGTTCTCCAAGTTGGCACATTTTGTGGCCATGGCTTAGCTCATGTCAGCTCTTGAAACCGCTCAATTGCTTGTCCCGTTGGACATTGTGTCCGACTGGGTTCCGCAATTCATATCCAAGGCCTGGAAGCGATTCTGCCGGGCGTTGGTAGCTATGGCCAGCCTGTCGTCTGGTTATCAATCTCAGCGCAACGGACAGTGTGAGAAGGTGAATCAGGACCTTGAAGCTGCTCTGCGATGTTTATGGCTCTACCTCCAGGTGTCTTGGTCTGCCCACCTGTCCTTGGAGGAGTGGGAACACAACACACTTGTCTCATCGATCTCCCTTCACGTCAGCGTATGGCAATCAGCCTCCGTCATTTCCATCGCAGGAGGGTCAGGTGGAGATTCCCTCTGTACAGCTCCATCTTAGCGGGCCCACAAAGTGTGGAGGGGGACCAGAGCTGCACTGGCTCGCACTAGTTCACGGAACGTCGACGCCCCGCTTCTAACTACCAGCCTGGGCAGATGGTATGGCTGTCGACTCAGGATTTGCATCTAGCTGGTTCGTCACGCAAGCTGGGACCTCTCTTCATTGGGCCGTTCAATGTGGACTCCTATCATCAACCCTGTCATGACTCTGTTCTGTCTGTCTCCAGCAGGCGGCATTGGAGGGCCGGCCCCTTCCGTTCCACATCTGTTCGTAATCTTGTCATCTGCTTTCACTTTTTTATAATTCATGAGGGGTGTTCAGACAGCACACATTTGCTCCGGTGCTGCACCGATGTATTTTGTTGCGATATATCTTACACCGGATAAAATTTTGTGGAACGTTCACACGTAGAAAGCCGCTGAGCGTGTTAGCACCGGCGCAGCGCCGGTGTAGCCCCACTTGGGTTGACACGGCAGTTTCTGCAGCAGAGCAAAACGATAGAAAACAAAGAGTTGTCGTGTTGGTTCTTTTTAAACCGTACACAACTCAAGCAACTACTGTACAGGCACGTCCTTCTCCTTCTCGCTCTCCAAGCCTTCTGCTCGAGAGGCGTTCAATAACCGCCCCTGAAAACGTAAATCAACGATGACTTCAATGTCACTCAGCGAAAATAAATTCTATGGGGTGGTTGTGAACACACAATTAAGGAACAAACTACACAAACAACTGTGAGACAGTCCAGTCTCCTACAAAAGGAAAGATGATGTTTGGGGACTATCCCCCACTGTTCTAGTTGAGATGGTATAACCCAAGAGGCAAAGTGCCGCTTGCTCCTTTACGTCTTGTGTCGTTATTAAACAAACACATGACGGAAGTACAGCAGAGCACGAAAGCAACGCATTCTCGCCGTATGTAATCAACTCTTCTCATGCATAGCGAGGCTACTCCCCCTCCGCAAACGAGCATTTGCTCCGGAGCAAATTGTAGCGTTCATACGTACCATTTTACATCGGTGCAGCCCCGCAAACGAGCATTTGCTCCGGAGCAAATTTTCAAACCTCTCTGAGGTGGGTCAAATTTGCTCCGGAGTAAGCTGTTTTCAGGGGCTACACCGGTGTAACTTTGCACGTATGAACGCTCTACTGGGGCAGCACCGGCGTAGCACTGGAGCAAATGTTGCCGTGTGAACACCCCTATGCAGTCTCCTACTGTCAAAATATTTGCCTTGCTCACATCCCATGTCCAAGTGCTTATTTTTGACCTCTGTCATTATTGAACACAATCAGAGTCTGGGTTTGTATTTTCTTGTTTGTTCCGTGTTTCCCTTGTTCTTTTTTGCAGTGTTATTCCCAGACAGTTTTTGTTTTTTTTATGTTGATTAGCTTTCTCTTGTCTTTTTGTGACAAGTGATTTTGCTTTAGCGATTTTCCCTTGCCATTTGCAAGCGCTTTTTATTGCCCTCGTTCTTATCCTGGTCATTTTGTTGGCAGCATTTAATGTTGTACTTAATCGGACGTGTGACCTTCGATCTGGGGCAGATTAGATTGACGTGGAAGTGCATACGAGACTGAAATCTGATTGGAGAAACACAATCTAACATTGACGAACTGGAAGCAGTACATGAAATGAAGAAAATGGACCGCTGGGAATGAATGAATACAATTTCACATTACAAATAGAATTTAGGTTGTAAATCTAGGGCAGAGTTTCTGATTGTGTTTGAGACGCCTCTGATCATGCACCTATGAACCATGAGTTTGAAAGCAAGCATACAATTGATTGCTTCAAGCCATTGAGGGAAAAAAAAACTTCTTCTCACGTTTGACTTCTGAATGTGGCTGTCTTGAGTCAGTGATTATTTCAAATATATGCTGCTCTTCCTTTGCAAAAGAAGCCTAAGAGCTAATGATTGTCAGCCTCTACATTCAATTGAATGATCAAACAACAGTGACTGAAGCATGAATGTACTCCTCCTTCATGAGCCTGAGGAGGATAAAAAGGAGAGGAAAAGGAGGAGTCGTCATAAAAAAGACGGGCCTGATGGCCGATGGGCTGCATGTGGCTGGCACCAGGCGAGACGGAGTTCACATCTTGACGGCCTACTGGCAGCTCCGAAGGCCTTGAAACAACACACGCATAATCACGATGAGCTTTCATCTGTCATCATGGATGTATGCCCTTGAGGGACGTTTTTATCGCAATGCTGATGGGTCCATGTGAGAGAGGGTCCATAATTCATGGCTATACTGTAAATCATTGATTCTCAACTGTTGTAACACGGGGACCCGCAGTTTGCTACTGTAGCTGAGTCACTTTAATCGACGTTAAGAGTGATTAAGATTAAGAAAATGTGCTCTTTAAAAGAGCGTTTGAATATCACATTTGAAATTGCATATTCTCAGGCTACACGTTCAAAGTGCTTTTCAGAGCACCTTATTGACTCTTTTATTGCCAGCAACGAGAAAAGAGTAGCAAAGAGAGTGATGGAGAAATCTCCGAGCAAAATTGTATCATGTTTAAAGTTTCATTTAATGTGGGCACGTTTAGACGTTTGGGTGCGTATTCAGCGCCCCCAAATGTCTGTGTGCAAAAGTGTCGGCCGTTTGGATGGAGGGCTTTTGAAGTCCACAGTTATCACGCTGAAGCAAGGGGGCGAACAGATGGAAGAAGGCTCGACTCGGTCACAAAGTGGGAATAAATAATTTGGAAACGAAGCGTTGTTGAACATCAAAAGACGGTTTGGGAAGACTGTCGCTCCCAGGCGGACATTTGTCATCTGCGAAGTCTGCATGCGACTTGCTGATTCGTTGTAGGCCAGACTGGAAGGTGTCAACGTATCTGTGGTTCAAAGCTTAAACAAAAGTAATTAGATCACTACCGAGGGGCCGGACCGGGGGCGTGGTATGCAAATATCGGAGGCAGTGTTTTTCTTGTATTTTGCATATACAGTATAAACAATGAAAGTCTGTCTGGAGCACAAGGAACTCTTAAGTGTGATCACGGGCCAGCTACCGTTGTTCACCCTCAGAGATCCTTTTCCGCCGTCAGAAAGACAATCTTCCCTGTGTGTCAAGTCATTTTTGGTTAACTGTGTTTGGGCAAAAAACTCTGAGAGTTAATTAAAAAATTTTTTTTTAAAACGCATTGCCCAAAAGACTACATATTAATGGTAAATATATATTCTTCTGTAGTTTACAAGTACATCCAGCAGCAGTACAACTGTCACTCCGGTTGGCAGAGCAGAGAAGGTAAAAGTTATTCATATATTAAAAATTGGACATTTCGGACACTTTGGACGATTTTGATAATTCACTTCCGGGTTGAGTGAACGCTGGCGCGTCTGGCTGCCGCTGCTCACAATTACCGGTATTCTTTTTTAGCGTTTTTTTTTTTCACGGTTTACTCTCGTCATGGGAGAACCCCTACACTCCTTCGTTGTAGTTTTGGACTGTCAGTCGTCGCACGGTTGGCCTCGGTCGCGGCGTCCTGCCTGTTCGGCTGTCGGACGAGGCTTCGTGCCTTCTCCACCCCTCTGCGGTGGGGGATCGACGGGCCTGTGTCTGGGCTATGCTGCTGTGGACCGCCTTGTCGCTCCGCCGTCTGCCCGTGACTGCTAGCTCCCCGCCTGCGCTGCACCGCTTCCCGGGCGTCGCTCCTCGTCCTTCCCGGAGGTGCATCCGCCACGGATCTCGTCGGGGCTTCCACCTCGACATGCCCTCCTTTTGGTCGTCCTCCCGCCGGCCACGCAGAGACAAGCACGGCTGCCGAAACTGTCGATGTTGCCGGGTCAACTATTTTCGCATATTCAGTTTAAATTAATTTCTCCTTTTATTATTTATAATTTTATCTGTGGTTTTATTGTTCTTGTTTTGCTGTAAAGTGTCCTTGAGTGTTTTGAAGGCGCTTATAAATTAAATGTTATTCTCCAAAAAAAAAAAAAAAAAGCTTATATTCCTGTTTCAGTGTGAAAAATGCCCTGCGACTGCAACCAATTCAGGGTGTCCCCGCCTATGCCCGAAGACTGCTGGGATAGGCTCCAGCACCCCCGCGACCCTGTGAAGCGGTTCGGAAAATGAATGAATGAATGAATGTGAGAAATGAGTCCACTGTATATGGTTGTCATTGGGTTGAAAAAAAACCAAAAAAAAAACCCCAGATGTGTGCATGCACACACACAAACACACGTGCACACACACACACACACACACACACATGCATGCACATAACCGGAAAGTACATCTTTTTACAAAGACTTGTCTCCTCCTTATTTTGTCTGAGATTGGAGATTTGAATGAAGCAAAGATATTTTCTTAAATTTACTAAAGAATGGAATAAAGTATGATTCAGTAGTGTTTGCATTGTCTGAACACAAAATATTCTATTGGCCTTGAAAGATAAATGAAAATGTACTGTAGGGCTGGATTGGAACAATGGGGTTTAATTTAATCTAAGATTAGCTCTAATCAGAGATTTGTCAAACCACATTTAAAATGAGTTATTCCATCCATCCATTTTCAAATTCGTTTATCCTCACAAGGGCGGTGGGCATACTGGAGCCTATCCCAGCTGTCTTCGGGCAGTAAGCGGGGTAACACCCTGAACTGGTGGCCAGCCAATCTGAATTAACCCCGATTTTAAATTAAGCAGAGCCACACAGCACCCTTTAGAATTAATCTCAGTTTAGTAAAACTAATTTTAACTGATTTCAAATTGAATTCAACACAATTTATAGGGGTGATTGTGGCAATTGAAATTCCAATTAATCATTAATTATGCAGTTGAATGTATAGGTTACTTTGCCAAATCATTGTCGAGCTCAATATGTCAACAATTGTGGTTTTTTGATGTTGTTGTTTAAATTTTTTTTCTGTCACTGAGCGGAGGCGGTTTGTTTTAGTGGGTGCGCACGTAGGGAATGTTGTACATTCAAGGTTGCAAACACATTTGACAGAAAAAAGTCCTGTAATCGGTGAGCAGCGTTCTTCACACACACACACACACACACACACACGGACCTTTGCTGTTCAGTGAGGTTATGGGTTTGCATTGTTGCTAGCTTGGAAAAAAAAATATTATCTTAACGTTGTTTATTAACCTGATCGGTTATGTTATAATGGCTCAGCCAAGAAGCTTTAACTTTCCCTCCTTTGACAACAACTTGGTGTCCGAATTAATGGATCAAAGAAAACAAGAAAACAGATAAAAGCACGGTGAAAAAGAAAGATACTGTTTGGTAACAACTGCCAAACAGCTCCAGCAGAGTAGAAGCAAAAAGAGAGTCACTCAATTAAAGCTAGCTCGAAAACCACCCCCCGCAGTTGTCGCATCGGTGGCACATCTGCATTTCTGTCACTGCCATGTACTGTATGACAGATCCAGTCTTCCTGTTCAGCTCCAAGACGGTTTAATACACCGGTATCTCAACAAGAATTATTCTCCATCATAAAAATAAAGGGGATTGAGCCTATCAATAAATTTTCTTTGAGAATCTTCATTGATTTTGCTCAACACACTTAACACACTTAATGCAACACATTGTTAAACCATCCAAACTGTCGGATTAAAATTCATTCTTGATTAGTTTAAACTTGACTTTAAAGTTCTGGTGCATCAGAATTAACTATTTGAACTAGGTTTAAGAGTACATTTTAAATTGAGGTACAAAGAGAGGTTTAAATTGAAATAATATTTTGAACTGGATTTACAGTTTGGTGGCGCAGAATTTAAATTCAAACCATGATTGATTGTAGTTTTAAAGTTAACCCTTTGTTGTTAGACTGTCCCGCCAAATAGTAACAAAAGTGACCCCCAGGAACCTTTACTAACGTTTCCAGATAATTTTCCCAGAATGTTTTGGGAACCAAAGGTGGCGGTCCCCCTCCAGAGCAATGGCTTAGTTCCTGCTTTAATCGCGGCGCTGCATCTGACATCAGTGCATCTCCTTGGGCTCGACTTTTAGACGCCTCCTTCTCTCCTTCCGCGGACATCATCATCTTCGTAAGAGTTTTGTTAGACTCCCTCGACAGACAGCCCAGGCGGCAGAGAGCCAACTCGTGGCACAGACAATGGCTCCGCAGGGGCTTGTCTTTTATGCTCAATGACCTCATGACCAAATAGTATGGAGCAAGATTATTATACTTTATAAAAAAACAAGAAAAAACATGTTCATTAATGTGCAGCCTGGTGGTCGGTTAAAGCGTCGGCCTCACAGTGCAGAAGTTCAGGTTTCAATACTGGCTTCCTGTTTGTATGTTCTCCCCGTGCTTGCGTGGGTTTTCTCCTTGTACACTGGTTTCCTCTCACATTCCAAAAAGTATGCACGGCAAGCTGATTGGACATTCCAAATTGACCCTAGGCGTGAGTGTGAGCGCGGATGGTTGTTCGTCTCTGTGTGCCCTGTGATTGGCTGGCAACCAGCTCAGGGTGCCCCCCGCCTACTGCCCAAAGAAAGCTGGGATAGGTTCCAGCATGGCCGCGGCTCACCTAAGGACAAGTGGATCAGATAATGGTGGGTTTGGATTTTCATTTACAAATTGAAATAAAATCAAAAATGTTAAAATGCTAAATAAATGAATAACTGAAAGCACAATTTATCTTTACAAAATGAACTAATACTTAACTACAATTCTACCAAAGATGTTCTTTGTCTTTGTCTTTGTCAATTAATATCATACGAGCTTTTGGGGTTCATTGTTAGTGTATTTATTTTGGTATTGCCGTACATCCGTACAGAAGAAGGAACATCATTTGAGAACTGTAGATTACTTTCTTTCACAAACCTTTGTGACCATTTTTTTGTTGTTATTCTTGCACTTGACAATACTCTACATATTAAAACAACAACAACAATAATAGTAATAATAACAATAATACTCACAATAATAATAATAATTATTATTATTATAATGATCATAATAATAATAATAATAATAATAATCATGAAATATAACAATGTATGTTTGGAAAATAAAGGAATAAAAACTACTAAACCCGCTAAAAAAAACTGAATTTGAAAAAACACAAGTCAAAACGAAACAAATATAATGAAAAAAACTATTTTAACCCTGGTGTTGAGTGTTTGTTTAAAAGCATGGGAGCACAATGGACGATTGTTTAGCATGTCCGCCTCCCAGTGCAGATGTCACGCCAGCGAGCCTTGATGATAAAGCAGTTCAGATAATGGATGGATAGATGGACGGATATATAAAGCACTTTATCAAAAGGTTTTGTCCATTGATGCTTTTAAGCGCAGGTGTAAAACTCAAGGCCCGGGGGCCAGATCCGGCCTGCCAGGTCATCTTATGCGGCCCACGAAAGCAAATCATGTGTGTCAAATTGCTAAAATCTGTACAGAAATGTCAAATTGTCATGTGTAATAAATGATATTGAGATTTTGCAATAATCTTGTTAAATCTGTTGACACTCACTTGTACAATAATTGAACAAACTATTATAATTGACTTGACTAATTTCAAAACAAGTAATCTATTAATTTGTTGTGTACAAGTAATAATTTTGTGGTTTCACTGTCATAAGACGTAACTCCGTTATTAAAATGAGTTTGACACCCCCGCTTTAAAGAATGAGCTTATTCTGATCATGAGGTAAGTTAGTGTATAAAAAGAGAATTATAGTTTGTTCTGTTGTAATTTATGTACACTACAATATTAAGAAAACAGATTGTTCCGATATTGTTGTTGTTGTTTCTTTACACTTTGGAATCAGTAAAGCGGAGGTGGTTTTGAAATAAAATCCAATGAAATAGTATCCTCTCTTTTCTTTGATTGTGTTTATTTGGAGCGACATTTAACTTACAGAAAATCATTGTTCTGTATCAAAATTTCGTATGGAAATCACTTTCGTCATGTCAAATTTTATTGATCAAAAAGGTGATGCATTGCTTTGCCTTGTATCGAGATATATCGTATCAGTCAAAAAATGTATCATGACACCCCTAGTGTGGATGTTATTATTATTTAATTTACAAATAGTGTATGTAAATATGCTTTTGAATGGACAGAGATGAATATATGTGTATATAACTAAACCGATAATCACAAAGATAATTGGATCTGAATATGTATGTTCGGTATTTACATACACCCAATATAAATGAGTCTGTCCATTCATAGACAGGGCGGCCCGGTAGTCCGGTGGTTAGCACGTCGGCTTCACAGTGCAGAGGTACCGGGTTCGATTCCAGCTCCGGCCTCCCTGTGTGGAGTTTGCATGTTCTCCCCGGGCCTGCGTGGGTTTTCTCCGGGTGCTCCGGTTTCCTCCCACATTCCAAAAACATGCATGGCAGGCTGATTGGTCACTCTAAATTGTCCCTAGGTGTGAGTGTGGGTGTGGATGGTTGTTCGTCTCTGTGTGCCCTGCGATTGGCTGGCAACCGATTCAGGGTGTCCCCCGCCTACTGCCCGAAGACAGCTGGGATAGGCTCCAGCACCCCCCGCGACCCTCGTGAGGATCAAGCGGTTCAGAAAATGGATGGATGGCATTCATAGACAGTCAGGGAAAAAAATTATTTCTTCATCATATTATGGAATTTGCTACAGTATATTTTGTCGTGTTCATTGTATTTTTCAGGTCTGGACTGCCGTTTTAGTTCCCTAAGCATAAATGCTTTGTAGTGCCACTTCTACAAACATTTTCTAAATGATGTTATTATGTAGGCCTGTATTTAAAACATAGGTACATTACAGTATTCTATCTTTACAGATAAGGACTGATAGGGCACTATATAAATATTCGGAACTTAATGTGGACACAGTGAATATGAAAGGGAGGGATCCACACAGCTTTAAGATTATTTTTTTTCCCCAAATTTCAATTCCACCAATAGATGTCGCTCTTGGCCTGTGGCCCTCTCAAAAATGTCGGAGAAAACCCACGCAGGCCCGGGGAGAACATGCAAACGACACACAGGTAGGCCGGAGCTGGAATTGGCCGAGTGGTTAGTGCATCGACCTCACAGTGCAGAGGTCCTGGTTTTGACCATCCTGTGTGTAGTGTGCATGTTCTCCCCATGCCTGCAGGGGTTTTCTCCAGGTACTCTAGTTTCCTCCCACATTCCAAAAACATGCATGGCAGGCTGATTGAACACTCTAAATTGTCCCTATGTGTGAGTGTGAGCGCGAATGGTTGTTCGTCTAAGTGTGCCGGCGATTGGCTGTCGACCGGTTCAGAGTGTTCCCCGCCTACTGCCCGAGGACGGCCGGGATAGGCTCCAGCATGCCCCACGACCCTTGTGAGGATAAAGCGGATCAGAAAATGGATGGAATAGATAAATAACTCATGAAACTCATATAGGAGTTTAAACCTACAGCAAATACAAGAGTAAAGTCAAGTCAATTAATTTTATTCATATCGCCCATATTAAAAACAAAAATTCTCAAAGGGCTTTACAGGCCCACTGTTGACAAAGATTGCTGACGTCCCCTAATCCAAAAACCCAAACTGGGCAAGGAAAAACTCAATCCCACTCCGGGGGGGGACCTTGAGAAGGGACCACAAATGAGGGTCTAAAAAATGTCCCTATTTTGAAAAAAAAAAGTCTTGTTTCAATGTCATAGCACCCCAATGTGCCAGTTTTCCAACCAAGCCAGCCTTATGAAGGCCTTTATACTGTAGCTGCTCGCAGTTGCAATTTCCTCTGTGTTTGTGTAAAAAAAAAAAAAACATTTTGCTTCAGTTGATTTTGTTCTGATCTTGGAACAGATGTGTTAAGTTTCCATGGTTTTGATAACAGCACAAGTTGAATGACACCAGTCTAAAGCGATGCACCCGTGAAAAAATGTCTTGCCTGTTCAGGCCCACCTTCATTATGTAGGGAAGGGAAGATATACCGGTGCTCTTGTATCTCATCAGTGTGTGTCCAATGATGTATTAGCTGTTTTAGGTCCAGTATTTAATCTACTACAGTTAACATCTGTCAAAAGTGCAGAAAAAAATCGGTATGCTTGCCTTTAGTGCTGAGCAGAGGTACTTATGTCTGCGTTCACTGTGACTTGAAATTGTGTCCCCAGACTCATTTAATGCAGGACTTTAGAAGCCAACCTGCAGGAAGATTTTCAACCTTGCGGGCTTATTTGCATAATATTATAAATCTCCGTCTCTTATTGGCGCTTACCATATTGTCAGGTAATAATCTGGGCACTGTCATTACAACGGAATGCTTGTAATTGTGCATTCATGAGAACCCACGGCATCTACTGACCCTTCCTCAACAGGCTTGTGCAACTTTGGTGGTGTGCTGGATGAAAATATATCATTGGCAACATCTGCCACACAGTTGCAGAGTCCCTGTAAAATGTGACTCCTGGCAGCTGCCAGCTCTAAAAATAAACCTCGCCTGTTCCCGCACTGGGAGATTGTCATATCACTACCCCTTCCCATAACAATTAATCAAGTGTAACTGAGCTGCCCTAAAATGATGTTTGCCTCTCCCTAGATATCAGAGAGGCTGACGCTATTAAGAGGAAATTGCATTTGAGAGATGGCTGCGTGTGAGTGCTTCCTGAGAGTCGCACCAGGTTTGTTGTTTCTGGCTCAAACGTATTGTGCAAACACGCGCCAGTGTCGTTCTTAATGGATGAAGAAAATGGGCCAATGAATTCATGTGTGCAGCTAGTTTGTCACCAATCTGGCGAGAGTGGGAAAGGTAGAAAGTCGATAACATTTCAATCAATGAGGGGAATAATGCTAACAAAGTGAGATTGTTTGGAAAGGTAAAATACAGTAATGAGTATAGTAAAGCTGCTTCAGAAAATACTTTTTTTATTATTCATGGCCCAGGGTCCGATTTAGCATTTGACCTGTGTCTGATAAAAAAAAAGTGATGCAGCCTGCTTTTTGAGCAATGAAACTAATTGTGCCAAAAAATAAAAGAGAACATCAGAAGGAAAACATACCAATTGCAATCGACAACAATAAATAACAATGCGGTGGTGGTGGGTGGTCCGGAGTGAACTCTTAGTTGCACAATAAAGAAGGTTTATTAACCTTATAAAAGGATTATTTTCACTTTGAAACTGCAACAAGCACTTCAGGATCGCTAAAGATTCATTCTATTCATTTAATGCATGCAAGATAAATGGTGGAAACTATGTAGCTGGTCACAGAAAGATGAACTGCCCATGTTTAGGGTGACCACAGGTGAATAAGACCAAAGGGGCACAAGGGATATGTTTCTGAGGGACAATGTGGGACGCTGTTTGGCAAAGTGGAGATCCGTCATCTCCACCCCATGGACAGACTCACTGATAGTTGTTTACCCATTACACATACCTATTTACATGGGATATTAACAATGCCCTATTCCCCGAAACATATGTTCATGGAAAGGCCCAGGAAAATAAGTTGAATTAAATTGAATAGCTTCCAATATAAAAATGAGTGGATTCACTACTCAACTGGAGCAGCTGTGTGGTAAAATAAATACATTGAAATAGGAAAATATAAGCACAAGTCCAAGGAAATTCAGAAGGCAGGAACAGTCACCAGTCTCCACTCCGAAGTTCACAGAACAGTAAGGGGGTCGCAGGACGTGAACTTGCATTTTGGTGAAAGCTGGCACAAGAAAAAAAAAGTGTTCTGTGGATACCTTCAGGACTCACACCTTTTCATCAGCATCTATAGGAAGAAAGATAATTAAAGCAACACTACTTTTTTTTATGATAAGCTTCCAAAAGATTCAGTCACATGCAAATTTGCACACCAATAGACAGTCCAACAATGTTTAAAATCCATCAAATTTCATCATATTCAAATGTCAACATCACAAGGTTTCTTACCTTCAGGTTTCTTCTTGAACTATTTCTTGGTGCGTGCAGCATTGATGAGGGTATTCTCTTTGACTACAGAAGTGGAGAAATCCTTGCAACTGAATATGAAGTTGCTCTCTACTTGAATTTCTGACTTGATGAGGTCCACCAAACACCTGCTCCTTGTTTCCGTCCAGCATCTCGTCTTCAGTGAAAAGACATTTTCCAGTGAAGCTTTTCTGATGGCTGTGCTCAAAATGAAAGAACCAACAGGTGAACCTGATCACAAAATATAGCAAATTGTCGATTTAAATAACAATTATTGAAAATACTGTTCACGGTCATTAAAAACCAAAAATTTTACCTAGCTGTCGATGTGAGTGTGAATATTCGTGTGTCTATTTGTGCCTTGCAATTGACTGGTAACCAGTCCAGGGCACACCACACCCTGCCTTTTGCCTAAAAGCGAGAAAACTGAGACAGGCTCCAACACATCCACAACCCAAAAAAACAAAAAACAAAAACTGACTCAACCCATCCATACATTGTAAATAGCACAGCCACCTTATATTTTGTATTTTGTATTTTTTATCTTGCATTCTGTACTGTGTACAGCTCTATTTTGTTCTGGAACATTTATTTGTGCATGCAATACTTTGTTTTTCTTTCTACCTCACCCCCCTTCCCCCTCCAATTCTGCTGCTGAAGATTGCAAATTTCCCCAGTGCGGGACAAATAAAGGTATTCTTATTCTTATTCTTTGTGAGGATATGTGGTAAAGAGAATGAATTAATAGATCAGCTGAAATCCAAACCGTAGCCATTAGCAATCCCTTGCAACAGGACACCTTTGAATTTCAACCGATGACCAATGGGCTTGATCGGGGTAGACAAATTCGGTCCTAAAGACCAGCTTGTTTTTAGAGGTTTCCCAGATTTAAGTGATCAGGATCATTATCAGGCTTTTACAGTGATGATCATTTGAATCTGGTGTTTTGGAAGAGGGTGGTCCAATGGTTGGCGCGTCAACCTCACAGCGCAGAGATATGGAGTTCAATTCCAGCTCCGGACTCCCTGTGTGGATTTTGCATGTTCTCCCGGGGCCTGCGTGGGTTTTCTCCACGGACTCCAGTCTCCTCCCACATTCCCAAAACATGCATGACAGGCTGATTGAACACTCATAAAATTTTCCAAAGGTGTGAGTTTGAGCGTGTATGATTGTTCGTCTATGTGTGACCTGCAATTGGCCGACAACCGGTTCAGGGTGTCCCCCGCATACTGCCCGAAGACGGCTGGGATAGGCTCCAGCACCCCCCCGCGACCCTTGTGAGGATAAGCGGACCAGAAATGGATGATGGCCTATCACAGGTATCCATCCCATTGAGTTCCGACTGCTCCACTCTTCCAGTTAGCCACACCCTCCACATAAGCTACTCTACTCACCTGGGTGCACAGGTGCTTCAAATCAACAATCAGCCACTATTTAAGGCTCTTCTCTTCTGCTCACTCGGTTGTTGCCAGATTATTGTTTTGCGCTCATGCAAGACTCTACACCACTTTACTTTCGATTGATCTCCTGATGCGACTCAACTTGTGTTGTCATTTTCCTGGTAATCACCTCAGCCATCTGTCCCCATCTACAAGCTCTGACTTGGCCTTCTGTGCTTCCTCTTTGCCTGTCGTGGCTGTTTGGTTTTGTGCTACAACCACATGACATCCAGGATTACCAGGCTGCAATGGATGCTGACTGAGCATTTGACAGAATATTGTGCAATGCAATGTTAGTTAGAATCATATAAAATTCAATTTAGCAAAATGTAATGCTGCAGGAAGATGCCTCCGGAGAGGTGGGTCCTCCTCAAAACCCGTTCCTCTGGATTAATGAAAAAAAAATCTTCATAGCAGTGCCTCCGAGTAGGTGGTCCACCCCAGCTCTGTTGTTGTAGGTCTTGTCCAGAACAGTTGGAGCAGAATCTGGACCGCGACAACCACTTGTGTCATCATCACCTAGCCCTCTCTCCAGATCAGGGAGGAGGGGGAAGGACAAACAGAAGAATAAGTCAAACAGTCCAACATGCTAGTCATTTTTTTTACGATGGCGCCGCGCGAGTGGCTGCCTCTCCAGCAGCGCATATCCCCGTTTGAGTTTCTTTTCGTCTCGTTATTTTATTTATTATCTTTTCCCATTTTGGTTTGTGTGGTTTTGTTCCCCAAAACTACGGCGGGGAGATGGGCACCTTCATTTCTGCTCATCTCCCTTATTTTCTCGTCTTTTTTCACATATCCTGTGAACGGGGATCGCACACGCGATCCCATTGTTTACAGTAGGGACCAGCTTTTAGCATTGCGGGCTAACAGCGGGCTACTGGCCGGCGACAAACCGGACGTCCCCCGCGAGTTAAAGAGGAGGAAACGAGGATGTCGGGCCGGGAAGGAGCGCCGCAGAAGGAGGAGAAGATACAGACATGTCCTCCCGTCCGTCATCATGGGGAATGTAAGATCGCTCCCTAATAAGATGGACGAGCTAGCGGTGCTAACGCGACATCAAAGGGAGTACCGCGAGGCGAGTCTGCTGCTACTCACGGAGTCGTGGCTAACAACGATCACTCCGGACACACTCGCCGAGTTGGAAGGCTTCCAACTCGTACGTGCGGATAGAAACGCGGGGAGTGGTAAGAGGAAAGGAGGGGACTTGCTGTTTTTGTTAATGACAAATGGTGCAATCCTGGGCACATCACCATCAAAGAGAAACTCTGCAGTCGGGACATTGAGCTGCTAGCCATTAGCCTCAGGCCCTACTATCTCCCACGGGAATTTTCACACGTCATAGCTGTGACGGTGTACATCCCCCCGTCGGCCAATGGTGATGCAGCATGTGATGCCCTGATGACTGTCGTGAACAGGCTGCAAACACAGTCCCCCAACGCCCTGCTGATCATCTCTGGGGACTTCAACCATGTCTCTCTGTCGTCCTCCCTACCAACCTTCACTCAGTACGTATCCTGCACCACCAGAGACAATAAGATTTTGGACTTGTTTTTTGCCAACACCAAGGAGGCATACACACCCTATCCCCTGCCCCCTCTTGGAAGAGCGGACCACAACATGGTGTATCTCCAGCCTGTGTACAAACCCCTGGTGCACAGGCAGCCAGCTGTGACCCGCATGGTCAGGAGATGGTCCACAGAGGCCGAAGAGGCTCTGAGGGACTGCTTCGACTCAACCAGGTGGGAGCTCTTCAGTGAGATTCATGGGGAAGATATTGATTCACTTACTGACGCCATCACGGACTATATTAACTTTTGTGAGCAAAACACCGTACCAACCAGGACTGTACGGTGTTTTTCGAACAACAAACCATGGATTACTCCCGACATAAAGGCTCTTCTGAAGGAGAAGAAGAGGGCTTTTGTGTCGAGAAACAGAGAGGAGCTGAAGGCCGTGCAGATCCAACTGAGGAGAAGCATCAGGGAGGGGAAAAAGGCCTACAGGTTAAAAATGGAGGATCAGCTACAGGCCAGTAATGTTACTGGTGTCTGGAGGGGCCTGAAAACCATCTCAGGCCACAAAAGCCCAAGGACAGAGACTGTGAGGGACAAGGATTGGGCGGATGATCTAAACCGGTTTTTCAACCGGTTTGACCAGACGTCTGTCCCTCCCCCCCACCACAACCCCCTGCAGCTGCACCCACTCCCACTGTGGACTTCACCTCCCTCCCCTCCTCCTACGACCAGCTTCCATCAACGATCACCTGGCCTCTCAACCGACACTACACCCCCAAACCCAAGTCTGTCTCCTGGTTCATGCCTGTCTTTTACGACAGCGCAGGTGAGGAACCAACTGAGGAGGATAAAGGTGAGGAAGGCAGCAGGTCCGGACAACATCAGTTCCCGGCTCCTCAGGACCTGCTCTGACCAGTTGTGTGACATTGTCCAGCTCATGTTCAACCTGAGCCTGAAGCTGGGCAGAGTTCCACAGCTGTGGAAAACTTCGTGCCTGGTCCCAGTGCCCAAGACCCCCCATCCGAAGGAGCTCAACAGCTACAGACCGGTGGCGCTGACGTCTCACCTGATGAAGACGCTGGAGAGACTTGTCCTCGACTACCTGCGACCGCTGGTGAGCTCATCACTGGACCCACTGCAGTTTGCCTACCAGCCCGGCATCGGTGTGGAGGACGCCATCATCTATCTCCTCCACTCGGCGCTGTTACACCTGGAGAATGCTGGGAGCACTGTGAGGATCATGTTCTTTGATTTCTCCAGTGCCTTCAACACCATCCAGCCCAACCTACTGGAGGATAAACTGCAGCACGCCGGAGTGGAGCACCACCTCACATCATGGATTACGGATTACCTCACAAACCGACCACAGTAAGTGAGGGCACAGGGCTGTGAGTCGGACAGGCTTCTCTGCAGCACTGGGGCGCCGCAGGGGACTGTCCTGGCTCCATTCCTGTTCACCCTCTACACCTCGGACTTCAGATACACCACTTCAACCTGCCACCTTCAAAAGTTCTCTGACGACTCTGCGATTGTCGGCCTCATTACAGAGGGAGATGATCGGGAGTACAAGAGACTGACGGGGGACTTCGTGGACTGGTGCCAGCAGAATCACCTCCAGATCAATCCTGGAAAAACTAAGGAGCTGGTGGTGGATTTCTGCAGGAAACAGTCATCACCTGCACCGATGAACATCAAGGGTACGGACATAGAGAGGGTGACCTCCTACAAGTACCTGGGTGTTCATCTCAACAATAAACTTGACTGGTCAACCAACTCAGACGCCCTGATCAGGAAGGGACAGAGCCGCCTCTTCCTACTCAGGAAACTAAGGTCTTTTGGGGTTCAGGGGTCTCTCCTTAAGACCTTCTATGACTCTGTGGTGGCCTCGGCCATCCACTATGGCATTGTCTGCTGGTCAGGCAGCATCTCGGCCGGGACAGAAACAGACTGGAGCGACTGGTCAGGAGGGCCAGTTCTGTCCTGGGCTGCTCCCTGGACACTGTGGAGGAGGTGGGCAGCAGGAGGATGCTATCAAAACTAAAAGCTATGATGGACAGTCCCTCCCACCCCCTCCAGCCCACCCTGACAGCACTGAGCAGCTCCTTCAGCCAGAGACTACTACACCCGCGCTGCAAGAAGGAGCGATATCGCCGCTCATTCTTACCGACTGCTGTCAGGCTGCTCAGGATCATTATCAGGCTTTTACAGTGATGATCATTTGAATGGAAGAGGGTGGTCCAATGGTTGGCGCGTCAACCTCACAGCGCAGAGATATGGAGTTCAATTCCAGCTCCGGACTCTGTGTGGAACCACGGACTCCAGTCTCCTCCCACATTGTCCCAAAACATGCATAACAGGCTGATTGAACACTCTTCCAAAGGTGTGAGTTTGAGCGTGTATGATTGTTCGTCTATGTGTGACCTGCAATTTTCAGGGTGTCCCCCGCATACTGCCCGGAGACGGCTGGGATAGGCTCTTGTGAGGATAAGCGGACCAGAAATGGATGATGGCCTATCACAGGTATCCATCCCATTGAGTTCCGACTGCTCCACTCTTCCAGTTTCCACATAAGCTACTCTACTCACCTGGGTGCACAGGTGCTTCAAATCAACAATCAGCCACTATTTAAGGCTCTTCTCTTCTGCTCACTCGGTTGTTGCCAGATTATTGTTTTGCGCTCATGCAAGACTCTACACCACTTTACTTTCGATGATCTCCTGATGCGACTCAACTTGTGTTGTCATTTTCCTGGTAATTCAGCCATCTGTCCCCATCTACAAGCTCTGACTTGGCCTTCTGTGCTTCCTCTTTGCCTGTCGTGGCTGTTTGGTTTTGTGCTACCCCATGACATCCAGGATTACCAGGCTGCAATGGATGCTGACTGAGCATTTGACAGAATATTGTGCAATGCAATGTTAGTTAGATTCAATTTAGCAAAATGTAATGCTGCAGGAAGATGCCTCCGGAGAGGTGGGTCCTCCTGTTCCTCTGGATTAATGAAAAAAAAATCTTCATAGCAGTGCCTCCGAGTAGGTGGTCCACCCCAAGGTCTTGTCCAGAACAGTTGGAGCAGAATTGGACCGCGACAACCACTTGTTCATCATCACCTAGCCCTCTCTCCAGATCAGAAGAATAAGTCAAACAGTCCAACATGCTAGTCATGTAAATGTACAAATGAGTCAAATTGCATCTTAAAGATTTTTCCTGAGATAGTGGCTCTAATTTCCATGGGTAGGGCACAGGAGCCCGAATAGAAAATACTGTCAAACCTGCATACTTCTTTGTGGGCTCCCAGGATCCCCAAACGGCCAGCGTGTATGAACAAAGAGTACAACTAAGTCAGCGAGATAGGAAGACGGTAAACCATCTCATATTTTAGAAGAAGCAAAACCTTTAAGTTAGCTCAAGTGGACCGGAAGCCAATGCAAGTTGGCTAGAATTGGGGAAATATGATTGAACTTTCTTGTCCTTGTCAGGAGTCTAGCTTTAGCATTTTGTACTAAATGTGGACTTTTAACACTAGACATTGGAATTCCACAGAGCAATATGCAACTATATTCAACACGAGATGTGACAAACGCATGAATTATGGTTTCCGTGTCAGCATCAGATGAAACGGGACGGATTTTAGCAATATTGCAAAGGTGAAAAAAAATGCAGTTCTACTCATATCCTTCATGTGCATTTGAAAAGAAAGGGTTGATTGTAGTGTCCTTAAATAGGCGCCAATGACAAGCAGGGCCCATGATCAACATCTCGGTTTTATCGGGATTGGGAAGCAAAAATTGTTTAATTTCGGCAAGGCACGTCTCTAGATTACAGCTCGTGTGGATTAGTTATTTCTAACGGCATGTATAATTGGGTGTCATCCGCATAACAGGATAGGACCATCTTTATGTGTAAAAGGATGCAGCGATCCATGCGCAACCAGAACATTGCTACCATGCTTGGCCGGTGTGGCAAGCAGGTACTCAAATTAATGAGGTGCTGACAACTGCTGGCGACTTATGTGTCACCGGACATCCTCACATCCTCATGTATTTCCACCCACCCTTGATAATTTGTGTGTCCAAATGTGCACTGCAAAGCTTAGTGCCTCCCCGAAAATCAGGATGCTCCAGCACATTGCATGTGCCGATATGTAAAACCAAAAATTGAACAAAAACAGAGTCCTTAAACTCCCCCCAACAATCATTGTCGTCTGATGTACTACATTTGGGTTCTACTCATGATCGTGACCTGGTCAGATGTTTGAATGAATAGCTGACAGATGATGTATGATTGGGTGGATAATCAAATCCATTGATTAAGAAAGAGACAAGTAAGCATCTGAATTGATAAAGGAACAGGTCAAAAAATATGTGATACTCTGTCCCCACTGGTCAGTTGAATGAAATCAAAGAGCAACAAGTGGCGCATGAACAATTAGCCTTCCCTCTGTGGGAATCTCCACAAGAGAAAGGTGACGCGTTGAAATTCAGAAAAGAAAAAAAAAAAACAGTATACGGTAATTGAGCTGCATCAACACGGCTATGAAATAATATGTCAACGATTGCCGGCTCATGGCCGGGGATGTGGGGAAAATTGCGTGCTAATGCATGGAGGTGTCTAGGAAGTCAGCAACATTTCTGCTAAATGGGTTTGCTGCGCCTCCTCAGAAGCCACATCTACGAAGTAGCTACTTGGGCATTAAGAAAATCCATTTACAATGATTGAAGCTATCCAGCTGAAACGGCAGCAGTCAATCAGTCTTTTCACTCTCAAGGGCCAGTACATCTTACATATATTTAAAAAGAGAGGCAATCTTTGCACGAATACAAAAATATTATTTTGCCATTATGCCAACTGAATATTAAATCCTCGATGCAGTGTCACAGGGGACTCTGCCGGTGACAGCGGGATTTCAAACCACGTGAAATTGTGCGTGCGTTCGCTTTTTCAACATGCGCATTTACCCAATCGTATCTCTTAATAAGAGCTACCTCCCACACAAAGACACTGCGTGATTATTGAAAGCACTCGTTGACTCTTTCCAGTTCCATATAATTGCAAATATGCCATACTTTCTATTCACCTTCTGCACAATCTGTGTTATCTTTTTTTTTTTTGTATTAGTGAAGTAGATTGACTACATTGTTTCCATACCACAGGAGACAAAATAAAATAGCATAATATGTAAAAAATGGCATCTCACATTGCAATGACCTTTAATGTTGATTCTTTCCATACCAGCAAGCTGTAGGCCATTTACGTTTGGAAGAGCCATGAGGATTTTCAAACTGAATTAACTTCGTAAAATTTAACCTAAACGCAGAGCGTGTCTGAGAAGTTCGAACATTGATCAGGCATAACAGTGATTCACAAAAATTGCATTTAAAATGAAAAATATTGCGCACTTGGAGCTTTATCTACACCATCACAATTTCAGTTAGATATTTACATTGTGGTGTGAAGCATTATTATTTGTGTACAAAGCCAGTCAGACAATGAAATACTGAATGCATTTCTGTTGTCTCCCACCGGGTATTTTGATGCGAACGTAGCATGGTGTGTGTCAAAGTGTCGCTTTACATTCGTTTCATCGTTCGTATTTTGTCATTGCAAATTAGACACTCCGCAGAACCTGTTCTTTCCACAAATGCGAATCATTTGGTCCATCCATACTCGTCAACATATTTTTTTCTTTTTGCCGTCTAATTTGTCAAAGGAATAGCTTTGAGCTAATGACTGAGTGGGCTGATTCAAATAGGGTTGTTTACCTGTTTCCGCAGCAATGGCCATCGTAGCCCAGTATAATCCAATCAAAATTGCTCCTGCTGCCAACTGCAGCCCTGAACAGGACATTAGCAGTGAAAAATCGATGGATGGATGAAACATGCAAGAATATTTTGTTTTATCTGCGAGCCAGATACAATCATCAAAAGAGCCACACCTGGCTCGCAAGCCATAGGTTCCCGACCCCTGCCCTAAATTGTCCCTAGGTGTGAGTGTTAGCGCGGATGGTTGTTCGTCTATGTGTGCCCTGCGATTGGCTGGCAACCAGCTCAGGGTGTACCCTGCCTACTGCTCAAAAACAGCTGGGATAGGCCCCCTTGCCCATTGTGAGGATTAAACGGTTCAGAAAATAGATGGATTGATGGATTACCTATTATTATTATTATTATGATTAAAACCGGGTGGCCCGGTAGTCCAGTGGTTAGCACGTCGGCTTCGCACTGCTGAGGTATCGAATCCAGCTCCGGCCTCCCTGTGTGGAGTTTGCCTGTTCTCCCCGGGCCGGCGTGGGTTTTCTCCGGGTGCTCCGGTTTCCTCCCACATTCCAAAAACATGCATGGCAGGCTGATTGTGCACTCTAAATTGTCCCTAGGTATGAGTGTGAGCGTGGATGGTTGTTCGTCTCTGTGTGCCCTGCGATTGGCTGGCAACCAATTCAGGGTGTCCCCCGCCTGCTGCCCGAAGACAGCTGGGATAGGCTCCGGCACCCCCCGCGACCCTAGTGAGGATAAAGCGGTTCGGAAAATGGATGGATGGATGATTAAAATCTGATGTGCAAGAGTAAAACACAAGCGCAGGTTCAGAATCAATCTAGAAAAGTTTGCTTGCATTTCTGATTTTTAAAAAAATCATTTTCTTCTTAATATATTTATTTCATAAACGTCATTATTTACTTAATAGAGATTTATGTGCCTCACTCCATCGCCTCATCATTGACTCAGCTGTGATACCCGTCAAACTCAATTTAAATTGTTGTATGATTAAAGTAAACATCTGTGTTCCACTGAGAACAAAGGTGATTCTATTTTGCTGCGATGCGTGAGAACACTTAATGAGCTGCCTCTAATTGGAAAGAGGTTTCACATGGCTGCAATGTGGTTTAACCAACACTAGCTTTTTTAAGCACCGATTCTAATTATTCAGAAAGTGTTTGGAACACTGTAATTTGCACATACCGATACACGTAAAACATTTCACAGCGATAACTCTCGCTTTAATTAAACTCCTCTGAAAAACTCCCTCAGGATCCTCCAGCGTATGCATGCGATACAACGGTAAGGGTCACCTGAGCATGACAACATTTTCATATCCTTAATAGGCGGAATAGCCCGTTTTATAATTTTATTATATCTACACTTACAAGAAACAATGTGAAGTATGTTTTTGGGTTGATTATCTGAATCAGTTATATTTTTCCCTTGATAGATTTCATTAAGTCAAAGTATAGACAGTGAATGAACATTTTTCAGACCCTCTTTGATTGTTCAATTTTCTTGCAGACATGTGCAAAATATCTGAACCTCACAAAAACAAAAAGGAAAAGCAAGATGTTATGAATGAGCAAAACTTATTGTTCACTGGATTTTCTGTGACTCTTTGGTGTTCATCATCATGGTTGGTTTTCACTTAAAAAAAAAAAAATGAATTTGTGAAGCAGCCCCATTATGTGCATCATTGTCTTGGTTGGAATATATGTATATATGTATATGTTTATATTTATATATATACATATATATATATATATATATATATATATATATATATATATATATATATTATATATAAATATGTATATATATTATATATAGCCTATCCCAGCCGTCTTCGGGCAGTAGGCGGGGGACACCCCGAATTGGTTGCCAGCCAATCGCAGGGCACACAGAGACGAACAACCATCCACGCTCACACTCATACCTAGGGACAATTTAGAGTGCCCAATCAGCCTGCCATGCATGTTTTTGGAATGTGGGAGGAAACCGGAGCACCCGGAGAAAACCCACGCCGGCCCGGGGAGAACATGCAAACTCCACACAGGGAGGCCGGAGCTGGAATTGAACCCGGTACCTCCGCACTGTGAAGCCGACGTGCTAACCACTGGACTACCGGGCCGCCTATATTATATATACATATATATATATATATAGATATATATATATATGTATATATAATATGTAGCGAAAGCTACACGAGGTAGCGTTGCTACACGAGGTAGCGAAGCCGAGAGGAGTGAAGTGACACATTCAAGTGCGCTCAGTTAGTTCGAGAACCGAAATTTGTTCGTCATCCGAGGCATAAAAAGCTCGAAATTTTAGTTCGGAAACCGAATTGTACGAGAACCGAGACGTCCGAAAACCGAGGTTTGACTGTATACTGAATATATATATATATGATCGATATATATATATATATCCATCCATCCATTTTCCGAACCGCTTGATCCTCACTAGGGTCGCGGGGGGTGCTGGAGCCTATCCCAGCCGTCTTCGGGCAGTAGGCGGGGGACACCCTGAATTGGTTGCCAGCCAATCGCAGGGCACACAGAGACGAACAACCATCCACGCTCACACTCATACCCAGGGACAATTTAGAGTGCCCAACGAGCCTGCTATGCATGTTTTTGGAATGTGGGAGGAAACCGGAGCACCCGGAGAAAACCCACGCAAGCCCGGGGAGAACATGCAAACTCCACACAGGGAGGCCGGAGCTGGGATCGAACCCGGTACCTCTGCACTGTGAAGCCGACGTGCTAACCACTGGACTACCGGGCCGCCCTATATATATATATATATATATATATATATATATATATATATGTAAATGTATATGTATATATATGTAAATGTATATAATATATATATGTAAATGTATATAATATATATATATATATATATATATACAGTAAATATTCTCTAGTACGGACTCGTGTTTGCGCTGTCCAATTTGTCCTGATAACAGAAATTCCTCATTTGGGAAATGAGCATGGTACATGTCCTTTATGAACCTGCAAGTATGTTGACAAAATGCACGTGTTACAACACAATCAATAAAATGCAAAAATATACTGTCCAAAAACTGTTTATATAACAAAAACTGCGATACAGGTGTATCCAAAAAAATCACAACAGTACAATACGTACAGTATTTTAATGTTTATTTTCTTTTCTGTCTTGGGAAAAAATGTGTCTATTTTGGATTGTTTTGTTGGATGCATTCTTTGGTTTATGACAATGTTTGCCTGAGTGTTATACAGTTTTCTTGCTAGTTGCATGTAACTGTCCCATTGATCACCGATGTCTGGTGATTCTTGTGCATCCTGAAGGATTTTTGTTGCCATTTGCATTGATTCCTTGCTGGATGGTGGCTTGTCATCAGGAGTTGAATCGATGCCTTGTTTTTTAAAGTTTCGTAGATTTGCGTCTTTCCGACTCCAAGTGTCTGCTGGGTGCTTTTTACTTTGTGTCCAGTCTCGCTCAAACGGATGCATTTCACTCGCTCCGCTACAGTCATTACAGTTCTTCTACGTTTCGATGCCATGATCAACAATTAACAGTAAAACGCACGCCAGTAAAAAGTCACTTACATGTCTCCGTTTCGAATCTGATGAATGAAAACGGCGAAGCGAACACGTTTCTTCCGTTGTGTCGAGTGGGCGTTGCTTTTTAAGCTAGTGCCGAGATCAATGGACATAAGTGAATAAAGTTAAAATCTTTTGCAATTACAGTAAAACGCACGGCAATAAAAAATGACTTACACCTCATCGTTTCGAACTGATGATCGAAAAACGCGAAGTGAAAACGTGTCTCCCCGTCGTATATTTCCGTCGCATCGGGTGGGCGTTTCGTGTATTTAAGCTCCCGCGGCTTTACGCCTCCATCCGCGTTACGGCTAGTGGAATTTCCGCTTACGTAAGTTCCGGTAACATGTAATATCGTAGTCAAAATGTTAATGCATAGGTTTTTATTACGGGTGAAGGATATTCCTTTTCATAGAATTCCGGGGATGTGAATATTTACTTTATGTATATATATATATATATATATATATATATATATATATATATATGTATATGTAAATGTATAATCTATATATATATATATATACAATTGTAAATGTATATAATATATATGTGTGTGTATATATGTATATGTAAATGTTCATAATATATATATGTATATGTATATAATATATATGTAAATGTATATAATATATATACCGTAATTTCTGGACTAAAGACCGCACCACTACATTTTTAAAGGAAAAAAACATTTTGTACACACATAAGCCGCACCTGCCCAGAAGCCGCAGGTGCCCATATTGTTCCATGAGATATTTACAAAGAAAGACGGTACACAGGCGGCCGTTAAAAAAGTCTTTATATAGGCCGCTTTATTAAATAGGCCGCAGAGTTGAAAGCGTGTGACAAGAGTCGCGGCTTATAGTCCGGAAATTACGGTATATGTATATGTATATAATATATATGTATATGTATATAATATATATATAGATGTATATGTATATTATATATATATCAGGTCTCCCACTAAGATAGGCAGTGATTTCCTTTTCACAAACTGCATGTACTTAATTTTTCTGTTTCGTTCATGTAGGGGACATTATGGCTGCTGCCCATCATGACATTAGGTCGCGTGCATGCGTGCACATGCGATAACGATCAATCGTGAAGGTTGGTTGGATTGGAAAGTAGATCTTCGGTTAATAACGGTTGGGAACCCCTGATATGGAGTGTCCAATTAACCTACCATGCAGGTTTTTACTATGTGGGAGGAAACCGGAGTACCCAGAGAAAATCCATGCAGGCACGGGGAGAACAAGCGAACTACATTCACAAAGGCAAGTCTGGACTGCTGGCAGGCCAGTCAAGTACAAGCACTCTTTTACAATGAAGCCACACTCTTGTGACACATGCAGGATGTGTCTTGGCTCTGTGTAGCTGAAATAAGTTGAGATGGGTGAATACTGTATTTGAAAACGACATCAATGAAGTTCATCTGTTAAAACCAACATATCTTATGTGTGTAGTACTGGATTCAATTGAATGTACAGGTCAGTTGACAGGATTTGCAATTACAGTCAAACCTCGGTTTTCGGACGTCTCGGTTCTCGTACAATTCGGTTTTCGAACTAAAATTTCGAGTTTTTTATGCCTCGGATGACGAACAAATTTCGGTTCTCGGACTAACTGAGCGCACTTGAATGCGTCATTTCACTCCTCTCGGCTTCGCTACCTCGTCTAGCAACGCTACCTCGTGTAGCTTCGCGAGGTAGCGAAGCCGAGAGGAGGTAGCAAAGCCGAGAGGAGTGAAGTGACAATCCCTCATGTCGCGGCGCTCCCTTGTGTCTCGTCGCTACACAGGAAGCGACCATTGTGAGCAGACGTTTTTGTATTGTTCAATAAAAAAAAGCAGACATGTTTGGTGAGACGCTTCTGTTAGGACTAGTGAAATCCCCCTCTTTTCATAATGGTTTGCCCTGGCAGCACGGGGGAGGGGGGGGGGCGTGTGTTTGTTTGCATTTTTCAATGCAGCCGCACATAATGAACACTCTGGTGTCCGGTGTCTCATTATTATGCAATAATCGTACAGAAACAGCTTGTGAGCAGACGAGTTTGTATTGTTCGATTAAGAATGTTTTTTTTTAAAAAGCAGACGTGCTTGGTGAGAACTACGTTATATTGGACTGTTGTTTTTGCATCGTGTATCAGCCCCTAATCATGGCACCAAAGAAAGCAAGTGGAAGTGGTGAACCTGGTGAAGAAAAGAGGAAAATAGGGCGCAAAACTATAGAATTTAAGAAAGATTTAATCGCAAAATATTAGTCAGGTGTGCGTGTGTCTGTGTTGGCGAAGGAGTTCGGGATGCCGAAATGCCCCGCCTACTGCCTGCTGACAGCTGGGAGAAGCGCAAGCCCCGCGACAGATAGAGAGAGAGAGAGAGATGTTCCTTCCATTTTTATGTTACTATGTTAATGTTAAAATTGGTCATCTCCCATTACATTTGTACAGTTTATGGTGTGAAATTGTAAAAAAAAAGTGGTTTAAAAAAGTTTTTTTCTTGACTTGGAACGGATTAAAACATTTTACATTGATTTCAATGGGAAACATGGTTTCGGTTTCCGAACAGTCTTCTGGAACGGATTAAGTACGAAAACCGAGGTTTGACTGTCATTCATTGTTTTCCGTTTTTGTTGACATATCATCCCAACTTCTTTAGAATTGGGGGTTGTCTGAAAATTCTTATGAACTTTTACCTTTCTCATCGTTTCATTTTTTTAAATTTAGTATTTTGCTTTGTCTCTGTGTTAAACAGCGTTGATTCAAAACCGTGTTTAGGATGAAAAACACTACTTTCTCAATTCACTATGCTTTTTGATGCTCTGTACCATATTTCAGCTAAATACCCAGTTTGATTCAATCCATGGGAAATTAAAGGTCAAACCTAAAGGCCAAAGCCTATCTACCATATAAAATGTTATGAAGAGAATAGTCAGGAAGTTTTAGATTAACATGCATATAATGAAAAGGTTTTGGGCCTTCTATAAATAAATAATGGGGGGATGATGTCTTTTTCTACTTAATTGGATCAGTAATTGCGGCTTTCACATTGACAGAAATAGCGTGTGACAGCACTGAGCTGCGGCTAACCTTCCCCGGCGCCCTCCGCACATCCGGCGTTAAACATGGCGGATGAAAGAGAAGCTGACAAGTGTCACTCTTGTAATTGAGATTCATGAAGATTCGTTCAGCCATCACCTGAACAACAAGGAAATCCCCTGCAGCGTGAAGACACGTTTGTTTCCTCCCCTCTCAGTTAAGTTAGCAGGAAATATGACACCACATTTATTCTCATTTTGTGTATTATAAATATACGATTGTGGATGTGTCCTTATTGTACAGCAGTACATACAAGGGTAAACAGAGGGGTATGATGAAGTCACATTTATTCAAGATTAATTGAAAATGCTTGCTCTCTTACATCTTTTCATGAGAACCCACTAGCAGCTGATATCTGCTAATATTTTCCATGAATGTTTTGGGATGGTGACCCAGTAGTCAACTGGTTAGTGTGTCAGCCTCACAGTGCAATGGTCCTGGGTTTGATTCGGCTCCGGCCTTCCTGTGTAGAATTTGTATATTCTCCCCGTGCCTGCATGTATGGCGCAGCTGGCCACCAGTACTCCGGTTTCCTTCCACATTCTAAAAACATGTGTGGCATGTTAATAGAACACTCTAAATCAGGGGTGTCAAAGTCAAATAGACGGAGGGCCAAATAAAAAATATTTCTCCAAGCAGAGGGCTGGACTGATCGAATGTTCATTGAAAAATGTAACAATTACCACATATAGTTTATTGAACCAAATTTAATCGACTGAAAATCTAACAAATACATTCCAATCTGATCAGATCAATAAAGCAACATTTTCTTATGACCCTGTCAGTAAACTTTAATTTTTAACAGACACAAAAACCAAATGCCCCTTGAATAAAAATACCCATAACATGAACGAAAGAAGCCGGTATTATTCAAGGCACGATCGATAGTCCATATTTTCTCTTTTAGCAAAAGTAGGGTCAATTTACTTCAAAGACAAACAAATAATAGCAATTTTCCATCATTCACTCGAATAAAATATTTTGAAAACATAATTGGATTGAAATACACTAAAATAAAGTGCCAACATTTATTAACCAAAAACAATACTTTCTTCAAGGAGAAGTAACATGCAGTTAAAGCAAATCTTATACTTTAATTTTTAAATTGAGTAAAAACTCCTAATATGTGATTGCACAGTAATCCTGTATTCATTTCTTTGAGGCTGAGGCTGATACTTGGTGGTGTCTCATCTTTTCTACAAATACATCAATATTTGGGGTCAGGCTCTGAGCTGAGCGAATCCTCAAAATTGAGTGAAGGTGTTCAGCAGTAAGTCGACTTCTGTGTGATGTTTTGTTCAGCTTCATCCAAAATAAATAGTTGTTCACACGGGTATGTGCTGCCAAACATCAACAACGTTTGAGCAGGCTGGATGCGCAGCTGGATCATTGTGTCGGGAGGAAACGGGCAAACTGCGCAGCACCCACTGCCGTATCTTTTTCATGCACTATAGTTGTGTCATTCACAGGATGTAAAGCCAAAAACTCCTGTCACGCTGATGCTGGAGTCCACTCGGGGATGAAAATTGACAACTGGGCAACGTCAGAAACTTCAGCGTTCTCATCCACATCCAAGGAATGTGCAATGACATATTTTCCGTTATTTTAGATAAATGGACAACTGCTCTCCTTGCTTAGCAATGGTGTTTCTGCTCATGATCACGTTTAAAAAGAGTTGCTTTTTTCAGGGCAAACTTCGTCATAAACTTTAAGCATACAGTTTTTAATGAAATCCCCCTCCATAAGTGGCCGGGCTGATTTAGCTGTGCCACTTACGGTCTATGGGCCGGTTCTAATAATAAATACATATCATCCCAGGGGTCACTGAAAACCTTCTCGTGGGCCGGATGTGGCCCGCGGGCCGACACTTTGACATAGGTGCTCTAAATTGTCCCTAGGTGTGAGTGTGAGCGCAGATGGTTGTTCTTCTATGTATGGCCACCAGTTCAGGGTGTGCCCTGCCTATCCATCCATCCATCCATTTTCCGAACCGCTTGATCCTCACTAGGGTCGCGGGGGGCGCTGGAGCCTATCCCAGCCGTCTTCGGGCATTAAGCGGGGGACACCCTGAATCAGTTGCCAGCCAATCGCAGGGCACACAGAGACAAACAACCAAAACCCACGCAGGCCCGGGGAGAACATGCAAACTCCACACAGGGAGGCCGGAGCTGGAATCGAACCCGGTACCTCTGCACTGTGAAGCCGACGTGCTAACCACTGGACTACCGGGCCGCCCGTGCCCTGCCTACTGCCCAAAAATGGCTGGGATAGGCTCCAGCAAGGAGGATAAGCGGATCGAAAAATGGATGGATGTTTTAATTGGAAGCGCGACATTGCCTTTCAGTTAAGATTGTATGTTCATTCAAATGATGGTGCCCATGGATTAATTAACCTTGAGTGATTCTGTTTTCAACTGTAGTCAAGAAAACAAGTGTACTCGGTGACATAAATCAGACCTCAAATGTCAAAAATAACCATCAGCACTCAGCTTCACAAGTAAATTTGCTGATAGACAAGGTTGGATAGTTAATGCTATATGTCAAGTTTCTATTTTGTGCACTACGCATGTCCTGATCCAAACACATGATTGTAATTCAGATCTGATCATGGATTTCAGCTGATAAGAGATGGGGGCGCGGGAGAGGTGGGATTTTTAAAATTCATTTTTCTGACATTTTGTAGGTCACAAAATAAGCCCAAAAATCCAAAGCTAGATATATCAAATGGAGTGAAAATACCCTACACCGTGTTACATTTGATATCTTTTTTTTATAGTAAACAGTAGAGCTGCTCACACATACATGCGCACGCGCACACACACACACACACACACATGCCCTGTTTAATTGCCTAACATTTGTAGTCTGCTTTGGGGTTTGAAATTGGCAGTTCAGTCTCATTTCATAATAGCCTGACCAATATGCCAATTCCATGGACTCTGAGCAATTGGGCCTGGCTTTGTCGAACCAAAGGAAGCTTATTAGTAGTGATGGGTCCAGCGACACCAATGCGTCAACGCATGCCTCGGGCTCACAGAGCAATCCACGTGTCGGTGCATGTGCTGCTTCATTACATCACATGATTGACACGTGAACTGCGTCGTGCTGCGTCGACACAGTCCAGGCTGCTTGACACAGTCCAGGCAGCGTCACTCAATCCAGGGGGCGTCGACGCAGCAAAAGCCCGCCACACAGTGTTTATAAGGAAGTGCGTCTGGCGACACGATGCCGCCTGCCGAAACAAGCCAGACCTCACCCTCACTTGAATAAAAATAGATATTTGGGCAAAAAGGAAAACACACAGATTATCAGAAAAACATGTCCCTCTGACTTTGAGCGTCGTGTCGGCTGTCATATAATAGGCTATTATACGAGAAGTGCTTGATGAAAGTTTGCCCTTACGAAAGGAAAATATATTTTCGAATATATTAACTGTAATATATTCTAATATATTTTAATATATTGTCAATACATATATTTTACAAGATATTATATATTTTTCATAATATATTGCAAAATATACAAATGATTGCCGCTTTTCACATATTGCAATATATTGCAAAATAACTTAGAATATATGCATTTATATACAGTAGTACAAAATATATGTGATTCTGTATTTATAAATAACTAATCATATATTGCAATTTGTATTGGACAATATATTAGTGATATATGTAACGATATATGATCAATATATGATAAAATGTATGAATATTATATGGAAATATATGTCACAACTATATACAGATACATGTTTAATTAATATATGATACAATACATTGTAAATATATGTGAATTGTATGGAAACATTCTAAAAATATCTGGGTAATATTTTTAAATTAAACACAAAACACAAACTGATGGGTATATCAAAAGTCACCATATATTTTTCATCAGCTCAAAAACAAATTCTGACAATGCAGAGGTAGAGGGGTAAATCTTTTCAGTGCAACATTAAATGGTGAAGATTCTTAATAGAGGTTTTACACCTTTTGCATCACTACAACACCCTTAACAAAATAACTGAGTGGATAACTAACATAAATAGCTGAGTTTTGATTAAAATGTCCAAATTATGCATTGAGGAGATTCCACACAGAACACAGACAAAAATCTTGCTAGTAATCCTTTATCCACTTATAGATAATCCATTTAGTTATAAACTTTAACAACATGCCCATAAACATACACACAAACCGTGCAAAATAAGTACAAAATGTGAATAACCACTACAGTCAAACCTCGGTTTGCGAACGTCTCTGTTCTCGAACAAATCGATTTTCGACCAAAAATTTAGATTTTTTTATGCCTTGGTTTACGACCGAATTTCGGTTCTTGAACAAACTGAGCGCACTTGAATGCGTCACTTGACTCCTTTCGCCTTCCTTACACGAGGAAGTGACACTTCCTCGATTAGCGTTCCATGGTGAACAGACGTGTTCAATAAAGATTTTTTTTTTTAAAGAGCTTCTGGAACTGATTATGGTCGAAAACCGAGGTATGACTGTAATTCCAAGTTTTGCTCTTCATCTGGCGTCGAAGCTTGCACATTTCGCTGTTGATGGATTTTCTCACATCAGCTTCCTTGGCCGTTGGAAACTGTGCTACAACAGCATCTGTGGAAAACAACAACATTATGCATAGATGAGGGGAAAAAAGCTTCAAAGAAATTTGATGCCAATAATATGTTAGGTTTTAATCTTAGAGATTTAATAATTAACAAATACATACTTGTGAAGGTCTGACGGCTGTGCAAAGTGATGTTAACCCTAACCCTAACCCTAACCCTAACCCGATCTCAGCATCAGGTCCATCAGCATGTTTGTTAGGATGGTTGTCAACTTCTGTGTTGGTGGTGTTAATGGAGTTTTTTCATCTCCATCAACAATGTAGGAATTTCTGAGAAAAAAAAAAACATACTTATACAGATGGCAGCTATAATGGGGATATTACACAGTCATCAAGAAGACCAAAATCCTCCAAGAAGTTACTAAAAGGGGTCTATCATTAAAATTATAATAACAGTAACATTTTATGGGATTGACAGAGTAAAATAATCTCCCAATGGAATTAATGGGCAAGTAAAAATTACATACAATAACAGAATAAATGTTAATTAACAAGAAATACAATGCTTTTTTCTGATCAAAATGTACTTATTTCACTGACATTTAAGGCTACTAAAAGGTACTCAAAATAGGTTAAAATATTCTAAATTCATTTTAACTTAAATCACACAAAACCTGTGCAAACATTTTCAAAACCTACCCCATCAGATTTGAGACTTTTTATACAACTTAAATAGGTATTTTAAAATGTTAGACATTTATGTACTTAAGAACCGGCAGAGAATACTACATGATGTACACTGTCATATTTGATTACACAATATTCAATACTTGCCCTTAACGACCATGTGCCGCAGTTTGGCCTTTTCTTTGTGAAATGTCTTGATCTGGCTCTGCAGATCTTTGGTCAAATCACAGCTTTCCTGGCTCGATGATTCTTCAGGACCAGAGCTGGAATGACTGCCCCCTGACAGTAATTCCTCTTCCATTCGTCTTCGCTGCTATGGATTTTTTCTAAAGGGCAGACAATGTATTTATTATTATTATTACGGCATGAATAATCCAATACAGAAATGATACATAATGTGACAAATCTAGATGACCTGTTTTGGATATCTAGTGCCAGAGGCTGTGTGACTGGCACGAAAATATTCTTCACCAAAGTCCAGGTGTTTTCCTTTTCTCATTCTGTTCGGTATGCTGTATCCCCACTGAATTCTGGCACTTGTAGCTCTCGCTCAGCAGCTCTCAGTGTAGCCTTCTCATTCTACATGAATTTAGAAGGATATATTTAATATCGAACTTGACTTCTAATACTACAGAACAAATAATTATATGCCAATTTTACACCGCAAAATAGTCAAATATGGGATACACATTTTAACAAGCGAAACTATCTAGGAAATAAGTGAAAAGCCAAGTTTGCGAGTGTGTAAGACAGACTTACCTGCTAACTGTAGAATTCCAGCCTATTCGACGCCATCCATTCGCTGGTTTCTTGGCGTTTGTCGTTCGACATTCAACCAGATATTTCTTGTCAGTAGCGGCAATGTGTCACTTTGTAATGGCAATTTGACATATAACAGCGCTAAATTGAAGTAACTGTTCGTACTATTGAATGCTGACGAGTTATTTTGCGGATAAGCAAAGTTCCTGCCCATGCACTATTCTGTACTCTGTGTAGCTGCTGAAAATGCTGATTGCGCTGGCCTTCACCAACTCCCAACAAGATAAAATGAGAGCGCAAGACGCGGAAAGGGAGAAGGCTCCCTTGACAGATCTGTGAACGGTGTCCCTCCATGTTCATTTTCTTTTCTTTTTCTTTCTTAAATAAATCTCATCAATTTTTATAAACACTTTTGTTGTCTTGGTTTCCCTGGACAAGACAATTTGGCACCCCAGATGGGACCTCGAGTGGTTGCTTGAGGGGGAGACGGACGAGAATTGGACTGCGCAACCTTCTTCACAAAAAAAAAGACGAAGAACTCTGTCCTCGTGAATTCGAGATGGGGGGATTCCCGTCCGGCTCCCTGAAAGCTGCCCTCCGAGGTCTCGACGAACTCAATCCGTCCTTTGACACGGTAAATCCGATTTCAAAATTCATGATAAGTAATGATGTGAATATTTTATAAATTTGAAGATGAGATTTATTTTATTTAAAAAAATTTTTGTGTGTGTGTGAAGACTGAACGATTGCCTGCTCCAATTCTTATTGTCGAGTAGGGTTTTATTTTGTTGGCTCCGATCTTTTGTCGTCGAGCGATTGCCTGCTCCAATTCTTATTGTCGAGTAGGGGTTTTATTTTGTTGGCTCCGATCTTTTGTCGTTGAGCGATTGCCTGCTCCAATTCTTATTGTCGATTAGGGTTTTATTTTGAAGGCTCCGATCTTTTGTCGTTGAGCGATTGCCTGCTCCAATTCTTATTGTCGAGTAGGGGTTTTATTTTGTTGGCTCCGATCTTTTGTCGTTGAGCGATTGCCTGCTCCAATTCTTATTGTCGATTAGGGTTTTATTTTGAAGGCTCCGATCTTTTGTCGTTGAGCGATTGCCTGCTCCAATTCTTATTGTCGAGTAGGGTTTTATTTTGAAGGCTCCGATCTTTTGTCGTTGAGCGATTGCCTGCTCCAATTCTTATTGTCGAGTAGGGTTTTATTTTGTTGGCTCCGATCTTTATTTCGTCGAGCGATTGCCTTCTCCAATTCTTATTGTCGAGCAGGGGTTTTATTTAGTTTTTGGCTCCGATCTTTTTTCGGCGAGCGATTGCCTTCTCCAATTCTTATTGTCGAGCAGGGGTTTTATTTTGTTTTTGGCTCCGATCTTTTTTTCGTCGAGCGATATCCTTCTCCAATTCTTATTGTCGGGCAGGGGTTTTATTTTGTTTTTGGCTCTGATCTTTTTTCGTCGAGCGATTGCCTTCTCCAATTCTTATTGTCGGGCAGGGGTTTTATTTTGTTTTTGGCTCTGATCTTTTTTCGTCGAGCGATTGCCTTCTCCAATTCTTATTGTCGAGCAGGCGTTTTATTTTGTTTTGGCTTCGATCTTTTTCATCGAGCGAGGCCTGAGAGTTTATGACCTTGACGGTCACAGAGCGTTGATTGTTACTCCGATTCTTATCATCGGGTTTACTTTGCTTCGACCTTGAATTTCGTCGAGCGCATTAATTTTATTTTATTTGATCGCATTTTTTGGTCTTGAGAAGACAAAGTGGAAAAAAAATGGGTGACTCACCGAGTAAAAATGGACCAGATGAAATTCCGAATTTATCCTCCCCAATTTACACTCAAATGAAAATTAAATATGGAGATGAATGTCTGTCGTGCGCGAAGTATTGGACATCCGAATGTGGATTTCCGGTAAATGGCTCACTAAGCATGAATCAGTTGGAACGTCTAAAGTCAAACTTGAAGTCAAAAGAAGATGAAATGTTCAAACAAAATAAAATAAAGCCTTCTGAGATAAGGCAGATGAGGGATAGTCGTGAATGTCTTGATGTGTGGATGAAAGAGGCATCTGAACAAGAGAGAAAATGCAGAGAGGGGCAGAAAAATTGATGAATAAGAGTGAGTTTGCAAATACTGATGAACATAATGCACCAACATCGTCTGCACCTGCCCCCACTGTCGTGTCCACTTTGTATCCAAGTCTTGCCAAACTGTCAATTAGCTGTGGAGTACCAAACGATGATGTACCTCCACCATACATGGGAGGACTGGAGGACAAACAGGAAAGACTTCGAGGCCAACCCCCGCAGCCTGATCAAAGTGTCGCCGCTCCTCTTCCTCTTCCTGATGAACAAAGACGCTACACTGTGCCCTCGCCATCCTCACAACCTGAATCTTCAACGATGGCGCCATCTGGCAACTCGGCAGCTATGATGAACTTTCCTCGCTACATGAGGTCAGGGCAACAGTTCGGTGAGTCACGTGTGCATTACACAGCACCAATGATTGAATACCCAGGACCAAATGGGACGCCAGTCTTAATGCTGCGCAACATGGACCCTGAACTGCGTGAAGCAGCTAAAGATTGGCCACCCCCAGGCCGGGGAGGTCAAGCGATGGCTGCGACCATGGAGGCTTTCTGTCGAGCGTGGCGACCAACTGGTGGTGAGTTCCGCAAACTACTCCTGCTGCATCTCAAACCCGAAGGTTTCTCCAAGATAGCAGGAGTGGTGGACAGGAGTCCCAGAGATCAGGATCTTCGTGCGGTGACGTCAGACTGGAACACCGATGGGAAGTGGGAGAAATATCTGATGTCAATTTTCAATGCTCTCGGAGACAACTTCCAGGTGAGAGTTGATCTGTCCCGCATCCAACAGTGTGTTCAGGGACAGAACGAAACCGTCACCGACTTCTACCATCGCCTGCTCGAAGAATGCAAAATCCACACCGGAAGTGAAGAACCAACTGCGCTGGGTACCGGACAAGAAGGCCAGTTTGAAGCAATATTGAAAAGGACATTCACCGAGGGCCTGCATCCAAACCTGAGTGCATCCATGAAGTCAACCCTCGTGGGAGGTTGTGCTGACAATCGCATGCCCGAAATCCTGCGCCATGCCAAACATGCTGAAACCAAGGTCAATGAGACTAAAACAAAGAAATATGAGCACTCTCAAGCTGCCTCACTACAGGCTGACCTGGCCCTGGCCAAGCTGGCATCACCCCACCATGATCAAGATGGACATGCAACAGTGGTCCCTCATCCTCTGTCGCCCCCTGGTGGCCTACATAACCGACCACGTAAACGATGCCCCTTCCGAAATCGTGACCTTCCAGGTCCCAAAGAAAACGACAATGATGTCTGCTACAACTGCGGCCAGCGAGGACACTGGTCAAACCAGTGTCCTGACCCGCGTCAGCTGCGTCGCCCACGTCGTGGCACTCTGCAATCAAATCGTGATGGTGATCACAATTCCATCAATCAACACACACAGGGAGGATTTAGCCCCAACAATCCTTTCTCCGACTGACTAGTCAACTCTGGGACACGACAGTCCTACGTGGGGTCCAATGCAGACATCAACCACGCAAAACAACACTTTACACGCTCACTGCAAAGAAGAGCTGCTTACTACTGATTCACTGCTTGCCTTAGTACAGTATAAGATTTGCGACTTGTGGGCTTCAACCTCCGCCCCAACAGGTACCTATGCCCAGTGTAAAACAACAGCTTACAAACAACTTCCAACTGTGACATGTTTAGTGGCAGGAAGTCCTCTGTCCTTTTTAGGAGACTCCGGCGCTACATGCTTGGTTATTCGATCCAAAGATTTATCACCTCCCCCTAAAATGAGCGGTCGGTCCATCCATTCTATCAGTCCATCCGGTGAGTCCGTTTTGGAAAGTTTTTTCGGTACCGATATTATGTTCTTGGCCACTCCCAGGAGAAACTGGAGCTCCATTAACGTTGCAACAAATCTTTTCTCATATTATCTCACTAACCAGTCAATCTGCTGGGTCGAGATTTAGTGATTCGATTGGGCATTGTCATTCATTCTAAACCCACAGGTCTCGAAATTTCTTGATCAGCTGAGACAGTAGTTCAAGGATTATACGAACTACCATTTTATGTTTATAACTGGCGCCTTTGTCTGTCATTTGCAAGCCAATTGCAATATATAACAACCCCACGCCCCTGACACTGACTTCATAGATACTAAACGACTTCATGTGACTGCACATGCCAACACACGACCTGAAGGGCCTTATGAAAATGATTTTTTCTCTCATTCCAATGACTTCATTTGAGAAATGACTCTTTATTATGATGATACCCTTGCAACATCATGTTGACTCGCAAACAGAACCCCCAGCCCTCTCTGACATGGAGGCCTCCTTCCCTCCATAATTGGGCGCTTTTAAGCGACCTTTGCCATCACTTCATGACGCTCTGCGAAGCATCTTCTTCATCCAAGTCACCAACTCTTGGAGTAAAAATGAACTCTCCTTCAGTGACCTCCATGCTTTCTCTTTAACTCCAGGTGATATCTCACCACTCTTGGCTCAGGCCCCACTTCACTCTGGGCCGACCTGTAGCCACACCCTCTTGTGAGGCTCTGGCCCACAGCCTTTCTTCTCTTGAACTGTCCCCAGGTTCTGCTCTTCTTCAATACGTCAAGGACTTTCTCATTGCGGCCCCCTCTCGGAAGCAGTGTGAGACAGACACTCTTCGTCTCCTTACACTGTCACTCTCTTGGGCCTCCCAAATGTGTCTGTCAAAAAGTTCTCCTCTCTGTGAGGACGCTCTCATTTCGTATTGTATAAATCTATCACAGCCTCTTTCTTTCATCAGGCAACCATTCCTGCCAACGAGCAGACCACCCACTGCACACCATCCAACCAGGCGACTACGTGCCGGTGAAGAACTTCAGACGCAAGAAACTGGAGACATTGACGCTGGTTCGGCCATTCCAAGTGCTGCTCGTCACCAACACTGCCGTCAAGGTCACTGAGAGGTCCACCTGGGTTCACGCCTCCCACTGCAAAAGAGTGACAAAGGACCTCGCTTCAAGTCCCACGGCCAGGGACCAACCCGTGGACAAGCCACCAACAACAGAGTGAGGTGAAATCAGCGCTCCTCTGCTTCATGTGGCGTGCCAAGCCACCAACAACAGAGTGAGGTGAAATTAGCGTTCCTCTGCTTCACGTGGCGTGCCAAGCCACCACCAAAGAAGATAGAGACATCATCGATGGAAGTGCTGAGGCATCCTCCTCGGTTACACCACAGGACGACACGAGCCGTACACCTGTTGTCTGACCAGAACACTGTTACTGCCAACCGTACAACCCAGATGAACCCTGGCCACCTACAAACTTGTCGTGTGGTTTACGGACAACTACCTGTCTCCTTACTCTCTTAGCCATGATAATCGTGTTCCCCACCCAAACCATCCCATCGGACGGCCCCACAATGAACGCTACCCTTCCCGTCCCCTCAGCAACGTTTCCCAAATCCTTGTCCCGCTGTCACATCAACACACAGACTGGAATGCCGAATCACATTCCCCTAAAACCGATGGCAACTCCTGGTGGAACTTTGTTACTAACATAGTGTATAAGGACGATTTGAACGGTTCCTGTTATGCCTGCACTCTCTTTCCTCACTCACCGCCCGATGCCCTAACAAAGACCCACGTTGACAAAACGGCTGGAAATGCCTGGCTTGTGGTCAACTGTCTTCCCAAACCCCTTCACTCACCTCACTGTCCTCGCCTGTCCAACATCCTGTTTGTTTTGTCAGTCCAAATGCACCAGCTTTCACAGATTGTCCCATCCATAACAAGTCCTGATCCCCGTACTGACGAACCACTTCCATTTGCTGACCCTGAAGATATATAGTATCTTTTATGTAAATATGACAATGCTATCACTCTGCCTTCTTCTGTCTCACGTAAAAATAGCATTGCACTCTCCCTTGAGTATACATTTCGGTCCCCACCTCTTAATGATGACTGTTTTCAAACCACATGATCTCTTCAGTCCGATGTTAATTTTGGGAACCTCTTTCATTGTATATTGGATTGTGCTTTTGTTTTTTTTTTCTCCTGGGTGATCCATAGGATCAAAAGAGGGGAATTGTAATGGCAATTTGACATATAACAGCGCTAAATTGAAGTAACTGTTCGTACTATTGAATGCTGACGAGTTATTTTGCGGATAAGCAAAGTTCCTGCCCATGCACTATTCTGTACTCTGTGTAGCTGCTGAAAATGCTGATTGCGCTGGCCTTCACCAACTCCCAACAAGATAAAATGAGAGCGCAAGACGCGGAAAGGGAGAAGGCTCCCTTGACAGATCTGTGAACGGTGTCCCTCCATGTTCATTTTCTTTTCTTTTTCTTTCTTAAATAAATCTCATCATTTTTTATAAACACTTTTGTTGTCTTGGTTTCCCTGGACAAGACAACTTCCTTCTTGTCTGATTATTGCGCCCAAATAAATAAATTGAGATGAAATTGTACCGCTCCTTTTCCGCGCCTCTACTAACCGACGTGTTCACCACAGCACGGGCGCGAAATACAGCGTTATGATTGGTTGATTGGTTTGGGATGACTGTTGTGCGCATGCGCTATAGACGCTAAGCATTCTGGTAAAAGTATTTTTGATCTAATTTATCATTTTTCAAATCACAACGTGCCATTAACGAAACCGAGCTCGTGCCATTTCATGGCGATTAGGGTCAAACAAACGTAGAAAATGGACCAATTTCGACTGAAAAGGAAATATATCCTCCGGGTGCTGATAATACGGATATTCCCAGAAGAAAATGTAATATGTAAGCCTCTATGCATGCATACCTCCAAGATCCAGTGTGGAGGATTGAAAATATATGGCAAAGTACATGCCAATTTTGTAGACTCCCAAAATAAATGTTATTTTTGTAATACTATTTTTTTGTCATCATTGTATTTTCTTCAAAGGATACAGTATTTTATACACTTATTGTATTTATTTGAGCATGAGAACAATAGACATAGAACAATAAAAGGAAAATATGCATTTCAAAACATTTATGTTTACTAATAAAACTCATGTGGTGGTAGGATGAAGTCTATCCTACTATCAGATTATGTAATTAAAATATATAGATGATTATATATGTGGTAAATTATAAAGACAGACTATTATATGTGAAAAATATACTGTAGTGCCCTTTTTGGTCTCAATTATAACACTTTTTAAATATATTTATCGATATATACACTTATAGTAATCCCTCGTTTATCACGGTTAATGGGGACTAAAACCACACGCGATAAACGAAAATCCGCGAAGTCGCGACCAATTAACATATACAGGTAAAAAAAAAGTCAGCAAACAGTCCGTGAGAAGCTGCAAAACAACAGCGAGTCACATAGAGCAACATATACAGTACTATACTCAATGTCTATTAAAAAAAAAAAAATATATATATATATATATATAGAGAGAGAGAGAGAGAGAGAGAGAGAGAGAGAGAGAGAGAGAGAGAGAGAGATTTATTTTTCTGAATATGTTTTAAAAAATCCGTGATGCACCGAATCCGCGATAAACGAACCGCGGAATAGTGAGGGATCACTGTATATGGTCTAAGCCATATACAG
This sequence comes from Hippocampus abdominalis, assembly GCA_018466805.1. Classification (NCBI taxonomy): domain Eukaryota; kingdom Metazoa; phylum Chordata; class Actinopteri; order Syngnathiformes; family Syngnathidae; genus Hippocampus; species Hippocampus abdominalis. The sequence goes on along the minus strand of CM031706.1, from coordinate 20,213,324 downwards.
TTTGGGCACCCAAACCTTTTGGACCGAAGATTGACTTTTCGTTCAACCAACCTGCCGGAATCGCCCGCACGCGCACATGGACGCACGCATGCACGCGCGCCATGATGAGAAGCCAAACACGTACGGAAGCAAGCTTTTGCAGCCTGTTGACTATCGTAGCTCATACGTACCGTTTTAAAGTGCTTCCCTCAGCCCTCTAGATTCCTATTCTTTGCCCATGCCCTCAATGAATTGTACATGAAGCGAACTCTGAATGAGAATAATGATGATCAAAGATATAGCGCAACAGCTCTGATCACAAGCTGCAATTGCAGACTGCTGAGCGCTAAGAACTTCCGCTGATGTAGGTCACGAGCGACCGTAGGTTAAAGATTTACCTGCTTTATTTAATTTTTTAAAAATTTTGGGGGGAAATTGAGACTGATAGGATGATTAGGGTGCGGTGTACATTAATACAAAAAATATATTACTAATATGTACAAAGACACGCAAATGTGTGTTTTTTTTCTCCTCTACACCTTTCGGATCTAATTGGGACAAGTTCTAGATCTACCAGGATCGACGTAATGGGCATCCCTGGTCTATGCATATATTGAAGTATGTTAGAAAATATAAATACAAAATCTCATATATGACAATATATTACTTAATGTATTGAATGATATCTTCCAATATATTACAATATATTTTCCTTTCGTAAGGGTGTACTGTACTGTACGTCATACACCAGTTGTTGAGAGGTCCCGCCTATGAGGGGGAGTTCCAGGAAGTGACTGCGAGTGAGCACACCACATGTTTAACAACTCTGCCACGTTGTCACATAAAACGTAAACCTTGTCTGCTGACCATCATTACATCGGCTCGGCTAGCTTAGCTGTTGTCGTAGTTCAAAGCCTCCTTAATATGTGGCGTGGGTTGCGTCGGTGCCGTGAGTACGTGCTCGCGCTCACGCGCGCACAGTGGAGAGCATCGGACTCGACTGCTAAGACGCGCTTCACTCGAGTGACATTGCTACAGTACGTGCATATTATGGAGCAGCTTCCGGACAAACGCAAATTGTCCGCCGTGTAGAGCCATTTTGATCTCCTTTTGGAGAATAAGGTATTTATTCAAATCTCCTTGTCTCACCAAGTGCCTTTCGGATTTTTGGCATGTATTATTTGAATGTGTGTGTGTGTGTATTCTCCACAGCAGGGGAAATAGCATGCAAGAAACGCAACAGACTGAAATTTTAAACACTGGAGCATCTTATTTTTCTAAATAAATTAAAAAAAAGACAAAGCCCACAAGCATCCTCATTCACATGATTTCCACATTATTGGAACACATTGAATGATACAATATGAATGCATGGATGTGAATTATATTGTATACACTTCATCATTAAATCAGTCAGTTCAGTCTGTCAAGTGGGTTGGCTGCAGGGATTTTGAAGGCCCAGGAGGTGGCAGTGGTCAGCGACACAGTATCAGCACAGTAACAACACAGTGTGTCAGTGTGTCGACACGCCTCATGAGGCCTCGTGGACCCATCACTACTTATTAGCCAACATGAGTATCCATTTGAGTGAGATAATGGAAGCAGTTAAATATGTATGTTTGAGTCAGACATTGAGCAAATATGCACCCAATTATCTGCGATTGTCACGATTTGGGCAAGCCGAATCAAGTTTGGAATCCCCAAAAACGTAGACGCCAACAAGGTCTACGTAGCAAACGAATATTTTAATGTATAAACAAACCAACAATATATTAACATAATGCACTGGTCCAAACAGGGACCAGGGAGAACACAAAACAAATAACAAAAAGCGCTTGCACAAAAGGCAAGGGGTGAAAACAAGAACCGATATTATAAACGAAAAACAATGTATCAAAAGCCAAAATCATAAAATAAAAACCATACCAGCAGAATAAATGGTACAGAGAAGTCAAAAGCGAAAACACGACGAGGTCGATAGCAAAAATGGTCTATGACAGGGGTAAGTAAGTAAGTAAGTAAAGTTTATTTTTAAAGCACATTTAACCACAGCTTGCACTGACCAAAGTGCTGTACATAGTGCATAAGCTAAAACAGGTTAAAAATAGAATAGATAAGTAAATAAATACACATACAGCACAGTGATTTAAGCTAAGATGATAATAACACAACACTTAATTACAGACAGCAGGGTAAGACAATTAGGGCACAGGGAAGGCCAATGTAAAAAGCTTGAGCTTAGTTTTGAAAAGTGTTATTGAGGGGGCATTTCTGATATCAAGTGGCAGTTGGTTCCATAGCTGAGGGCCAGCAACAGAAAAGGCTCTATCACCTTTTTGTTTAAGCCGGGACCGTGGGACATGGAGGAGGCCTTGGCTGGAGGATCTGAGGGACCTGGGGGCTACATGGGGGTGAATGATATCAGCTATGTAGGTGGGTGCCAGGCCATGAAGAGCTTTAAAAACCAACAGCAGTGTTTTAAATTGTATTCGTGACTGGACTGGAAGCCAGTGCAAGGAGGCTAGGACAGGTGTGATGTGTTCATGCTTTTTTGTGTTGGTGAGCAACCTAGCTGCTGCATTTTGGACCATCTGAAGCCGTGCCACCAGTGTCAGAGGGAGACCAAGATAGAGGGAGTTACAATAGTCTAGACGGGAGGTTATGAAGGCATGGATGACTTTTACCAGATCATTGTATGATAGAACAGATTTGAGTTTGGAGATTATTCTTAATTGATAAAAACTGGTCTTTACAACAGATGCAATTTGCTTGTCCAGGTGGAGATGAGAGTCCAAAATGATACCCAGGTTACGTGCATGGGATTTCACATAGGGGGCAAGGGGACCAAGGTTGGCAGGGATGGAATTTTTTGATCTTGAAGGCCCAAAGACAATGACTTCAGTTTTGTTATTGTTTAACTGAAGGAAGTTGTTAGCCATCCAGATTTTTATTTCTTCCAAACAGTCTAAAAGAGGCTGCATGGAATTGCCAGACTTCAGTGGGATGTACAGCTGGGAGTCATCTGCATAGAAATTGAATGAAATATTGAATTTCCTGATGATGTTACCTAGGGGGAGCATGTACAGGCAGAACAGTACTGGACCCAAAATGGATCCCTGGAGGACACCATAAGACACAGGGGCGGATGATGAAGTGTACTGGCCTATGGATACAGAGAAAGTTCTTTGGTGGAGGTAGGAGTGAAACCAGTTAAGAGCTGTACCCTTAATGCCAACCCACTGTTCAAGACGCTGTAGTAGTGTGCCATGGTCCACAGTGTCAAATGCAGCGCTGAGATCCAACAGGACCAGAATGGCGTTATCACCTGAGTCAAGGGTGAGCAACAGGTAATTTGTCACCTTCAACAGGGCTGTCTCAGTGCTGTGGCGCGCTTTGAAACCAGATTGGAATGGCTCTAGGATCTCTGTTGAGTTGAAGAATGGAAGCAGCTGTATAAACACCACCTTCTCCAAGATTTTCGAGAGAAATGGCAGTTTTGAGATTGGCCGGAAGTTATTAAGACATTTTGCATCCAGATTATGCTTCTTAAGCATAGGCTGGACAACCGCATGCTTGAAACATATAGGAACTGTGCCGGTGGCAAGGCAGGAGTTGAGGATAAATTGGATGGAGGGACCAATAACATCAAAAGCATCTTTGGTGATCTGTGAAGGGATAGGATCGTGTGGAGCTGTTGATGGTTTCATGTGGTTTACAATGTCCCATAGATCAGTGCAGGACACTGCTTGGAACTTGTCAAAAGTAGCTGTAGTAATGGGGATATGGGGTGGAGTGTCTGCTACAGAAGGTGTGAACTGTGCTCTGATGAGATCAATTTTCTCAATAAAAAACTTCAAGAACTCTTCACAGCTATTGGTAGATGCCACGACCTCTGGAGAGACTTGGGGGCTTACAATTGAGTTGATGGTGTTAAATAATATTCTAGGGCGATTTGAATGTTTGCTTATGATGTTGGAGAAATGCTTAGCCTTAGCTTTTTTTGCTGCAGTTTGGAAGTCAGCCAGGGAATTTCTGAATAGTTCTAGAGAAACTAGAAGGTGATCTTTTTTCCACTTGCGCTCAGCTCTTCGGCAAACCTGCCTAAGATGGCGGGTGGAGTCGTCAAGCCACTGTTGAGGTTTAAAATTAGGGCGTCTGAATTTAAGAGGGGCCACAGTTTCAAGGATAGCTGAGCAAGATGTGTTGAAGAGGGATATTGCTCATCAGGGCTGGAGCAGGGATCATGGGCAGTGATAAAGGCAGTGATAGCAATTCCCAAGTAACATTCAGAGAACTTATTTGCAGTAAAAGAGTTGATATGACGAGAGTAGTGACCAGAAGATCTGGCTGTAGACAGTGAGTTAAGTAGTTGAACATTGAACACAATAGGCATATGGTCAGAGAAGGATGCATCCTCAATGCTTATGTTATCAATGGAAAACCCATGGGATAGAATCAGATCTAGGGTGTGGCCATGAACGTGGGTCGCCTGATTTATGTGCTGGAGGTGGCCGAATGACTCCATTACATGGCAAAACTCGCTAACCAAGGGTTTGCCTGGACAACAGACATGGATGTTAAAATCACCCAAAATCAACAAACGATCATAAGATGATGCAAAACGGGACAGAAAGTCTGAGAAATCTTTTATGAAATGTTTGTCTGATTTGGGAGGCCTGTAAACAAGTGCGCACATCAGTGGTGCAGTAGCAGATTCTACTTTTACGCATTGTACTTCAAAGGAAGAAAAGCTCCCGGCAGAGAGTGTTTGTACCTTAAGCCGATTTTTAAAAATCAAAGCCACTCCACCTCCTCTCCCCGAACTTCTCGGAGTGCTTATGAAAGAGCAGTTTGTGGTGCAGAGATCGCCAAAAACAGATGTTTCACCGGCGCCGGAGCCAATCCATGTCTCTGTTAAAAACAACATGTCCAGATCTCGCTGTGTAAAAAAGTCGTTTAAAATAAAGGTCTTGTTAGACACAGACCTGCAGTTCAGTAGCGACACTTTAGCCGCAAGGTAATCCGATGGCTGTGGAATTTGAGAGCGTTGCAATGGGCGAATGTTCAGCAGGTTCACCCCGCCACTTCGGATGCGCAGCCTTGGTGGAGCTGCAGGGCAATCGGGCGTCGTTGACTGCGCAGGAGAGATAGAGAGATGGCAGGAGTATCTCAGATCCCACGATCGACGAGCCAGGTAGAGGCCTCTGCTTCCTGCAAAGTTGATGGAGGGCCGGCAAGTTGATGGTTGCGCGAGGGAGACGCTCGCAAATCCCCTGATCTGCACTCGAACACCGCCACGATTCCCTCGCTTTCTGTGCCGCTTTCTGCGGTGGAAAACGCAGCAGGGGAGCCGGCGAACACAGTCCGCTGGAGAGTTGATGAACGTCGGGTGACATCTGAAGTGTGGGCCGAGGTATCCAGTGGATTGTAGCGCTAAGGAGCTTTGGATATGTATCAGAAAATCACGATCATAAGTCCTGAGGGCATTAGCGCAATGCCAGAGCGACAACAAGAGGAACACAGACAAACACAGCAGAACTCTGACAGGTAGGAGCTGACGGCAGGCCGCCAAACACACTGGCGCCATCTTGCTTCCTCTTCAGTGACGTCTAGGCAACTCCGGTCCTAGAGAGCCGCAGTCCAGCATGTTTTCCGTCTCTCCCTGCTGCAACACACCTGATCCAAATGATCAGGTCATCAGCAAGCCTCCGAACGATTCTGATCATTTGAATCGGGTGTGCCGGAAGAGGGAACTTCGAAAACAAGCAGGACTGCGGTTCTCTAGGACCGGACTTGCCTACCCCTGGTCTATGAGCATGGAAGCAGCAAGGCATAAACAATACTCCGACAACCGGTAGACAGCAGAGGGGTCCTTAAATACAGAGTCCCTTGAAAATAGATTGGCAGCATGTGTGCAACCAGAAAGTCTGCTCAGGCTGCCACCTGCTGGCCAGGCCGAAAACAGAACCGTGACAGCGATGAGGTTTTTCTCCAAGTAAGTAAATCTGTTTATTTGTGCATGCCCGCACTTTTGGTGACTAAGGCTTGCAGCACACTTGCTGACTGGGCCAAACGAGAATTCCCCCCCCACCAACCCCAAAAGAAAAAAATACAGTTGGCAAATAACATCCATGCACCAGCTAACTGACCATTCCACATATAATATATCCATCCATCCATTTTCCGAACCACTTGATCCTCACTAGGGTCGCGAGGGGTGCTGGAGCCTATCCCAGCTGTCTTCGGGCAGTAGGCGGGGGACACCCTGAATCAGTTGCCAGCCAATCGCAGGGCACACAGAGACGAACAACCATCCACGCTCACACTCACACCTAGGGACAATTTAGAGCATCCAATCAGCCTGCCATGCATGTTTTTTTTGAATGTGGGAGGAAACCGGAGTACCCGGAGAAAACCCACGCAGGCCCGGGAAGAACATGCAAACTCCACACAGGGAGGCCGGAGCAGGAATCGAACCCGGTACCTCTGCACTGTGAAGCCGACGTGCTAACCACCGGACTACCGGGCCGCCACATATAATATACTGCAGCGGAAAAAATGCAACCCTCAGTGTTCTTATCTGGAACCAATGTTTAGAAGTTTGCTTGTTTGTTTGTTTGTTTGTTTTTAAATTAACACAAACCACATTCTACGATTGTCAAAGAAGAAGTGGTTTGCCCTGCCCTGATGAAGCCATATCATAATACAAAGAGAAGACATTGTTGCAAGACAAAGGAGAGAGTTTGGATATCCAAGAGGCTCTTGTCGATCATCCCATTTATTGACTACATTTATGTGTTTCAGCAACATAGACTCTTGATTTTTAACCATAAATTAAGCAGATTTTATAAATAAGTACTGATCTATCTGTCTATACTCGTACGTGCTGGATTTCGCCTCATACCAGGAAACGTGATTTTATCGTGGAAACTCAAATGATACGATACGGCGTTTTTTGTTTGTTTGTTTTTTGAAGTTACATTTGCAACCTTTGTGACACAGTTCACCTGTGATTCTAATTTAGAAGTGCACCAAAATTGAAGGCTAACAGCGTTAGGGTGACGAAAAGCTCCTCATTAAGACTATTGTTTTAAAATACTAACAGTAACAGTGCTTGATTTATATTAATTGATTTATATTAATTAATTAAAATCCCCTCCATGAGCCGTCACCTACCGTGGTGGAGGGGTTTGCGTGCCCCAATGATCCTAGGAGCTAAGTTGTCTGGGGCTTTATGCCCCTGGCAGGGTCACCCATGGCAAACAGGTCCTAGGTGAGGGACCAGACAAAGCATGGCTCAACAGATCCCTTATGATGAGTAAAATAAATGGATTCAAGTTTCCCTTGCCCGGACGCGGGTCACCGGGGCCTCCCTCTGGAGCCAGGCCTGGAGGCGGGGCCCGTTGGCGAGCGCCTGGTGGCCGGGCCTATACCCATGGGGCCCGGCCGGGCTCAGCCCGGAGAGACAACGTGGGTCCCCCTTCTCATGGGCTCACCACCCATGGGAGGGGCTGCAGTGCGAGCTGGGCAGCAGCCAAAGGAGGGGACCCTGGCGGTCCGATCCTCGGCTACAGAAGCTAGCTCTAGGGACATGGAATGTCACCTCTCTTGCAGGGAAGGAGCCCGAGCTGGTGTGCGAGGTGGAGAAGTTCCGACTGGATATAGTCGGACTTATCTCCACACACAGCCTGGGTTCTGGTACCAGTTCTCTCGAGAGGGGTTGGACTCTCTTCCACTCTGGAGTTGCCCACGGTGAGAGGCGCAGAGCAGGTGTGGGCATACTCATTGCCCCCCGGCTCAGTGCCTGTACATTGGGGTTCACACCGGTAGACGAGAGGGTTGCCTCCCTCCGCCTTCAAGTAGGGGGACGGGTCCTGACTGTTGTTTGTGCGTATGCACCCAACAGCAGCTCAGCGTACCCACCCTTTTTGGAGTCCTTGGAGGGTGTGCTGGAGAGTATTCTGGCTGGGGACTCCCTTGTTCTGCTGGGGGACTTCAATGCTCACGTGGGCAATGACAGTGAGACCTGGAAGGGCGTGATTGGGAGGAACGGCCCCCCCGATCAGAACTCGAGTGGTGTTTTGTTACTGGACTTCTGTGCTCGTCACGGATTGTCCATAACAAACACCTTGTTCAAACTTAAGGGTGTCCATATGTGCACTTGGCACCAGGACACCCTTGGCCGCAGTTCGATGATTGACTTTGTGGTTGTATCATCGGATTTGCGGCCACATGTTTTGGACACTCGGGTGAAGAGAGGGGCGGAGCTGTCAACTGATCACCACCTGGTAGTGAGCAGGCTCCGATGGTGGGGGAAGATGCCGGTCCGACCTGGCAGACCCAAACGTATTGTGAGGGTTTGTTGGGAGCGTCTGGCGGAATCCCCTGTCAGAAGGAGTTTCAACTCCCACCTCCGACAGAGCTTTTCCCATGTCCCGGGGGAGGCGGGGGACATTGAGTCAGAGTGGACCATGTTCCGTGCCTCTATTGTTGAGGCGGCCAATCTGAGTTGTGGCCGTAAGGTGGTTGGTGCCTGTCGTGGCGGCAACCCTCGTACTCGCTGGTGGACACCAGCAGTAAGGGAAGCCGTCAAGCTGAAGAAGGAGTCCTATCGGGCCTTTATGACCTGTGGGACCCCAGAGGCAGCTGACGGGTATCGACTGGCCAAGCGGAATGCAGCTTCGATGGTCGTTGAGGCAAAAACTCGGGCGTGGGAAGAGTTCGGTGAGGGCATGGAAGCTGACTTCCGGACGGCTTCGAGGAAATTCTGGTCCACCATCCGACGTCTCAGGAGGGGGAAACAGTGCACCACTAACACTGTGTACAGTGGGGATGGGGCGCTGTTGACCTCGACTCGGGACGTTGTGAGCCGGTGGGCGGAATACTTCGAAGACCTCCTCAACTCCACCAGCACGCCTTCCTTTGAGGAAGCAGAGTCTGGGGACTCTGAGGTGGGCTCTCCTATCTCTGTGGTCGAAGTCACCGATGTGGTTAAAAAGCTCCTCGGTGGCAAGGCCCCAGAGGTGGATGAGATCCGCCCGGAGTTCCTCAAGGCTCTGGATGTTGTGGGGCTGTCCTGGTTGACACGCCTCTGCAACATCGCGTGGTCAGCGGGGAGAGTGCCTCCGGATTGGCATACCGGGGTGGTGGTCCCTCTTTTTAAAAAGGGGGACCGGAGGGTGTGTTCCAACTACAGAGGAATCACACTCCTCAGCCTCCCTGGTAAGGTCTATTCAGGGGTGCTGGAGAGGAGGGTCCGTCAGGAGGTCGAGTCTCAGATTGAGGAGGAGCAGTGTGGTTTTCGTCCCGGCCGTGGAACTGTGGACCAGCTCTACACCCTTAGCAGGGTCCTCGAGGGTACGTGGGAACTCGCCCAACCAGTCTACATGTGTTTTGTGGACTTGGAGAAGGCGTTTGACCGTGTCCCTCGGGGGGTTCTGTGGGGGGTCCTTCGGGAGTATGGGGTACCGAGCCCCCTGATACGGGCTGTTCGGTCCCTATACTGCCGATGTCAGAGTTTGGTTCGCATTGCCGGCAATAAGTCAGAATCGTTTCCAGTGAGGGTTGGACTCCGCCAAGGCTGCCCTTTGTCGCCGATTCTGTTCATAACCTTTATGGACAGAATTTCTAGGCGCAGCCGAGGCGTTGAGGGGGTCAGTTTTGGTGGCCTCAGTATTGCATCTCTGCTTTTTGCAGATGATGTGGTACTGTTGGCTCCTTCAAGCAGGGCTCTCCAACTCTCGCTGGAGCGTTTCGCAGCCGAGTGTGAAGCGGTTGGGATGAAAATCAGCACCTCCAAATCTGAAACCATGGTCCTCAGTCGGAAAAGGGTGGCGTGCCCTCTCCGGGTCGGGGAGGAGATCTTGCCCCAAGTGGAGGAGTTTAAGTATCTTGGGGTCTTGTTCACGAGTGAGGGAAGGAGGGAGCGAGAGATCGACAGGCGGATCGGTGCAGCGTCTGCTGTGATGCAGACGTTGTGTCGGTCTGTCGTGGTAAAGAAGGAGCTGAGCCAAAAGGCGAAGCTCTCAATTTACCGGTCGATCTATGTTCCAACCCTCATCTATGGTCACGAGCTATGGGTCGTGACCGAAAGAACGAGATCCCGAATACAAGCGGCCGAAATGAGTTTTCTCCGCAGGGTGTCCGGGCTCTCCCTTAGAGATAAGGTGAGAAGCTCGGTCATCCGGGAGGGGCTGGGAGTCGAGCCGCTTCTCCTCCACATCGAGAGGAGCCAGATGAGGTGGCTCGGGCATCTGATTAGGATGCCTCCTGAACGCCTCCCTAGTGAGGTCTTCCGGGCATGTCCCACCGGGAGGAGACCCCGAGGACGACCCAGGACACGCTGGAGAGACTATGTCACCCAGCTGGCCTGGGAACGCCTCGGGATCCCCCGGGAAGAGCTGGAAGAAGTAGCTGGGGAGAGGGAAGTCTGGGTTTCCCTGCTAAAGCTGCTGCCCCCGCGACCCGACCTCGGATAAGCGGTAGAAAATGGATGGATGGATGGATGGATTTATATTAATTGTTAAGTGAAAACCTTGAGCTTCTTCATCTTCATATTTTATTTATTTGTTTTTTGGGGTTGCATTGGTTGGTAATTTCATTTTGGATTTCTCAATTTTGTTTTTAATTAATGTTGATCAGACTAAATGAGAGTGTTGTAGTGCTTTCAATAATACAGAGTCATTTGTGTTAGTGTGATGACATTATAGCAGGAATCGTTCTAGTGATGTTTTTAAAATGAGTTCAAGCCTGAAGGCGTGGTTGTCTTGTGATCATCTGGCACATGGCCGTCTTATCACTGTGAGCTGATGAGCACATCAAGATTAGCGGTGATACATCACCCTACTTAACATTACTTTCCTTTTCAAGATGGAAAAGGACTGCCAAATCTGGGCTCCAGATGCCGCATTACTGTTCACAAGTCATCATCAGATAGCACACAGGTAAGCCATTTGTCTTGAAACAAATGATGCTTATCGCCATTGAAACATATGATCACTGACATTAGAGAAACATCCAAGAAGGGAAATGTGTATTCAAGCTTGTGTACATACGGTATTTAAATCTGTCTATTCCTTTTTTTTTTTTTGTATCCTCATATGGGATGCAGGTGAGCTATCTGGGTGAGAGGCAGGGTATGTGGTAGACTGGTCACCTTTCAATTGTAGGGCACATATAGACAAGCAACCACTCACATTAGCATTAACCACGATGGGCATTTGAGAGCGTTCAATTGTGGGAGGAAGACAGAGTGCCAGGGGGAAAAAAACAATGCAAAAAAACACACACACGAGAATGGGATGAACATTCAAAATGGTGGGGCCTAGATTTTAATAGAAGACATCAGAACTGTGAAGCAGAGTTCATTGTGCTGCACTACACAACTTGAAGGTAGAACATCAGATTTAATCTTCTATATTCACTGCCACCCCTGACCAAACTGGGGTCCCTAGCATGGACACTGAGCATGGTCTTGTGACTTTTCATTCTTGTGGTTTCCTGACTGAACACAAGTCTCCGGGTTGGGAGCACAGAGCGCTGACTGATGAGCTAAAAGTCCAAGCGCCAGCTACTACAGTTCAACACCCTTTTTGAAGGTCAGGGAAGTGGATGGAATTTGAATGGCATGCTGGGTATATGTTGGAGCATTCCCTCAAATTGGTCAGATGTCAATGCTTGTCATTGCAGCAATGCATCCCTTCACGCAAAATAAGCCCCTTCCCACAAATGATGGGGCCCTGTCACAGTTAATGATCTGCCCCGACTATACACCTCTAATATACCATTTACCTCACATTTGATGTTCTATATGCTTCTAATGTACCATTTATACCATATTTAATAAATGATGAACCACTCAGTCATCTTAATTACATCATAGGTAATGTTTTAATGGACACACTTACAGTTCTGATTTATTGCAGGGGAGCTCTGACCCGTCAGTAGCAATGGCAGTTATACCATCCAATTTTGAGCCACATTGGGAGGAAGCCTGTCTGACAAAATCTGATTTGTGTTAAGCTTGACATTTGATGCATATCCAAATTGGACCTCTTGGGACAAAAAAACAAACAAAACTGAGTTGTGTCACCGCTATGTAGTTTAAATCCAGTCAGGATGCAACTAAAAAGGGCAAGTATTAAAAAATAATAATAATAAATGAAAGTTATCATGTTTGGCAAAAATGTGAAGTGAAAGTGTTCAAAACAGTGAGGAATGCTCGCTTTGTAGCCTCGCTAGCTAAAATAGACAAAAGACAAGCCACCAAAAAAGTCTGCAATGCCAGCCATTGCAAAATGGCCAAAGAAATCATGGGCTGTTAGCTGCCAAATGCCCTCAAAGACAGAATTTTTATTCTCCTTTTTTTATAGGCTTTGTTGGCCGCTTGCATTGGCTGGAACCCCACAAAATGGCCGAGAATTGCAGCTCACGGAAATTATTTTTTATGATGGTTTGTTTGACGTGCAAGTCACATATTTCACCCTAAGATTCATCAGTTCAAGCAGCCTGTCCAATTAAAAAAAAAAATTTGAGAAAAGAAAAGGTGCCAGAATACACAAATGTTCCCGCAATAGCACCCTGCTCAAAACAGTCAGGCTGTTGAATCTAAATTCTCAAATTGTGTGCATGTGAATGTGTAGACCTATGGGAGTGCAGCCCGTGGGGGGCCGGGGGTAGAATAGGTCCCTAGTACCCCCCTTGCTGTTTGTAAGAGGCAACAAATGGGGCTATTCACTTGCCGTGAGTTGCGACCCGTGGGGTGGGAGGAGCTCCTTAGCCTTGGTTGGCAATCTTCCTTCGGGAGTAAACCCAGAGGCCAAATACGGAGTTGGAGTTCCTAAGGCGGTGCGTTGTGAAACTCTCTCAGTGTCCCAACAACGTCGATGCCAAGCTGCTTGGGCCCCACCCTTCCCTTGGACAACAGCAACAACGTATAGAGGGAGGATCTAGCGCATGGGCAACGCCAGGTCCTCCATACACACCTGCCCAGGCTTGTGCCATGGAGAGGACACTCCCGCGTCATCGTGTGACGACACAACACGAGGAGTGGCAGATAGCAGTGATAAGTCAGTGCTCAATTGGCGTAGAGCTAGGCGCTAGGGGTCGCTCCTGACAGTGGGAGGGTGCCTCGTACCCCCACTGGGTAGCTACTGCCCGCTTCAAGCCGGGCAGCCCCCGGACAGTAAGGTGCTACCCCGCCACAGTTCACTTTCCTTACTGGGTGCGTAGGGATTAGGACCAGGAATAGTTTGAAAGGTGGACTGTAAAACCAACGCACCAGGAAACGACAAAAAAAAACACAAGGAGCAAGCCTTTGTTAAAACTTGCAACGTGGAATGTCAGGACAATGACAACCGGCCTGACGCCAGACCTAATGGACATCAGCGATGCACGCAAGACAGCAGTGATCAACAACGAGCTGCTGAGACTCAGCATTGACATTGCTGCGCTGCAAGAAACCCGCCTCGCCGAAACTGGATCTCTCCGGGAGATAGACTACACCTTCTACTGGTGCGGGAAAGCTGCCGATGAGACCAGAGAGCACGGTGTTGGTTTCGCTGTCAAGAACTCCCTGCTGAGAATGATAGAGCCTGGTGAAGAAGGGACTGAGAGGATTCTCACCTTGTGACTTCGCACTACAGTCGGCCTACTCTGTACTCCACGCAGGAGGCGAAAAACAAATTTTACGACCAGCTGTTGGCAGCCATCCAGAAAGTTCCAACCACCGACCAACTTGTTCTGCTTGGGGACTTCAACGCCCACGTTGGATCTGACCACACATCATGGCCCAGTTGCCTCGGCCCTTGGGGAGTGGGTGACATGAACAACAACAGACAACGTCTCCTGGAACTGTGCACACTTCAAGACCTGTGTGTTACCAACAGCTTCTTCCAGAGCAAGCCGCAGCACAAGGTGTCCTGGCGCCACCCCCGCTCAAAGCGCTCGCACCAACTGGACCTCATCTTGACTCGCCGCAAGCAGCTAAGCAGCATTCTCACCACACGCTCCTACCATAGCGCTGACTGCGACACAGACCACTCCTTGGTCTGCTGCTCCAGCCCAAGAAGCTGCACCGAGCCAAGCCACCAAGCAAGCCCCGCATCGACACAGCCAAGGCAAACCATGTGGACATGGTGGAGGCACTCGCCCGGCACCTGAAAGACGCCCTGGAGAAGAAACCACCAGAAGGAAACGCGGAACAGAGGTGGGACCTCCTCCGCAACACCATCCAGACATTGCCTATTCCATCTTCGGCAAGAGAACAAGGAAAAGCCAGGACTGGTTTGAAGCAAACGTGACGGAACTCAGTGCTGTGATGGAAGCGAAGCGCACAGCACTGCTGAAGCATCACCAGCATCCCACACTGCAGGCTCTCCGAGCTGCCATAAGTCAAGTCCAGGCTACAGCAAGGCGCTGCGCCAACAAGTACTGGATGGATCTCTGTGATGGCATCCAACAAGCCGCAGACACCGGCAACATCCGAAGCGTCTATGACGGGATCAAGAAAGCCATAGGCCCTTCATACGGCAAGACAGCCTCCCTCAAGACCAAGACAGGCGAGACTATCACCGACAAGATCAAGTAGATGGAGCGGTGGGTAGAGCACTACTCGGTCCTCTACAGCAGAGAAACCACCATCTCCGATGCCACACTAGATTCTGTTGAGCGCCTGCCCGTCATGGAGGAGCTAGACGAGTTACCAAGCCTTGAGGAGCTCAGTAAAGCCATCGACAGACTGCCCATTGGGAAAGCTCCTGGCCTTGACGGTATTCCAGCAGAGGTGATAAAGAGCGGCAAAGACCCTCTGCTGCACCACCTACACAACCTACTCTGCCAGTGCTGGGAAGACGGCGAGGTACCTCAAGACATGCGTGACTGTAACATCATCACCCTCTACAAGAACAAAGGTGACCGCAGTGACTGCAACAACTACAGAGGCATCTCCTTACTGTGCATCGTGGGGAAACTCTACGCCCGAGTGGTCCTGAACAGACTCCAGAAGCTCGCTGACAGGGTGTACCCCGAATCACAGTGTGGCTTCAGGTCGGAACGATCCACCATCGACATGATATTCTCGCTCCGCCAGCTCCAGGAGAAATGCAGAGAGCAGAACTGTATTTTGCCTTGTATGTTGCCTTCATTGACCTGACCAAGGCCTTTGACCTTGTGAGCCGCAACGGCCTCTCCAAAGTCCTTGACAGGATTGGTTGCCCGGGGAGGCTGCTGAGCATCATTCGTTCCTTCCACTCCGGAATGAAGGGTTTCGTCCAGTTTGATGGCATAACATCTTCCTCTTTCAGAGTGAAAAGTGGTGTTAAGCAGGGATGTGTGCTTGCTCCAACCCTCTTCGGCATCTACTTTGCTGTCATGCTCAAGCACGCCTTCGGGAACTCCACTGAGGGTGTCTACCTCCATACTCGCTCTGACGGCGGCCTTTACAACATGGCGAGGCTGAGGGCCAAGACCAAGATACGCAAAGTCCTTATCAGAGACATGCTGTTTGCGGACGATGCTGCCGTCACTGCCCACAAGGAAGAACATCTTCAGCATCTCATGGATCGTTTCTGAAGGGCGTGCAGCGACTTTAAGCTGACCATCAGTCTCAAGAAGACCAACATCTTGAGTCAGGACGCGGAGAACCAACCCACCATCTCCATTAACAAGTACCAGCTGGATGTGGTCAAGGAGTTTACTTACCTTGGCTCCACAGTGATTGACTCGCTTGACTTGGACCCTGAACTAAACAGAAGGATCGGCCGAGCCACCACAACTCTTGCCCGGCTCACCAAACGCGTGTGGGAGAACAGCAAGTTGACGACCAACACCAGGATGGCAGTCTACATGGCCTGTGTTCTCAGCACCCTACTGTATGGCAGCGAGTCCTGGACCCTGTATGCATGCCAAGAAAAGAGGCTCAACACCTTCCACATGCGAAACCTCAGGCGAATCATTGGTATCAAGTGGTCCGACTACATCACCAACAAAGACGTCTTGGAACGTGCCAACATCCCCAGCATGTACACCCTCCTCCGTCAGCGTCGCCTTCGGTGGCTCGGCCACGTCCACAGGATGGAGGACGGTAGCATCCCCAAAAATCTGCTCTATGGAGAACTCGCAGTTGGAAAGAGAACACAGGGCCGCCCACAGCTTCGTTTCAAAGACGTTTGCAAGAGGGACTTGAAGGCTGTTGAGATAGATGTGAAGGGATGGGAGTCACTGGCCCAGAACCGCACAAGCTGGAAACAAGAACTGGCATGTGGTTTGTGCCGAGGGGAGGAGAAGATGAGAGCATCAGCAGAAGACAAGAGAGCCAGGAGAAAGAACAGCCAGGACAAACAAGCGCCCCCCTCCAACTGTGTGTTCAGGTGCATCTACTGTAGGGGTCTCAAACTCGCGGCCCGCGGGCCAACTGCGGCCCCTGGGACGATAATTTGCGTCCCCCGTCTTAATATGAAAAATTAATGTTCGTGCGGCCCGCAAGATTGATATGAATGACACTTGTTGTGTTCGGAGCTGAATTAACCAATCACGGTGAGGTATACGGCTCTGGAGGGCGGGACATCGGCCGGACTGTCCAGTGCCTCGCTCACTCACTCATTCATTCCTCCAATCAGCTGGGCGGAGGAGAAGCCGTGAAGCCGATCACTCCGCTCGGCGCGCACAGTCCTCCGCTGCTCTCAGCATAGAACTGAATGAGGCGCTATGATCCGTGATCCGGCCTGTGTCTGTGTCTGTAGCCATCTCCGCGAGTGAAACTGAAACTTAACAGTAAGTGCGTTAACATGACACTTGAGAAATTCGGAGAACTGCCGTAATCCAATACGATCGGAGAGCGAAAGTGCGCATGCGCCACAGACCCGCGCGACTGAAAGTTAAAGTTCAACCCGAGACTCATTCCAAGTGGAAACATATATTACAGAGCCCCAGAGATGTCTCTTTCAAAGCCTGCCGTGAAGAGAAAGGTCGGTGATGAGCACAGACAGTTTCAAGAAAAGTGGGGAGTGCAATATTTCTTTGTTGAGCACAGGGGCACCCCGACGTGTCTCGTTTGCACTGAAAAAGTTGCGGTGCACAAGGAATACAATTTGAAACGTCATTATACTACGGGACATGTGAGAAGAAGCGCTGCCAGGTCTCTAGCAGCAAGAATTAGGCAAGAGAAGCCGTGTTCAGAATATTTCATGTTCAATGTTCCATTCAAGTTCAGAAAGTTAAAGGTTAAAGAGCTGTTAATACAGACATTTGAAACGGAATAAAAATAATTAGTTTTCTCTACTTAGCCAGCCAGTGTATATCTACTGTATGCTCATTATTATTTTTATTTTTTTTTATTACTGATTGATTTATTTTTTATTCATCTTTAAGTTAATTTATTTAATTCATTATTTTTTGTTAAAAAATAAATATATTTGATAACGTTGGAATGTTTTATCAGCGCTTTTCTTGTGGAAATCCTGATGCGGCCCAGTCTCACCCAGACTCTGCCTCTAGCGGCCCCCAGGTAAATTGAGTTTGAGACCCCTGATCTACTGCAACAGGGACTGTCACTCCCGGATTGGCCTCTTTAGCCATACCAGACGGTGCTCCCAGTCAGGCACAAACA
The DNA here is from genome assembly GCA_018466805.1 of Hippocampus abdominalis. Classification (NCBI taxonomy): domain Eukaryota; kingdom Metazoa; phylum Chordata; class Actinopteri; order Syngnathiformes; family Syngnathidae; genus Hippocampus; species Hippocampus abdominalis. The sequence goes on along the minus strand of CM031706.1, from coordinate 20,195,740 downwards.
GATAATCACGCTGTGATTGAAATGCCAATGATGATGATGGGAGTGCGATTTTATTATATACCTCATGATATCATCGACTGTATCTTCAATTAGGTCCGAAATAGTTCACATACTAATGCTAGATTCATATAATTTTGTAAGACAACTTTGACTGTATTTTAATTAGTGCCAAATATTTTACATATCCTCATGTCAATGCCTGATTCATACAAATTAATATATTTTGCTAGAACAATCTACTCTAACCCTTCCTTGAACAGTGTACAGTCACAATTTTTAAAAATCGATTTTATAACATTGAATCTTAACTTTTAAACTTGTGTATGTGATTGTGTGTAGGTCTAGGGGAGTGCAATGTATTTATATACATTTTTTATATTCACAATACACTTGGGGGAAGGCTCCTGCAAAATCTTGTTGTTACAAGTGTGCAATGTCAAAGTATTCATTCATGGGGCAGCTAGCATCACAGTTAAAGACTAGCCACCCTTGCCTGAATGGATGAAAAACAACATATCACAAAATGTCTTTTTTTTCCCTTTCCCAGACCGCTCTGGCACAAGTCAGATTCATCCATAAAAAAGGAGCATTCAACAGCCTTTTCAATACAGCCAACAATGCAACATTCCTGCTGGATTCAGGTTTTTGGGCCATTTCTGGGACAAGTCATTCTTTTCGCAAAGCTGTTAACATATTGAATGTATTTTACATTTATCTGGTGACCTTGGAGCAAAACAAATCACAATATTAATAGACTTAATAATATTGTACTTTATACTTTCATTATACTTACAGGAGGCATGTTGCCTTCTTTGGGCCCATAAGAGGAAATACACCTCTGGAGAACTATTGCTACAATCATCCATCCATCCATTTGATAAAATGCTTGTCCCCGTTAGGGTCACCAATCGCAAGGCACAAATACAGTAAAAAATGTCCTCTTTTACCTGGACACGTCCACTTTTCTAAACCCCATTCGGGCGTCCGGGAGTGTTTTATAAATTCATGAAAATGCCCATATTTAATTGGTTCTCATAGGACCAATTAGCATGTGTTTAATTTTACCACCTTTTTTTTTCCTTCTTTAATGAGAGGCGAGTACTCTGTTCCCGGCTTGTGTGATGCGGACACTGGCGGGGTCGGGGAGAACCCAAAACAGAAGACAAGCAGCGGCAGTCAGGAACAGTGTGTGGTGCAGGTGCGCTCAGTTACAAGTGTAAATGCCAACTGTTTGCTGCTGAAATGGGATGGAACTAAATCTTGTTAATTTGTCTGCGTTTCACTGCTGTGGTTGAAGTTACTGGACTCATTCAATTTACTGGTTGAAAAAGCCAAATGCAACTGAAGTCAGTCTGTACCTGACTAATGGTTTGGGGTTGAGGACAGTGGCAATGCACGATAAAGATAACAATGTGCAAAACCTACAGAAACATGTTTCTTTGGCCAAAAAAGGTGCTGGTCAGAGAGCTTAAAGCCCCTATCGACACAGAAAAACACCCAACAAGCTGTATGAGGAGAGACTTCAAATAGTGTTGACAGAGTTCCTTAATTTTTGGACATGAAGGAGAAGAAAACAATCATGAGAAAGAAAACTAAAGACTGAAGGGATGTGTTATTCTGTGTTAAATTATGAGACGACTGTTATATTATTTAAGCGGCATGGAAGATGGATGGATGTTTTAGGGTTTGGGGTTTTTTTTGTGCATGTTTTTCCAATATAATACAGTCTCACTTCAAAATGATTGGAGTTATAACGTACAAGATCTTTGTGTATCATTTTAGTATCTCTAGGCCCGACCGAGTGTCCTCTTTTTTGAAAAATTAAAATATGGTCACCCTAATATACAGTAGAAATTCACTCACTTTCACACCTATTGACAGTTTTGAGTGTGTAACATTCCTGAATGTAGGAGGAAGCCAGAGTGCCAAGAAAAAAACTAATGCAAGCATGTGGAGAACATAGAAAATGATCCTAAATCACAAATCTTAGAAGTGGAAGGTAGACATGCTTACAACTGTAAACACAAAAACAAAATAAATGTAACGATGGTGAAGTATAATATACAGTACATGAACATGTTTAACATATTTTGCAAGATGGAGAGAGAGAGAGAGCGAGAAAGAGAAAATGAAAGAAAGAAATTACAGTAGTAATTACCAAAATGCACTTCACTTAACTGTCTGCATGTCCTCTTTTATATCTATAACATCCAATTTACTAGTTGTAGCCATACCACCATGTTTGTAAGTGTGTGTATGTAACTAGGAATATTTTGAAATGTTGACATGACTTATTCCGTCAAATTTGTAACGTCATATTTTTGTAGGGGTTTGTGTTAGAGGTAAGATCGGGCTGCCCGAACCCGAACCCGACCCGAAATTCGGGTCGGGTCGGGCCCTAAAATGTCAATCATTGTTTCGGGTTCGGGTTGGGTCGGGCTTCTCTCTCCCTGACTTTTTTTTTTCATAGTCTCTCTGCTTCTCTCTCTTAAAGTGCCGCGCTAGATTCTTAAGGACGTACTGCTGTTGTGGTTTACGGCCCTATTTTCAACCCCTCAAAATGACGGATGGCCTTAAATTTTCCCCGTCCACTCTTTAAAAAAAAAAAAGCCGTCAATGATGGAAAATTGTCGGTTAATGTAATCTCTTCAGAAACAGAAATATAAAAGATGTAAATGTTTATACAGTCTTGTTTAACTGAGATTTCGTTACAAATGACAAGCTTTGTTATCAGAAATCACCCCTCCTGCTTCCGAGTCCTCACGAATAAAATATGAAATCTCGGGTTTGATTCGGGCTCTGGCCTGCGAATCAAGTTAAGTGATCGGGCTCGGGTCGGGTCGTGCTTAAATACCCTCGGGCCCGGTCGGGTCGGGCTCAATTTTTTAGGACCGATCTTAGCTCTAGTTTGTGTGTCCTAATGATCCGAGGAGCTTAGTTGTCTGGAGCTTTATGCCTCTCCCCTGGCAGGGTCACCCAATACCGGCCAAATGTTTTTGTTGGCTTGCCTTCAAAAAGTGGGCATGCCCAGGAAAATCGACAACATTTATACCCATTATATTATATGCTAGTCAAAACAACCCAACTCGGCGGCAAGCACTGATGTCGCAGTGATTAACAAACACAATAAAATGGATGTGTGAAGCAAAAGCAATTTGCGCGCTCTGATCCCAGTAGATGAGCTTAGTGTAGCCCCCACATAATGAAAATGCTAACCACCATTTGTCACAAATTATATTGGATTTTGATTAAATGCTGCATTTGTGCCTTAAATCTCGACGAATGTCCACGTATATTGAAAAAGCCTGCCGAGCGTTCCATGGGTTGATGAAAGCGGGATGCCGATAAAATAACTGGCTTGTTAGCTTGAAAGGCAACTAAATGGGAAGACGAGAAGACAGACAATGTTGCGTTTGTTCATCGACCACACTGAGCCGAACGTTTATGTGCCAATGGCGCACCAACGTGCTTGTCAACAGTGCTCTATTTACATTTCGGCCACGCCAGCCAAAGACATGATGGCATCTTCCATAAAGCAAGGCAGCGCAGGGACAAAACCAAGAAATAAAGACAGAGATGAAAAACAAAACAATAAAGGGAGAGGGGACACATTTGTTGACAGTGCATGGAATATAAATACAATGTGAACTTTAAAGGGCACCATGTAAACAGTATGGATCTTTGTAGACAGAAAGAATTAATGTACTTGTCTGACAAGGCTGCAGAGATTCGTCACATTTCTATGAAATATTGTCTTTGAATAAAGGTGGCTGTGCATTTGGCGTGGTGGTGATACACTATGTGTAATTGATGCATTGTAAGAAGTCGCCCACAGGCAAATTTAGCCTAATAAGGAGGAAAGAGAACTGAAGTTCCACATGGGCTTTAAGTTAAATAAAAAATAAATTTAAAAAAACAAGTTTTTGTTAAATAAATGAATACATCTTATACACATTTCATAATTAGTGTCCCATATAATTAATGTGATAATGATTACATCAAAGGAAATGTTTACTGATGGAGCTTGTTTCATGTCACTAAGATAAATCACAGGTAGGAAAGAGGATCTCTTTGCTGATGAAAACACGGGTCTGGCCTTATGAAAGGCATTCAATCACGAGATACTTCAAGACAATGATTGAACTGTTAAATAAAATCCTTGTGTGATTCAGAGAACGTGTGTCTTAAGGAAGGTGTCTGTCAGGAAAATGCATCACATTTAAAAGGTCACAGATGAGCAGATTTTTAGGACATTATTATGAATGTACTGTATTATTATTATTCTTTTTTTTTTCACGATCGAGTGTTGTCTTACTTTGACAGATCCAAATGGATGGAACTTTGGACAGTTGGAAGATGGCCACCAGGTGCTAACAGGAGTATGACCTGAGCAAGAAAGACATGGAGTGATTACTTCATTTTATTAATTATTTTATTTGAATAATGGGGCCGATGGAAGGGCCTTTGAGGATGCCTGAAGGTGTTAAAATGTATGCTGAGTTTCTGGCGGTCCATTGACACTCAGAGTCCCAGCTTTTTCCCAGTTCTGCTGCATCCCCCCCGCCTCTTCAAAAATGTGCAAATTCCACTCAAGGTGCTCATTGTCTCCATCGAATTGCTAACTGTGCATGCTCAGCCCTGGGCGAGTTTGATTCCCAACAGCTGTCCACGATCATCCTACTTTGTCTTTTGAGTCAAGAAACATTTTTAGTTATTTATTTGCCATGAAAATTATTTTTATAATGGCCATCATTTTATTTACTGCCAATCCTAAAATTTTAGAGGACAGAGGAACAAAATTAGCACCCCACACATTTCAATCTCAGTTTAGAAAAACGACAAACCGTAACTTGAAAAAGAATATTTGTATTTCACACAAAGATAAGCCAAAAAAAAGGAAAAATGTACCAAGCCGGACAAATGTTTCAAGCAAACAATTGCTGCATACAATCTTCACACCTCACATCTGTCACATAACCAAGGTGAAGTCCGCCTACATTTGCCACAGGTAAATTTGCCACAGGCGTGCTGTACTTTCCCACACAAAATAAACTTCTGTGTGTGATTCGGGACTTATAGGAGAAGGGCTAGTCGGTAATCAAGTCATTGAAAGAAAATTGAGCAGGACAGCTGTGTCTCGTTGATGGGTACTTAACAAAACAATGGAAAGTAATTAGCGGGGTGTCACATATTTGGTTTCTGTGGGGGGAAACAGAGTGGAGACTAAAGTCTCCCTCTTGGGAGTATTAGTATTGAAGATGGGCTACTAGTTTTTGTTTAGGGGGAAATTTGAAGATCACGCATTCATCCATTTTCTGATCCGCTTTATCTTCACAATGGGGGCATGCTGGAGCCGATCCCAGCTGTCTTTGGGCAGTGTCAATGGGAAAAACATTTACATTTTAAACTGTCAGTTGTACAGTACTTTAATATGTGAAATAAACAGTCATCTCAGAACTCATCCTGTACATCTGATTCGGATTTTAAGGACCAAGCAATCAAAAGGTGTGAATCATTTGCAGTGCACTTGCGATTTCGGCGCTTTGCTGAAACTCTGGTGAAAAATCCACTTCTATTTTGCAATAATTTGATTGATCGCCAAACAAAACATTGGTGAACATAGATGCTGCCAATCAGAAGTGGAGGGAGCACATGCAGCTGAGAGAATTCAGAGCCAACACGGAATGAGCAATATTGCTTGTTATCTGAATGTACATTCCCCAAAAAATAACATCAACATTCAGCACTGGACATGGAAAGAGTCATGCTACGAATGAGCCCGCCAACATCAGCATGTTAAAGTGTTTCAAATGTAAAGTATTGAAATGCATGAGTAATGTTTTTAATAATTGTGATTTCAATCCAAATCAAAATAATTGTTAGGGTTATTTTTTTTCCCCATTATTGTACACTCCCAGCCGTGACTTTTGTCTTGACTTTTTGGAGGTTTGTCGTACAATATCACATGAGAGCTCATGTAAAATATGTCACTTAGGAAGAAGTTTTATTTGTTTATTCATGTGTTTATTTAGGGCGGCTTCACAGTTCAGAGGTACCAGGTTCGATTCCAGCTCCGGCCTCCCTGTGTGGAGTTTGCATGTTCTCCCCGGGCCTGCGTGGGTTTTCTCCGGGTGCTCCGGTTTCCTCCTACATTCCAAAAACATGCATGGCAGGCTGATTGGACGCTCTAAATTGTCCCTAGGTGTGAGTGTGGGCGTGGATGGTTGTTCGTCTCTGTGTGCCCTGCGATTGGCTGGCAACTGATTCAGGGTGTCCCCCGCCTACTGCCCGAAGACAGCTGGGATAGACTCCAGCACCCCCCGCGACCCTAGTGAGGATCAAGCGGTTCGGAAAATGGATGGATGGATGTATTTATTTATTCATTTAGTCATTTTCAAACTCAGTGGTGGTGGGATTTTAAAAAGGATTTAAAAATAAAACAATTTTAAACAATGATAGAAGTACAACAGTTTTTTTGGGGGGGGAGTTCTTTCCAATCTAGTAGTCAATAGTGTGTGGTGCTGAGTGACAAAATTCTTCCATTGAAGAATGCTGTAGAAGTGATCACTTGGAAATTTAAGCACTGGCGGAGATTTATAGTAATAAAGTGTTGCATATTGATATTTTTACGTTTCTCAATTATTGTGAGGAATCATTAACATTATCAGTGACTTCACATTAATATATACCACTATATTATTAAAAATAGCATTTTGTGTATGTATGTATACATATATATGTATACATACATACTTATTATATATATATACAGTATATACACACAGTCAAACCTCGGTTTCCGTCCATAATCCGTTCCAGAAGGCTGTTTGAAAACCGAAACCACGCTCTTTTTAAAATATAAATGTTTATTGAACACATCTGCTCACAATGGAAAGCAACACGAGGAAGCGTCACTTTGTAAGGAAGGCGAGGGGAGTCAAATGGTGCATTCAAATGCGCTCAGTTTGTTTGAGAACCGAAATTTGTTCGTCATCCGAGGCATGAAAAACTAGAAATTTTTGGTTTCAAACCGAACTGGTCAACAACCAAGACGTTCGAAAACTGAGGTTTGACTGTTATATATATATTTTTTTGCATCATGTATCAGCCCCTTATCATGGCACCAAAGAAAGCAAGTGGAAGTGGTAAACCTGGTGAAGAAAAGAGGAAAACAGTGCGCAAAACTATAGAATTTAAGAAAGATTTGATCGCGAAATATGAGTCAGATGTGCATGTATCTGTGTTGGCGAAGGAGTTCGGGATGCCGAAATGCCCCGCCTACTGCCTGATGACAGTTGGGAAAGGCGCATGCCCCACGAGAGAGATGTTCCTTCAATTTTTATGTTATTATGTTAATGTTAAAATTGGTGAAAATAAAACATTAGTTTTTTTGTTCAGGATTTTACATATTACCTGCTCTCCTATTACATATGTACAGTTTATGGTGTTAAATAAAAAAAAAAAGTGGTTTAAAAAAGTTGTTTTCTCAACTTTTAACGGATTAAAATTTTTTACATTGATTCCAATGGGAAACATGGTTTCGATTTTCAAACAATTCGGTTTTCGAACAGTCTTCTGGAACGGATTAAGTACGAAATCCAAGGTTTGACTATATATTCATTTCATTTTTCCAAATATTTTATAGCTCCCATGGAATCTTGTATTAAACAGTTCAAATGCCTCTTCTGTTGTCGACACTCATGCAATATGTCCCTCCTCATTTGCCATACACTGACGCACCATGACAGTCTAACCCAGGGGTGGGCAATCCCAGTCCTGGAGGGCCGCTGTCCTGCATGTTTTCCAAGTCTCCCTGTTGCTACACACCTGATTTGAATGATCAGATTATCAGTAAACTCTGACGAGGCCTGATATTGAACCTGTTCATTGGTATCAGGTGTGTTGCAACAGGGAGACTTGGAAAACATGCAGGACAGCGGCCCTCCAGGACTGGGATTGCCCACCCCTGGCTAACCACAGGTGTCAAAGTCTGGTCCTCGAGGGTCAGTGTCCTGCATGTTTTCCATGTCTCCCTGCTACAACACACCAGATTCAAATGATCAGGATCATTATCAAGCTCCTATAGAGCTTGCTGATGAGCTGATCATTTGAATTAGGTGTGTTGCAACAGGGGGAGTTGAAAAACATGCAGGACCCTCCAGGACCTGAGTTTGACACATCAACCCATAATATAGGAATCTCAACATCGCCTAATGTGCCAAAACTGTGAACAATGGTCACCAAAGTCCATGTAGACATATTTACTTATGCTCACATCAACCTCTTAGAATGATTGGCCAAATTCTTGGGATTTTAGGGTGTTTTCCTCTTAATAGAAGTGCTCACTACAAAGCTTATGTCACTCCACGAGAGAAACGCGTCTTCCATAAAATACGAAACGCATGACGTCTTGCCACATTCCACAATGCTACAGTTGTGTGCAGGATTCTCACATACAAACATTGACATATTCATCACGTGTACACCTGCCTACCGAACCTCATTTTCAATCACGCCGTGATTGGCTTTTGCAGTAAGGACTGGCCATCAATCAAATCAAAAATGACATCACCGTTTCTTTATATTTTTAATGTCTTTGTGACAAGCCCCTCAACATTAGTATTTCACAACACAAAAATAGCTACCGTATTTTCACGACTATAAGGCGCTATTAAAAGTCTTAAAATTTCTCCAAAATGGACAGGTCGCCTTATAATGCGGAGCGCCTTGTGTATGCGCTGAGTTCCAAAGCCTGACTGAGAGCATGTCTGGCCGACACGCTGGTTATACAGAGAAAAGGCATATAGTCCCCCAATGAGTGAAGGGTGGGCGTGTAGGAGGATGCTAAAGGCCGGACGTGAGTGAAGTCCGCCAATAAGTGAAGGGTGGGCGTGTAAGAGGATGCTAAAGGCCGGACGAAAACTGAGGTTTGACTGTATACTATTCGCCGTTGAGCTGGACGAATCAACCTGTATGATGGTTTCTTGAAAATATATATATGTATTTTTTTAAATAAAGTATGCTTATACATGCAACAAAATGCCTTCCACCTATACAGCCTTTCCCAAATGGATAAATATGGGCATTGAATGGGAATTAGCCACTTGGATCACTGGAGTACACCAAAACCCAAACCAAACCAAATCCCGGACACCCTAAGAGCAATACTTGATTCTGCAGGATTAGTCGCTGCCATCACACAAAGAGATTTTCACTCCATGAATCCCAAGTTTAAAAAGAAGGACAGTGATGACACAAACCACAGGCACTCCAATGGGCTTAAGATGTGCTTTAATTTCACACTGCATCATTATCAGCGCTCTAAATGCTAACTCACACAAATGCATCGCAGTGTCTGCGCCCTTCTGAAGTGGGGGCATGATTGAGTTTAAATCCGCTGAGTGATTTGAGGGCTTAAAAGAAGCTGCAGAATAATAATAAGAGGAGAAATTAATATTTTGGACACACGTTAGAATTTTAGTGAGGCCTTTTCTTTCAGCTATGCACAATAATATAAGTGTAAATGTGCTGTCACATGCTGATGGAGCAATGACAATTTGTCTTGCTATTACACTTTTTGAAATACTGTATTAAGAAAAGTAACCCACACTGTGAGATTTTCCAATGTTAGGAAATTTAGGCAACAAAGTATTTTTTAAATTATCTACACTGAATATTCTGCGGGGGGCCTGCTTGTGCAGCTTAGTGGTCACTTTCAACAATAGCTGCTGGGCAACAATAGGGAAATAGTACTAAGAAATAACAGCAGTATCATAGTAAGTATCATTGTGTTCACAGTGTACTCGTGCAGTGTTAAATGTTTCTGCTTATCTTTAGCTTTACTATTCAGCAATTGTCCATGGGCTGTTGTTTTGGTTTTTTTTGTTGTATTTTTTAACGGAACCTGCATCCTCCATTATTTGTTGAAAATGTCACCTTCTGTGCTGTGTAGAGCCCTGTCCAAATGAAAAGTAATGCTTTTCCAGCATTTCTTGTCATTGTTACATCATTAGAAACCTTTTGAGGCATGACAATTGCTTGCAGATTTTCAGTTTGTTGCAGGGTGATTGCTGGGTCCCTAACCACAAAAACAGTGGATTAACACTGCAATACTTAATTCTTTCATCTTTCAGGATACATTTACCAAAATTTGATGATTTCAAAAAAACCTTCTGTCTGACATAAGACCAGAGATAGGCATTCAGTCAGCACTAACGGGAGGTCCGTCAGTCTGTCACTTACCCAGTTTGCTGGTAAAAGATGAATGATGGAAAATTTCCAAAAAAACGATGACACTGCAGGAGAATCATCACAAACTAGGTCAAGACCAATGGACTTTCTCAGTCCATCACTGACGGACTCCCTGTTCAACTGACAGAAACACATGCCACATGTCTAGAGTGTTTGTTGGCAGGGGTGAATATAGACCCGAGTTGCTTCGAGAGGACTGCATTGATTATATATCGAAATGCGTCCCCGGAAATGCTCAGCATTGACTTATAGTAGATAACAAAGCCTGCCAACTTTCTTCGCGGTTGCTGCACAAGGTGGCAGTATGCAACAAAGAGCTGTAATCTGCCAATTAAGTAAAAGAAGAAGAAAGAGAAGACAAAGAGAAGAAGTGGAAAAAGAAACCTAACCTTTGGTCTGACCGCACCATGATAGATCATGGACAGATTTAGCAGAGACAGGAGAAGGAGAGACAGGCATGGTTAAAATAATCAGAATCATCTTTACTGGCTATGTAAAACAAACAAGGAATTTGTCTCTGGTAGAATAGGCTACACAAGTATTGCAATAACAAGCAACTGTGATAAACCAAGCAATGACATCCATCCATCCATCTTCTACCGCACTCCAAGGCTGGGTCGCGGGGGCAGCAGCTTTAGCAGCTACTTCTTCCAGCTCTCCCCGGGGGATCCCGAGGCGTTCCCAGGCCAGCTGGGTGACATAGTCTCTCTAGCGTGTCCTGGGTCGTCCTTGGGGTCTCCTCCCGGTGGGACATGCCCGGAACACCTCACCAGGGAGGCATTCAGGAGGCATCCGAATCAAATGCCCAAGCCACCTCATCTGGCTCCTCTTGATGTGGAGGAGAAGTGGCCCGACTCTGAGCCCCTCCCGGATGACCGAGCTTCTCACCTTATATCTAAGGGAGAGCCCGGACACCCTGCGGAGAAAGCTCATTTCGGCCGCTTGTATCCGGGATCTCGTTCTTTCGGTCACGACCCATAGCTGGTGACCATAGATGAGGGTTGGAACGTAGATCGACCGGTAAATTGAGATCTTTGGCTCAGCTCCTTCTTTACCACGACAGACTGATACAAAGTCTGCATCACAGCTGACGTTGCACCGATCCGCCTGTCGATCTCTCGCCTCCTCCTGCCCTCACTTGTGAACAAGACTCCAGGATACTTAAACTCCTCCACTTGGGGCAAGATCTCCTCCCCGACCCGGAGGGGGCAGTCCACCCTTTTCCGACTGAGGACCATTGTTTCAGATTTGGAGGTGCTGATTTTCATCCCAACCGCTTCACACTCGGCTGCGAAATGCTCCAGTGAGAATTGGAGAGCCCCTCCTGAAGGAGCCAACAGTACCACATTATCTGCAAAAAGCAGAGATGCACTGCTGAGGCCACCAAAACGGACCCCCTCAACGCTTCGGCTGTGCCTAGAAATTCTGTCCATAAAAGGTTTTTTTTTTTTTTTTTTTTTTTCCCCATGGCGGCGCGGCTACCTGCAGCGGCTTCTCTCTCTCCCCCGGCAATTCAGTGTTCTTCGTGTTCTCTATGTTCCTTGTTTTCACTGCGTTGCGCACCAAGGCGCGCATACCATCGTGAGTTTCTGCTCGCCATCGACAGAACTACAAAAACAGACAATAATCAACGAAGGCGAACAAACTTCTTGACCGCGATCTGCTGCGTGACTGCGGTCTGCTGCGGAGGCCTGCTCAATCACCGACCCCCACCCCTGCAACCAGCCCACAGTGGAAGCGCCACGGGCGGAATCTAAGGAAGCAGAAGAGGGGGATGCGCGGAGGTATCCGGGCTAGGCTAGCAGCTAGCCCTCATCGACCAGCTATCCCGACCATCACGTTGGCCAACGTACGCTCGCTGGACAACAAAATGGACGACGAGTACGCGGAGACCGTCACGTCCTACATAAGGAAGTGCACGGATGATGCCACGGTCTCCAGAACCATCACCATCCGGGCCAATCAGAAGCCATGGCTGACAGGTGAGGTCCACAGGCTCTTGAGGGCCAGGAACACTGCCTTCAGAGCTGGAAACGTGGTGGGCCTCAGGACTGCCAGGGCCAATCTGTCACGTGGCATCAGACTGGCCAAGAGACAATATTCAAGGAGGATTTCAGACCAGTTCAAAGACAGCGGAGACACCAGGAACCTGTGGCGGGGGATCCAGACCATCACGGACTACAAGCCCTCTCCGCACGTCTGCGACAGCTCCATCTCTCTGCTGAACGACTTGAACGACTTCTTCGCCCGTTTTGAGACAGACAACAACACCCCAGCACAGAAGACCCCTGCCCCTCCTGGTGACCAGGTGCTGACGCTTTCACAGGATAGTGTGAGGCGTTCCCTCAGGAGTACAAACCCACGGAAAGCGGCAGGTCCTGACAACATTCCCGGTCGCATCCTGAGAGACTGTGCTGAGGAGCTCACAGATGTTTTCACAGACATCTTCAACACCTCACTGAGCCAGGCTGTTGTCCCCACTTGTCTCAAGACCACCACCATCATCCCGGTCCCGAAGAAGTCGTCGCCCTCCAGCTACAATGACTACCGCCCGGTCGCACTCACCCCCATCCTCATGAAGTGCTTCGAGCGGTTAGTCATGCAGCACATAAAGTCTGCCCTCCCCCCCCACCCTGGACCCCTACCAGTTTGCATATCGGCAGAACAGATCAACAGCAGACGCCATCTCCACCGCCCTCCACTCAGCCCTCACCCACCTGGAGACCAAGAACTCACACGTCAGAATGCTGTTCATCTACTTCAGCTCAGCATTCAACACCATCATCCCGCAGAAGCTCATCCACAAACTGGACCACCTGGGTCTCAACACCTCCCTGTGCAACTGGCTGTTGGACTTCCTGACGGAGAGACCACAGGCTGTTCACATAAAGTCTGCCCTCCCCCCCACCCTGGACCCCTACCAGTTTGCATATCGGCAGAACAGATCAACAGCAGACGCCATCTCCACCGCCCTCCACTCAGCCCTCACCCACCTGGAGACCAAGAACTCACACGTCAGAATGCTGTTCATCTACTTCAGCTCAGCATTCAACACCATCATCCCGCAGAAGCTCATCCACAAACTGGACCACCTGGGTCTCAACACCTCCCTGTGCAACTGGCTGTTGGACTTCCTGACGGAGAGACCACAGGCTGTTCACATAAAGTCTGCCCTCCCCCCCACCCTGGACCCCTACCAGTTTGCATATCGGCAGAACAGATCAACAGCAGACGCCATCTCCACCGCCCTCCACTCAGCCCTCACCCACCTGGAGACCAAGAACTCACACGTCAGAATGCTGTTCATCTACTTCAGCTCAGCATTCAACACCATCATCCCGCAGAAGCTCATCCACAAACTGGACCACCTGGGTCTCAACACCTCCCTGTGCAACTGGCTGTTGGACTTCCTGACGGAGAGACCACAGGCTGTTCGGGTCGGCGGCAACACCTCCAGCACCATCATGATGAACACAGGTGCCCGACAAGGATGTGTGCTGAGCCCCCTCCTCTTCACATTGCTGACCCACGACTGCACTCCGTCGTCCAGCTCCAATCTGTTCGTTAAGTTTGCGGATGACACGACTGTGGTGGGTCTCATCAACAACGGCGATGAGACAATCTACAGGAGTGAGGTGAGCAGGCTGGCCTTGTGGTGTAAAGACAACAATCTCCACTTGAATGTGGAGAAGACAAAGGAGATTGTTGTGGACTTCCGAAAGACGCATCCCCAGCACGCTCCACTGACCATCAATGGTGCCACAGTGGAGAGAGTGAGCAACACCAAGTTCCTGGGAGTGCACATCTCGGAAGACCTGTCCTGGAGCCACAATACATCATCACTGGCCAAAAAAGCCAACCAGCGCCTGTACTTCCTCCGCAAACTGAGGAGAGCAAGAGCCCCTCCCCCCATCATGCAGACATTTTATACAGGCACCATTGAGAGCATCCTGTCCAGCTGCATCACTGTGTGGTATGGTGCTTGCACTGTGTCCTGCCAAAAGACTTTGCAGCGCACCGTGAGAGCAGCTGAGAAGATCATTGGTGTTTCTCTCCCCCCACTCGTGGACATCTACCACTCCCGTCTGACCCGCCAAGCCATCCAGATCGCAGGTGACCCCACCCACCCATCCCACAGCCTCTTCAGCCTACTGCCGTCGGGAAGGAGATTGCAAAGTCTCCGTGCCAGAACCAGCAGGCTCAAAAACAGTTTCTTCCACCAGGCGGTCAGGAGACTCAACTCCCTCCCTGCTCTGCCCGCTCTCCCCACCCTCTGCCTCTGCCCAACCCCTGCCTCCCCTCATTATCCATCATCTGCATATTGTGAATTGCGTATTGCACAACGCACTACCTCACTTTACTTTACCACATTAGCCACAAGTGCCATTGTTTATGCTGTTGTATTGTCCATATTGTCTATATTGTTTATACCGCTCAAATTGTACATTATGTCTTTTATACAGTGTAGCTGCTATCTTCTCAGTTGTGTGTTTAATCCACAGCATGTTTGCATGCATATTGCACGGAGGAGTGAGAGAAATAAATTTCATCTATGCTGCATGTCACATGTAAGCATATTTGACAATAAAGATGACCTTGATTCCTTGATTCCTTATGAACAGAATCGGCAACAAAGGGCGGCCTTGGTGGAGTCCTACCCTCACTGGAAACGATTCTGACTTACTGCCGGCAATGCGAACCAAACTCTGACATTGGTGATATAGTGGTACCCCATACCCACAAAACACCCCCCACAGAACTCCCTGAGGGACACGGTCAAACGCCTTGTCCAAGTCCACAAAACACATGTAGACTGGTTGGGCGAATTCCCACATACCCTCGAGGACCCTGCTTAGGGTTGAGAGCCGGTCCTCTGTTCCACGGTTGGGACGAAAACCACACTGCTCCTCCTCAATCTGAGGCTCGACTTCCTGACGGACCCTCCACTCCAACACCCCTGAATAGACCTTACTAGGGAGGCTGAGGAGTGTGATCCCTCTGTAGTTGGAAGCACACCCCCCTTTTTAAAAAGAGGGACCACCACCCTGGTCTGCCAATCCAGAGGCACTCTCCCCGATGACCACGCAATGCTGCAGAGGCGTGTTAACCAGGACAGCCCCACAGTATCCAGAGCCTTGAGGAACTCCGGGCGGATCTCATCCACCCCTGGGGCCTTGCCACCGAGGAGCTCTTTAACCACATCAGTGACTTCAACCACAGAGATAGGAGAGCCCACTTCAGGGTCCTCAGACTCTGCTTCTTCCAAGGAAGGCGTGTTGGTGGACTTGAGGAGGTCTTCAAAGTACTCTGCCCACCGGTTCACAATGTCCCGAGTCGAAGTCAGCAGCGCCCCATCACCACTGTACACAGTGTTAGTGGTGCACTGCTTCCCCTTCCTGAGACGTCGGATGGTGGACCAGAATTTCCACGAAGCCGTCCGGAAGTCGGCTTCCATGGCCTCACCGAACTCTTCCCAGCGACCACCGAAGCTGCGTTCCGCTTAGCCAGTCGATACCCGTCAGTTGCCTCTGGGGTCCCACAGGCCATAAAGGACCGATACGACTCCTTCTTCAGCTTGACGGCATCCCTTACTGCTGGTGACACACGGCGTTCATGACCGCCTCTGAAAACGTAAATTAACGATTTCTTCAATGAAACTACGAAAATTGAAAATAATGCATCAAAACAGAAAATCAAGCGAGGAAATCACCAAAATAAATTCTCTAGCCCCCCTACAGAATTTATTTTGTGATTACACAACAAAGGAATAAATAGCAAACACTTCTGACCCACTCCTACATTTTAATGACATCTGATCGTTCTGTTGTAGGTAATTGAATTTGGTGAAGGGGGGGGGGGGGTGGCTGTTGAAATTATTTTGTGATTTCCTCGCTTGATTTTCTGTTTTGATGCATTCTTTTCTATTTTTATAGTTTTATAGTTTCATTGAAGTAATCGTTAATTTACCTTTTTCGGAGGCGATCTAGAGAGAAGAGGAATGAAGGTCAGTCGTAATAAGACAGAGTACATGTGCATAAATGAAAGGGAGACCAGTAGAACGGTGAGGTTACAGGGAGCAGAGGTGACTAAGGTACAGGAATTTAAGTACCTAGGAACAACAGTGCAGAGCAGCGGAGACTGTGGAAGAGAAGTGAAGAATACAGTGCAGGCAGGATGGAACAGCTGGAGAAAAGTGTCAGGAGTGATTTGTGACAGAAGAGTGTCAGCTAAGGTGAAGGGAAAGGTTTACAGAACAGTTGTGAGACCAGCCATGATGTACGGTCTAGAGACACTAGCAATAGGCAAAAGACAGGAGGCTGAGGTCATCAGAGGGACAACTCAGACAGGAAAGCTTGGAGAAAAAATTAGAGAGGCCAGACTGAGATGGTTTGGACATATACAGAGGAGGGACAGCGGATACATTGCTAGGAGAATGCTAGAGATAAAGCTACCAGGTAGGAGACAGAGAGGAAGGCCAAAGAGGAGATTCATGGATGCCGTGAGGGAAGACATGCAGGTAGTTGGAGTCAGAGTAGAGGATGCAGAGAACAGTGAAAGATGGAAATTAATGACTTGCTGTGGCAACCCCTGAAAAGGGACAAGCCGAAAGGAGAAGAAGAAGAAGAAAAGGCGGTCATGAAGCACTTCGACACTGACACTTCAGGAGCACGAAGTGAGACGTGTGCTAAAGTCTGTGGACCCCAGGCGGGAGTTTTCACCAGGATTTTTCAACCAGTCTCTGTCACAGGCCACCATCCCATGCTGCCTAATAGGCTACACCATCATCCCTGTCCCAAAAAAATCAGCTGACAGTATCAAGGCCTGTTGCACTTACGCCTGTGGTCATGAAATGCTTTGAAAGACTGGTCTCACAGCACATCAGAGCCTGCCTGCCTGCCTGCCTCCCACTCTAGACCCTTACCAGTTTACCTACAGGGCAAACCGGTCCACCGAAAATGCTATAAACATAGCACTCCACACCGCGCTGAGTCACCTGGAGCACCCGGGAAACTACGTGAGGATGCTCTTCCTGGACTTAAGCTCAGACTTCAACCACATCATCCCAGAGATTCTGGTCCAAAAACTGACTCACTTGGGCATCTCCCCCTCCAACTGATACGACCGCGGTCAGACTCATCTCAGGAGGGGAATGAGTCTGACTACAGAGAAGAGGTCAACCGATTGACAGTGTGGTGCTCAGCAAACAACCTGCCACTGAAAACCACAAAAACAAAAGAGATGATCCTGGACTTCAGGAAGGGACGAGCAGACCCAGCGCCGCTTTACATTCATGGCCACTGTGTGGAAAAGGTGAGCTCCACTAGGTTCCCGGATGTGCAGCTCTCTACGGACCTCTCCTGACAGCCAACACCACGGCGGTAGTGAGGAAAGCCCAGCAGCGACCCCACTTCCTGAGGGTGCTCAGGAGGAACAACTTGGAGGAGAAGCTGCCGGTGATGTTCTGCAGAGCTACCATCGAGAGCACCCTGGTGTACTGCATTACAGCGTGGTACGTGAGGTGCTCATCAGCAGACAGGAAAGCGCTGCAGAGGGTGATAAATCTGGCCCAGAAGGTCACTGGCTGCTCTCTGCCCAGCCTGGAGGACATTGCCAGTTCACGTTACCTCAGCAGAGCTGCCAACATCATCAAGGATGCCTCCCACCCCAGCGACCACTTGTTTGTCATCTTACCCTCGGGCTGGCGTTACAGATCACACAAAACCCGGACAAGCAAATTCAGGGACAGTTTTTTTCAATAAATAACCACAGAAAATAATCACAGCTACTGCATTTTAAACCGAAACTCACTTACCTCACTTGCACGTGCAATAATGAGCAATATCTGAGCCATTTCATTTCATGTGCAATATGTGCCCTGTGTGCAATATAAGCCTCATTCCACACTACCACTACTGCTGCTCTTGTTGTGTGTTGTTGAGTTTTGTATTCATTAAACCGTTATTTTATTTTCATTCATTCATTCATCTTCCGAACCCGCTTTATCCTCACTAGGGTCGCGAGGGGTGCTGGAGCCTATCCCAGCTGTCTTCGGGCAGTAGGCGGGGGACACCCTGAATCGGTTGCCAGCCAATCGCAGGGCACACAGAGACGAACAACCATCCACACCCACACTCACACCTAGGGACCTATTTTATTTTTTTACGAAATGCACTAAGGAGTGGCACCCAAATTCCGTTGTATGCTATACAATGAAAATAAAGGCAATTCTGATTCTGAACGCCTCTCGAGTCGAACGGAAGGAGCATAGCTCCATCTAGTGGATGCATTGTAGATTGTGTTTTATAATCCAGTGCGTCCAATATATGAAAAAAAATAAATAAAAATAGCCCATTCATTGAAGGTGCGCCTCAAAATCCAGTGCGCCTTTTAGTGCGGAAAATATGGTAATTAGCACGTCCACCTCACAGTGCAGATGTCATGGGTTCGATCCTCCTTCCTGTTTGGACATTACATGTTCACCCCACCCTTGTTCTAAATTGTCCTCAGATGTGATTGTGCGTGTGAATGGTTGTTTGTCTATGTGTTGCATGCGTTAGGCGGGCAACCAATTTGGGGTGTACCACGCCTGCTGCCAAAAAATAGGCTCCAGCATTTCTTCAATCAACCCTTGTGAGGAATAAACGGTTCAGACAATGGATGGATGGATGTATAGCTAATAACTGCAATAAATGACTGTAATTTACAAAATAAGTGCATGCTCCTGTAGTTTGTGCATGGCTTACTTAAAATAAAGGGGAGAAAGAAAATGTTTTCCAATTCTGAAATGACTCAGATGCTGTTTCGGGAATTTGTGTACAAAGTGCTTCAAAATCTCATATATGGCCAAATATGCACTTTGCAATCATACCTTGAGAGAATAATCATACCTTGAGAGAATGTGATCATTAGGCCCATTCATGCAAATGAAGGTGGTAGAAAGAAGGCACGAGGGAGTGCGGCAGCATAATCAGGCATGTAAGGTCACCAGAAATGATGGAACAGCAATTCTGCAACCCCCCTCTCTCCATGGGACAATAGCACACCACCTGGCTCATCTATCACCGCTGGAAGTGCTGAGAGCTGCCAATAAACTATATATATATATATATATATATATATATATATATATAAAGAGAGAGAGAAAAATAGATAGATTAGAGAGAGAGAAAATATAGTGTATATATTTAGATGTATAGACATATACAGTCAAACCTCGGTTTTCGTACTTAATCCGTTCCAGAAGACTGTTCGGAAACCGAATTGTTCAGAAACCGAAACCATTTTTCCCATTGAAATCAATGTAAAATGTTTTAATCCGTTCCAAGACAAGAAAACAACTTTTTTTAACCACTTATTTTTACAATTTCACACCATAAACTGTACAAATGTAATGGGAGATTACCAATTTTAACATTAACATAGTAACATAAAAATTGAAGGAACATCTCTCTCTCTATCTGTCGTGGGGCGTGCACCTCTCCCAGCTGTCAGCAGGCAGTAGGCGGGGCATTTCGGCATCCCGAACTCCTTCGCCAACACAGACACACGCACACCTGACTCATATTTTGCGATTAAATCTTTCTTAAATTCTATAGTTTTGCGCCCTATTTTCCTCTTTTCTTCACCAGGTTCACCACTTCCACTTGCTTTCTTTGGTGCCATGATTAGGGGCTGATACACGATGCAAAAATAACAGTCCAATATTACGTAGTTCTCACCAAACACGTCTGCTTTTTTAAAAAAACATTCTTAATCGAACAATACAAACTCGTCTGCTCACAAGCTGTTTCTGTACGATTATTGCATAATAATGAGACACCGGACACCAGAGTGTTCATTATGTGCCGCTGCATTGACAAATGCCGGCCGTTTCACAAACGCACGCCCCCCCCCCCCCCCTCCCCCGTGCTGCCAGGGCAAACCATTATTAAAAGAGGGGGATTTCACTCGCGCTAACAGAAGCGTCTCACCAAACACGTCTGCTTTTTTTTATTGAACAATACAAAAATGTCTGCTCACAATGGTCGCTTCCTGTGTAGCGACGCGACACGAGGGAGCGCGGCGACAGGAGGGAGCGTCACTTCACTCCTCTCGGCTTTGCTACCTCGCGAAGCTACACGAGGTAGCGTTGCTACACGAGCTAGCGAATTGTACGAGAACCGAGACGTCCGAAAACCGAGGTTTGACTGTACATATATCTTTCTCTCTCTCTCTCTCTCTCTCTCTGTATATATATATATATATATATATATATATATATATATATATATATACACACAGCCATCTCGTTACCTAGACGCATAATTTTCCCGCGGGACACACAGTTCCAAATTATGTGCGTTTTTGGGACGCAAGGAATTTTCTCAGTCAAAACAAACAAAAAAAAACTACGGCAGGCCTGAGGATCTCACGGTTACGATCGTTACTGGGAGCGTGTCGTTTCCGTGGCGTCATTTTGACGGTACCGAAAAATCGTTTCCCATAAAAGTCACCGCACACGAGTTGACTGTACGCTATCGAATCTCTCCTGTGTGATCAACACGATTTCACTGTGCTTGTATGTGTGTTTGTGGTGTGGTGTGTGAGTGTATTTCTTCTAATTTACTTTTGTTTTGTTTTGTTTTCAGTGTGTGTGTGTGGGGGGGGCGGTGGGAGGGCGTAACAGATAACTTTATGTACGCATGCGGGTTGCTATTTTACTCCGCAAATTGAGGAATCGCGCGGATGAAAGTTTGAGATGGCGGTGAAAAAAAACTCACTAAGGTCTACTAATTACAAAATTTAAGAAATGGGACTGCCAGTCTGATTTTTCGTATGAATGGTCCAAAGGGTGTATCACTTAACTCACCTGCGATGTATAGTTAGTCATTAGATCTATAGGCTAATCGCTATGCAAAATATGATGAAACAGTATTGGTTATTCTATTATTTACTGGCTGTTGCATGTTAACTTTAGGAATAAAACATTCGTCACAAGGTGTAGTAATGCTCATGTTAACTGTTGGTAGAACTAATGATGACGTGTGGTAGATTATTTCATCAAATTGATAGTAGATTACACATGCATCGTCTTGGGAAGAGGATGTCAAGCCACATCAATACTTATCTGTATTAATGATTCCCAATAAATTAATCTTTGCAGTGTGAGACTGGAAAAAATACTCTGATTTTGTGGTATGCTGTATTCATGATGCCATATTAGTGCACCCTATTTTGATCCATGTATTTTTTTTAATAAACCTGGAGTACGCAGCTGCTGATGATGATCATTGTTAATGCATAATTTTCAAACATTTCCCTTGAAACATTATACTTTTGAGTTTCAGAATTCTTGATTATGAATTTCAGTCAAAATAAAAAATGGGTTCTGTTGTGGGACGAGCGGCCTACTCTCCCCCGCGTGTTCGTTGAATTTCGGACGAGGAGAATGTTGGTAATCCAAATGAAGGCTGGAGGGTTTTAATTTATTGACTGCAGTTTACGAATCGATTCGGGCTCCTCAGGGGTCCAGATTTGAATCAGGAAGCCTAGGACCTCCCCGAATGTGTTTACATTCATCAGATTATATAGAGACAATATGATAATGAGAGGCGGGGAGGTACGCCTCTCATGCAAATCCCGGAAACAAAGAAAGTAACATGTCATCTGACCTGGTGTGGCTGGAGGAAGTTGGGAGTGGTGAGGTGAGACCAGACCACCACAACCCACCATTTGGTGTGATGGCAAGTTCCAGACCCCCGCTGTGCATACATCCTGAGATGAGAGGTCTTCCCAGGGGGGCTTAACAGCAACCAGGGACTTACCCAAGGTGTGGGGGACAACAGAAGACACAGAAGACACTTGGGGGCCATTAATCAATCAAGAGGAAGAAGATACAATCTAACACTACATACGTTGTTTTAGGTGAGCGAACAGATGTTCAGGAAAGAGACTGGGATCATTAGTACTCATAGTAAGGCGCAGTCCCTCAATAGCTGCAACACAAATACTTGAGATAACAGCTGTTCTTTTGATGTTAAACAAGTCCTATGGAGGGGGGCCCTAAAAGTGGTGGGGGTGAGGGACACTAAAGGTGATTGTAAACACAGTGAGCAGGAAATACCTCCAACAACATTCTACATTCTTTGTTTCTTTCAAATCCAGCTAACAGTGAGAAATAACACCTCAACAGTTCCCATGATGAACGTTTACAGAACCCAAAATTAGTTACCGCGGTTTCCCATTGGGTAATCTGACGGACCTGAAAAAACGGTTACCATGAATTTCCGAAATCCTCAGGCCTGCTACTGAATTATTTACATTTTTGCAGCATTTGTTTATAATTGTATGTATATGTTGTTTTTTGTGTTATAATCATATGCAATTGAATAGGTAGACCATTTCAGAATTCGAAATTTGGGACTCTCTTAATGCATAATGGGACTCATACTTTTCTGATCAGCGAGTCCCTTGATATATATATATATATATATATATATATATATATATATATATATATATATATATATATATATATATCCTCCAGAGACAGAGTGAAGAAGACACTTATTTTCCTCATCAAATGTCAGCTGTAAACACTGTGCTCATTTGTTGTAATGGACTGAAATGGTTTTGTGTTGCCATGGATACCAAAATCTTTATCTGTAGTCTAATTCTAATTGAAATCATGAGGTTGCGTGCATGCTTTAGAAAATGTTCTGTTTACAAGCCAAAGTACATAATTCCACCAAAGACCACTGACTAGTTTGAAGAGGACAAAGTCATATCCATCCATCCATCCATTTTCTGATCCGCTTTATCCTCACAGGGGTCGCAGGGTGCTGGAGCCTATCCCAGCCGTCTTTGGGCAGTAGGCGGGGGGCATGCTGAACTGATTGCGACTTAATCGCCGTGCCTGCGTGGGTTTTCTTTGGGTATTCCATTCCAAAAACATGCATGACAGGCTGATTTAACACTCTAAATTGTCCCTCGGTGTCAATGTGAGCGCGGATGGTTGTTCATCTTTGTGTGCCCTGCGATTGGCCGGCAACCAGTTCAGGGTGTTCCCCGCCGACTACCCGAAGACGGCTGAGATCGGCTTCAGCACGCCCCGTGACCCATGTGAGGAAAGGGCGGATCAGAAAATGGATGATGGATGGTTGAGTCATAGGAAGCCAGTGTAGAGATGTGATGTGGGTAAGTCTCCTGGCATTTTGGACCAGCTGTCACTCTCGGATTGATTTTTATTGATGTATTTATTGTTTGTTTATTTGTTTGTTTTTTG
Organism: Hippocampus abdominalis; assembly: GCA_018466805.1. Lineage (NCBI taxonomy): Eukaryota > Metazoa > Chordata > Actinopteri > Syngnathiformes > Syngnathidae > Hippocampus > Hippocampus abdominalis. The sequence continues at coordinate 20,172,225 of CM031706.1, read as the reverse complement.
TAGACCTTAAAAGTCACAGTCAATAATCACGCCAAGAATGTTGACTTGATTCGTATGCCAATGACTTTGAGTCCATTTGAGGATTGACATTTTACGTTTCTGTTTAGACGAAAACAGCAAGGTCGGGGAAAAAACAAAATTGTTTGCGCATCTGCCTCACAGTTCTGTAAGCCAAGGTTGTAATGTGGCCAGAAAAGCAGGCACAGTTAAGGGTTCACCAGTGAGGAGCAAATAATCTTAATAGAGAGCCCTTAAGTCCAAGGGAGGACTTTGTTTTGTTTCTTCTTTTGCCAGAAGAGATCACAAAGTAATATTTGTGACCACATCAAAGTTTATTCTTTTTCTTCTGTGCAGCTAAGCCTCAACTGTTTATGCCACTTTCCTGACAATGAATGAAGGTAAGGTTGGAAGAAAATAAACACTGTGGTTGTTAAATATTTTCACCAAGTACCACCTCAAATAATGTTTCGCTTTCCGTGTACCCCCGTCATGACACCATTAAACAATAACATAGTCAGTGTGTGTTCATCAAAAATGTGAAAGGTTCAATTCCTAATACATGTGTTACTGTAAAATACTGTACTATTAAAACTGCTCTTAAAGGAAATTTTCAAAAACTGCTGAAAAAAATTCAGTAAAACGTATTGTGCAAAAAAATAAAATAAAAATTGCATATTTTTTTAATACAATAACCTTCAACTGCAAATGCAATCATATCAAAAGCTAAATACCACCAAATTATGCTGGAAAAAAAATACAGTCCAACACTTCATTCCCAGGCCAGCTGGGAGACATAGGCTCCAGCGTGTCCTGGGTTGTCCCCGGGGCTTCCTGCAGGTGCGACATGCCCAGAACACCTCACCAGGGGGGCATCCAGGAGGCATCCTTATCAGATGCCCGAGCCACCTCATCTGGCGCCTCTCGATGTGGAGGAGAAGTGGCTCGACTCTGTGCCCATCCTGGATGACCGAGTTTCTCACCTTATCTCTCAAGGGAGAGCCCTGCAGAGAAAACTCATTTTGGCTGCTTTTATCCGGGATTTTGTTATTTTCGGTGAAAGTAGGAACGTAGATCAAGTGTTTCGGCTTTGGGCTCAGCTCCCTCTTCACCCGGACAGATTGATACAAAATCTGCATCATAGCAGACGCTTCACCAATCCATCCTATCAATCTCCCGCGCCATACTGCCTTCGCCTGTGAACAAGACCCCAAAATACTTGGAGTAAGATCTCATCAAGCAAATAATTACATTTTCATCATCATAAGGTGCAGCACACACATTTTGTGGTAACTGACTCATCAGTAAATATGGCAGGTTATTACAAAAAAGATTGTTATTGCATTATTGGATAAGGCACTATTATTTCATAAAGTGCTGCTACAGACATCCTTCAACTTTAGCATTTATTTGGCTTTTGCTCTTGTTTGTGACCTTAACTCTGCCCTTTGGCGGTTGTATCTCGAACTTTCTGTCATTAATGGCTGGCCTTCGTCAACTTATTCGACTTTGTACACCAGTCGAGTCAGCTATAGTTCATTCCAAAAGGATGTACAGTCAAACCTCGGTTTTCGAACGTCTCGGTTCTCGTCCAATTTGGTTTTCGACCAAAAATTTCGATTTTTTTTTTTTTGCCTGGGATGACGAACAAATTTCGGTTCTCGAACAAACTGAGCGCACTTGAATGCACCATTTGACTCCTATCGCCTTCCTTACACGAGGAAGTGACGCTTCCTCGTGTTGCTTTCCATTGGGAGCAGACGTGTTCAGTAAACATTTTTTTATTTTAAAAAGAGCGTGGTTTTGGTTTTCGAATAATTTCGGTTTTCGAACAGCCTTCTGGAATGTATTATGGATGAAAACTGAGGTTTGACTGTATTGGTTTTGACCGATGTTTGTGCAATGGCTGTGATTAACTCTTCTCACAGCTTCATAATTGCTTGTTCCCCCCCATAAACATCTCTTTGGTAACATGTTTCAACGTAGGATTCAAAGGAATAACCAAACACAAGTTGACACAGTATAGTCTCGTGCTTTTTCCTTTTTTTCAAATCTTTGTTCAGTGTAAATAATGACACAGAATGGGGAGCTGAAGTCGCCCCATGAATAATAGCAGCTATAACAACTATAATGTCTGTTGGCCTTTTATTTGGCCTGGAGATTGCATTTGTCTACCATTTTTTTGTTTGTTTTTGTTTTGTTTTGTTTTTTATGTGGTTATTGTTTTTTTCATGTTGACATGACATTTACCACATATAAGAGAAACGCTAACAGAACAAATTCACTTTTCAGGAAGTTAGAGCATATTAACCCCCATGCAGTAATTATCCCAAAATTAGACATTTCGGTCACTTTGGACGATTTTGGACTGTTGGACAAATGGACACCACAGACAAAACAGTGAAATATAACTCCACGAAGTTGAACTTTTGCATAGGATGTATATCTATGTCTTGGCCAATTCCCACTGAACATTTTGAGGGGTTGAAAGTGAAAAAAAATTAAAAGTGAAAAAAGTTGTTGCACATTGGAAGAGGGACAATCCTCGAGGACGTAATACCCTTCATGCAGCCGCTTAAAAATACTGCATGAGGGTTAAATCTGTGTGCAATGTAGAGTACACTTGTACTTGGCAACATTTGTACCCACAGTTCAGTCAGTAGCTGCAGCAGGTCAATACCTCAGCCAATCATTGATAAATTATTGATTGCGCACTTGTTTGTGTGTATACATACAGCAGTACAGACACACATGCATCCGCGCGCACACACCACACACACACACACACACACAGACACACACTCACACAGACATATACAGTATATAGCAGATAACTCCTTTGTTTTGGATTCACAACAGGGGCCATATTTTGTTTTATTCAACTAATTTATATCAAAATGAAAATTAATATTAGTGAGCATTTTGATTGACACAGTAATATTGCATAAAGTGTGTAAAACTACAATGTATGGACCTTTCCCTCTTAAAAAAAAAAATTCAAGGACACCACCCTTTTAAGATTTGTTTTAGAGTACCACAGCTCCCAAGTTTTGTTTGACTTTCAGTCAATATGTTTCCAAAAGATTTTCCGTTTAACCCCAAATAATTCGTATTTCAAATCTGAAACCGCCTTGAATGTTCTCATGCCATCTGAGCAGAGAGTGTAAACATCTTTACCCACTTTGCAAGGACATAACAAAAGTCCTTTGCATTGAAACATGAGGGATCGTACTGCTTTTGTGGGCTGCAATATTGATCCTAATGCAAGTGGGAAAAATAGGTTTTGCATTCTCTTACAGAATCTTACTTGACTGCTCTGAGGATTTCTCAGGGGAATTATGTGCAAATGTGGAGATCAAAACAGTCATTGTTGTTTTTTTGTGGGTTTTTTGTGTTTTTGTGGTGAGATTATTTTGAGGCATGATGAATGGCGGCCTTTGATGGCAGTGACCGCAGTAACCTTCAGTCACAGCTTTGTCACTGTCAGGTATGCTGTGCCAATTCGAGCCCTCCACTGTCACTTACCCCACTCATCGTTACCCCTCCTTTACCGCATGTCTCAGCATAACATCTGGTCAGTCAGCATACAGTATTTGTTGTGTGTGGCAGTTTGGTTGTCACCCAAAATCCAAATTGACAGCCCAAGCACCATGATGTTTCCCCTCCATTGCAAAGACTGCCCAAAAGCTTGTTCACAATCCTTCTGCTGTTGTTTTAGTTGCAAATACCCAGAACAGTTAGCAGATGAATAAAATGCATCCATATGGGAATACTTATTGATCCTGATGACAAGTTTAAATTACTGACTTGACTGTCTTGAGTCAACTCTAGCGGATCACAGAGTGCATTTTTCTCACTATAAACTGGTACTCGCAGTTAGGCACTGTTTCACTGTTTGTAACAGATGGCATTTTTATATTTAACAACACCACCAACAACAACCCCTCCATGAGCCGTCACCTTACCGTGGTGGGGGGGTTTGTGTGTCCCAATGGTCCTAGGAACTAAGTTGTCTGGGGCTTGATGCCCCTGGCAGGGTCACCCATGGCAAACAGGTCCTAGGTGAGGGACCAGACAAAGCACGGCTTAAGAACCCTTTATGATGAATAAAATAAATGGTACTCAGTTTCCCTTGCCCGGGCGCGTGTCACAAGGGCCCCCCTTAGGAGCCAGGCTTGGAGGTGGGGCTCGTTGGCGAGCGCCTGGTGGTCGGGCCAACACACCATGGGGCTCGGCCTATCTCTGTGGTTAAAGTCACCGATGTGGTCAAAAAGCTCCTCGTTGGCAAGGCCCCAGGGGTGGGTGAGATCTGCCTGGAGTTCCTCAAGGATCTGGATGCTGTGGGGCTGTCCTCTGCAGCATCGTGTGGTCATCAGGGAGAGTGCCTTTGGATTGGCAGGGTGTGTTCCGACTCTAGAGGGATAACACTCCTCAGCCTCCCTGGTAAAGTCTATTCAGGGGTGCTGGAGAGGAGGGATCGCTAGGAAGTCGAGCCTCAGATTGAGGAGAAGCAGTGTGGTTTTCGTCCCGGCCGTGGAATTGCGGACCAGATCTACACCCTTAGCAGGGTCCTTGAGGGTACGTGGGAACTCGCCCAACCAGTCTCCATGTGCTTTGTGGACTTGGAGAAGGCGTTTGACCGTGTCCCTCGGGGAGTTCTGTGGGGGGTGCTTCGGGAGTATGGAATACCGAACCCCCTGATACGGGCTGTTCTGTCCCTACTACCTATGTCAGAGTTTGGTAGTAAGTCGGAATCGTTTCCAGTGAGGGTTGGACCACGCCAAGGCTGCCCTTTGTCACCGATTCTGTTCATCACCTTTATGGACATAATTTCTAGGCACAGCCGAAGCATTGAGGGGGTCAGTTTTGGTGGCCTCAGAATTGCATCTGCTTTTTGCAGATGATGTGGTACTGTTGGCTCCTTCAAGCAGGGCTCTCCAACTCTCACTGGAGTGTTTCACAGCCGAGTGTGAAGCGGTTGGGATGAGGATCAGCACCTCCAAAACTGAAACAATGGTCCTCAGTTGGAAAAGGGTGGAGTGCCCTCTCCGGGTCGGGGAGGAGATCATGCCCCAAGTGGAGGAGTTTCAGTATCTTGGGGTCTTGTTCACGAATGAGGGCAGAAGGGAGCGAGAGATCCGCAGCATCTGCTGTGATGCGGACTTTGGATCGGTCTGTCATTGTAAAGAAATGTGCTGAGCCAAAGGGCGAAGCTCTCAATTTACTGGTTGATCTATGTCCCAATCCTCATCTATGTTCACGAGCTATGAGTCGTGACCGAAAGAACGAGATTCCGGATATAAGCGGCCGAAATGAATTTTCTCCGCAGGGTGTCCGAATTCTCCCTTAAAGATAAGGTGAGAAGCTCGGTCATCCAGGCGGGGCTCAGAGTAGAGCCGCTTCTCCCCCACATTGGGAGGAGCCAGATGAGGTGGCTCGGGCATCTGATTAGGATGCCTCCCTGGTGAGGTGGTCCGGGCATGTCCCACTGTCAGGAGACTCCGGGGACGACCCAGGAAGGACGACTTGAAATTACGACCATCAAAATTATTAAGAGAAAGAAAAAGAAAACATATTTTCCTTTCCATTTTTCCCTTCAGGGGTCGCCACAGCGAATCAGTTGCCTCCATCTGGCCCTGTTTTGTTTATCCTCTTTTTTCACACCAGCTACCTTCATGTCATCTTTCACTGCATCCATATACAGTCAAACCTCGGTTTTCGGACGTCTCGGTTCTCGTACAATTCGGTTTTCGAACTAAAATTTCGAGTTTTTTATGCCTCGGATGTCGAACAAATTTCGGTTCTCGAACTAACTGAGCGCACTTGAATGCATCACTTCACTCCTCTCGGCTTCGCTACCTCGTGTGGAGGTAGCAAAACCGAGAGGAGTGAAGTGACTGTAGCCGTGCTCCCCTTTGTAGCGGGCGCTCCCTCATGTCGCCGCGCTCCCTTGTGTTGCGTCGCAACACAGGAAGCGACCATTGTGAGCAGACGTTTTTGTATTGTTCAATAGATTTTTTTCTAAAAGCAGACGTGTTTGGTGAAATGCTTCCTAGTGTAGCATCTATTGTGAGCAGACGGGTTTGTATTGTTCAATAAAAAAAAGCAGACGTCTTTGGTGAGACGCTTCTGTTCGGGAGAGAAATCCCCCTCTTTTCAGAATGGTTTACCCCAGCAGCACGGTGGGTGTGCGTGCTTTTGTTTACGGCCATCCGTTTTCAATGCAGCGGCACATAATGAACACTCTGGTGACCGCTGTCTCATTTTTATGCAATAATCATACAGCAACAGCTTCCTTGTGTAGCGTCCATTGTGAGCAGACGAGTTTGTATTGTTCAATTAAGAATGTTTTTTTAAAAAGCAGACGTGTTTGGTGAGAACTACATAATGTTGGACTGTTATTTTTGCATCGTGTATCAGCCCCTACTCATGGCACCAAAGAAAGCAAGTGGGAGTGGTGAACCCGGTGAAGAAAAGAGGAAAATAGTTAGCAAAACTATAGAATTTAAGAAAGATTTAATCGCAAAATATGAGTCAGGGGTGCGTGTGTCTGTGTTGGCGAAGGAGTTCGGGATGCCGAAACGCCCCGCCTACTGCCTGCTGACAGCTGGGACAGGCGCACGCCCCACGACAGATAGAGAGAGAGATGTTCCTTCAATTTTTATGTTACTATGTTAATGTTAAAATTGGTCATCTCCCATTACATTTGTACAGTTTATGGTGTGAAATTGTAAAAATAAGTGGTTTAAAAAAGTTGTTTTCTTGACTTGGAACGGATTAAAACATTTTACATTGATTTCAATGGGAAAAATGGTTTCGGTTTCCGAACAGTCTTCTGGAACGGATTAAGTACGAAAACCGAGGTTTGACTGTACCTCCTCTTTGGTTTTCCTCTCAGCCTCTTGTCTGGCAGTTCAAGGCTCAAGTCAATTCAAGCACAACTTTATTGTCAAATGCGCTGTACAGCACAGATGAAATGTCTTCCCTCTAAACCAGACAACAAGACAAGAAGAGGAGCCGCTGCGGGTGCCCACACCGCCGTCAAAAGGACAGTTAACATGAAGTGACAAAATAATACTACACAAGACACAGTCGTGCAATCTTAACCACTTTTCCTGCATACACGTTGTTGTTTGATCCACCAGTGGATCAAAGACATGCTGAAAATGTGCACACGTCTTCTACAAGCTAGGTTTGAAAGCAACAAGAAGATGTAGCGTCCATTCACGAAAAAGCGATTGTCGCTCATCTCTCATCCCATGTAAATCTGCTTCAATTCCAAGCCGCGACTCCCAGTTCCACATATGCATTGGCAGTCCGCGCTGACGCTCCTTTCTTCTCATCGTTGGCTCCTCAGGCCATGCATCCATCCAACCGCAGACTGTCCAACAGCACCTAACTTTCCGCTGAACAAAGCGGGGCTTTGAAAATGCTGCCCATTACAGGCGCAAAACACAATTGCATTGGGGCTGTTCAGCAACGACAGTCAATTGGCACCGACATTCTTCCCAATCAAAATCAGTGCTGGTGGTACAAGTGTGCTGCCGAGAAGGCGCAATCACCAAGCACAGATTCTTCTTCTTTGACGAATGTTGTGGCCAAAAATGCTGAAAACAATCCACATCAGGTCCACACGATGTAGCAACACCACGTGACAAAAAAGCCTTTTTAAAAAAAAAAATCAATGGTCTTTATAACTTTCGTCTTACATTTATTGTTTTGTAATGACCTTTGTATTTATAGTTTTCATGTCCGTGTTTGTGACCAGTTCTCACAGGTTACCAAGGAATAAACCATGTACAGTCAAACCTCGGCAGTCGACCATAATCCGTTCCAAAAGGCTGTTCTAAAACGGAAACCATGTTTCCCATTATAATCAATGTAATTTTTTTCAATCCGTTCCAAGTCTAGAAAACAACTTTTTAAAAAGCATTTTTTTTCAACTATTTTACACCATAAACTGTATACACGTGTAATAAGAGAGCAGGTAACAACAAACTGCAAACATTTTGTATGTTTTATTTTGACCAATTTTAACATAAAAACTGACATTGTAACATAAAAATTGAAGTAACATCCCTCTCTCTCTCTCTAATTGTGACAATTGTAGATTGCATTATTTTACACTTTAAATTATAAACCCTAAAGTTATAAACCCCATTGCTTTAACTATGGATGCTCTGTCTGCAATCCGACGCTACGGTACGAGGTAACATCCTTCCATCCATTTTCTGAACCGCTTTATCCACACAAGTCCAGTCTCGTCCATATTAAAAGTTTGCCGGGGAAGATATTCCTCGGCCGCAATGAGAAGGTCGTCGACGTATTGAAGAAGGGCAGAACCTGGGGACAGTTCAAGGGCAGAAAGACGGCGTGACAGAGCCTCACAAAAGAGGGTAGGACTACAGGTCAACCCCTGACAAAGTCGGGTCCAAGTGTATCGTTTGCCATCAAAATTGAAAGCGAACCAGAACTGTGAGTCCGGGTGGACTGGAACAGAGAAGAATGCATTAGAAAGGTCCACCACAGAAAACCAGTTGGGAGTTGAGAGAATATTGTGTGAGGATTTGGGACGTTTGGCGTTGGTGGAATTATGGCGTCATTGACAGCTTGCAGGTCTTGGACAAAACGCCACTCAGTGGGTTGGCCCTCTGGGCGGATCTTTTTCACTGGGTAGATTGGAGTTTGGACTGGAGAATCATTGCAGGGAATGATCATCCTATTTTCCAGGAGGAACAAAAGAACGGGCCGAATGCCCTCGAGTCAGAACGAGGAATGATCTGAACAGTTGGACAGACCAACGTCATATTTGTGGGTGGCCCAGAGTGAAGTGGGCACTTGAGCCAAAAGTGGTGATATATCACCAGGTGTCAAAGAGGCAGCATGGAGGTCACTAAAGGAGAGTTCATCTTTACTCCAAGAGTTGGTGTCTGAAATGAAGAAGACGCTTCGCAGAGCGTCACCACGTAATGGTAAAAGTTGCTTAAAAGCGTGCAAAGATGGTGAGAAGGAGGCCCCCAAGTCAGAGGGGGAGGGGACCCAATCATCTGCGTCCACACATTGTTTGACAAAAAATCCATCGTCCTTCCATTGTTTGTCCCGTGGTTTAGCCAAAGAGACATGAGGAACAGTGTCAGGTGGCATTTGAAAATAGGGCCCCTGTTTGTGAGTCAACCTGACATGTCCAGCCACGAAACTGTCGTCATGATAGAGTCGTTACTGAAATGTCGTCAGGATGAGAGAAAAAATCACTTTTGTAAGGCCTGTCAGGTCCTGTGTTGACATGTGCAGTCACATGAAGTCGTTCAGTGTCCATGTAGTCATTATTGGAGGGATAGTCACGCTGCGTGAGATGTTGCAAGTGGCTTGCAAATGACAGACAAAGACGCCAGTTATAAACATAAAGTGGTAGTTCGTATAATCCTTGAACTACCGTATCAGCTGATCGAGAAATTTCGAGACCTGTGGGTTTAGAATGAATGACAATGCCCAATCGAATAATTAAATCTCTGCCCAGCAGATTTACTGGGCAGTGAGATGATATGAGAAAAGAATGTTGCAACGTCAATGGAGCTCCAGTTTCTCTCGTGAGTGACCAAGAACATGATATCGATACCGAAAACCTTTCCAAAACTGACTCACCGGATGCACTGATAGAGTTTATCGACCAACCGCTCATTTTAGGGGGAGGTGATAAATCTTTGGATCGAATGACCGAGCACATAGCACCGGAGTCTACTAAAAAGGACAGTGGAGTTGCTGCCACTAAACATGTCACAGTTGGAAGTCGTTTGTAAGCTGTTGTTTCACAACGACCAGTGTGAAACAACAGCTTGTTGGTACCTGTCGGGGCGGAGGTTGAAGTCCCCAACTCATAAATCTTATCCTGTACTAGGGCAAGCAGTGAATCAGTAGCAAGCAGCTCTTCTTTGCCGTGTGCGTGTGCTATGTTGTTTGCATGGTTGATGTCTGCATTTGACCCCATATTGGACTGTTCTGTCCCAGAGTTGACTAGTCAGTCGGAGAAAGGCTTGTTGGGACCAAACCCTTTCTGTTGGTCTTGATCGACGGAATTGTCATAACTATCACGATTTGATTGCGGAGTGCTACGACATATGTGACGCTGGTGACGCGCGTGGGGACACTGGTTAGACCAGTGTCCTTGCTGCCCGCAGTTGTAGCAGACATTATTGTCATTGTCTTTGGGGCCTGGGAGGTCACGATTTCGGAAGGGGCGTCGTTGACGTGATAGGTTATGTAGGCTCTTGCATGTTCATCTTTATGATGATGGGGTGATGCCAGCTGGGCCAAGGCCTGGTCAGCCTGTAGTGAGGCAGCCTGAGAGCGCTCATGTTTCTTCGTTTTAGTCTCGTTGGCTTTGGTTTCAGCATGTTTGAGATGGCGTAGGATTTCGGGCATGCGATTGTCAGCACACCCTCCCACGAGGGTTGACTTCATGGATGTACTCAGGTTTGGGTGCAGGCCCTCGGTGAATGTCATTTTCAATATTGCTTCAAACTGGCCTTCTTGTCCGGTACCCAGCGCAGTTGATTCTTCACTTCACGTGTGAATTTTGCATTCTTCGAGCAGGCGATGGTAGAAGTCAGTGATGGTTTCGTTCTGTCCCTGAACACACTGTCGGATGCGGGATAGATCAACTTTCACCTGGAAGTTGTCTCTGAGATCATTGAAGATTGACATCAGATATTTCTCCCACTTTCCGTCGGTGTTCCAGTCTGACATCACCGCGCGAAGATCCTGATCTCTGGGGTTCCTGTCCACCACCCCTGCTATCTTGGAGATACCTTCAGGTTTGAGATGCAGCAGGAGTAGTTTGCGGAACTCACCACCAGTTGGTCGCCACGCACGACAGAAAGCCTCCATGGCCGTAGCCATCGCTTGACCTCCCCGGCCTGGGGGTGGCCAATCTTTAGCTGCTTCACGCAGTTCAGTGTCCATGTTGCGCAGCATTAAGACTGGAGTCCCATTTGGTCCTGGGTATTCAATCATTGGTACTACAACTGATTCATGCTTAGTGAGCCATTTACCGGAAATCCACATTCGGATGTCCAATACTTCGCGCTCGACAGACATTAATCTCCATATTTAATTTTCATTTGAGTTTAAATTGGGGAGGATAAATTCGGAATTTCATCTGGTCCATTTTTACCCTGTGAGTCACCCATTTGTCCCACTTCCAGTCTTCTCAAGACCAAAAATGAGATAAAATTAATGTGCTCGACAAAATTCAAAGTCGAAGCCAACAAGAAAGTAAAACCCTCCTCAACAATAAGAATTGGAGCAGGCAATCGCTCAACGACAAAATATCGGAGCCAACAACAAAATAAAACCCTACGGTTTGAGTTTGATGAGACATCGGAGGGAAGCTTTCAGGGAACCGGACGGGAATCCCACGCTCTCGAATTTACGAGGTAGGAGTTCTTTGTCTTTTGTGAAGAAGATTGCGCAGTCCAATTCTCGTCCGTCCTCCTCAAGCAACCACTCGAGGTCCCATCTGCGGTGCCAGATTGTCTTGTCCAGGGAAACCAAGACAACAAAAGTATTTATAAAAAAATGATGAGATTTATTTCGGTAAGAAAAAGAAAAGAAAAAAACATGGAGGGACACCGTTCACAGATCTGTCAAGGGAGCCTTCTCCCCTTCCACGTCTTGCACTCTCATTTTATCTTGTTGGGAGTTGGTGAAGCCCAGCACAATCAGCATTTTCAGCAGCTACACAGAATACAGAATAGTGCATAGGCAGGAACTTTGCTTATCCACAAAATAACTCGTCAGCATTCAATAGTACGAACAGTTACTTCAATTTAGCGCTGTTATATGTCAAATTCCCATTACAGCTCCATACCCTCTGAGCCTCCGCTGAGTTCTTGGGGCGAGGCCATTTCAATATTTGACAACAAATCTTAAAAAGAACTCAAAAGTGTATAGGGAACAAGTGAAGGGATGCCAAAGTAGGAGTAGGAGTTATGTGCTCCTTCTTATGAGTACCTGTCTGGACGCGAGCAGCAGTATTATGGACGAACTGGAGACGTTTACTGGAGGATTGGATTGCTCCAAAGTAAAGTGCATTACAGTAATCCAGCTGAGATGTAACAAAGACATGAATTACTGTTTCAAAGTGCTTTTGAGAAAGGAGAATGTTTACTTTAGCCAGCTGCCGAAGATAAAAGAAGCTGGATTTAACAATAGCACAAATTTGCCGGTCCAATTTAAAATCATCCATCCATCCATCCATCCATCTTCTACCGCTCATCCGGGGCCGGGTCGCGGGGGCAACAGCATTAGCAGGGAAGCCCAGACTTCCCTCTCCCTAGCTACTTCTTCCAGCTCTCACCGGGGGATCCCAAGGCGTTCCCAGGCCAGCTGGGTGACATAGTCTCTCCAGCGTGTCCTGGGTCGTCCTCGGGGTCTCCTGCCCGGAACACCTCACCAGGGAGGCGTTCAGGAGGCATCCGAATCAGATGCCCAAGCCACCTCATCTGGCTCCTCTCGATATGGAGGAGAAGCGGGTCGACTCTGAGCCCCTCCAGGATGACCGAGCTTCTCACCTTATCTCTAAGGGAGAGCCTGGACACCCTGCGGAGAAAACTCATTTCGGCCGCTTGTATCCGGGATCTCGTTCTTTCGGTCACGACCCATAGCTCGTGACCATAGATGAGGGTTGGAACGTAGATCGACCGGTAAATTGAGAGCTTCGCACTTTGGCTCAGCTCATTCTTTACCACGACAGACCGATGCACCGTCCGCATCACGGCAGACGCTACACCGATCCGCCTGTCGATCTCTCGCTCCCTCCTGCCCTCATTCGTGAACAAGACCCCAAGATACTTAAACTCCTCCACTTGGGGCAAGATCTCCTCCCCGACCCGGAGTGAGCACTCCACCCTTTTCCGACTGAGGACCATTGTTTCAGATTTGGAGGTGCTAATTTTCATCCCAACCGCTTCACACTCGGCTGCGAAACGCTCCAGTGAGAGTTGGAGAGCCCTGCTTGAAGGAGCCAACAGTACCACATCATCTGCAAAAAGCAGAGATGCAATACTGAGGCTACCAAAACAGACCCCCTCAACGCTTCGGCTGCGCCTAGAAATTCTGTCCATAGAGGTAATGAACAGAATCGGCGACAAAGGGCAGCCTTGGCGGAGTCCAACCCTCACTGGAACAGATTCCGACTTATTGCCGGCAATGCGAACCAAACTCTGACCTCGGCAGTATAGGGACCAAACAGCCCGTATCAATGGGCTCGGTACCCCATACTCCCGAAGCACCCCCCACAGAACTCCCCGAGGGACACGGTCAAACGCCTTCTCCAAGTCCACAAAACACATCTAGACCGGTTGGGCGAATTCCCACATACCCTCGAGGACCCTGCTAAGGGTGTAGAGCTGGTCCACTGTTCCACGACCGGGACGAAAACCACACTGCTCCTCCTCAATCTGAGGCTCGACGGATGGACCCTCCTCTCCAGCAACCCTGAATAGACCTTACCAGGGAGGCTGAGGAGTGTGATCCCTCTGTAGTTGGAACACACCCTCAGGCCCCCCTTTTTAAAAAGAGGGACCAATCCAGAGGCACTCACCCCGCTGACCACGCGATGTTGCAGAGGCGTGTCAACCAGGACAGCCCCACAACATCCAGAGCCTTGAAGAACTCCGGGCGGATCTCATCCACCCCTGGGGCCTTGCCACCGAGGAGGTTTTTAACCGCATCGGTGACTTCGACCACAGAGATTGGAGAGCCCACCTCAGAGTCCCCAGACTCTGCTTCCTCCAAGGAAGGCGTGTTGGTGGAGTTGAGGAGGTCTTCGAAGTACTCTGCCCACCGGTTCACAACGTCCCAAGTCGAAGTCAGCAGCGCCCCATCCCCACTGTATACAGTGTTAGTGGTGCACTGCTTCCCCCTCCTGAGAGGTCGGATGGTGGACCAGAATTTCCTCGAAGCCGTCCGGTAGTCGGCTTCCATGGCCTCACCGAACTCTTCACCACGCTCGGGTTTTTGCCTCGGCGACCACCAAAGCTGCGTTCCGCTTGGCCAGTCGATACCCGTCAGCTGCCTCTGGTGTCCCACAGGCCATAAAGGCCCAATAGGACTCCTTCTTCAGTTTGACGGCATCCCTTACTGCTGGTGTCCACCAGCGAGTACGGGGGTTGCCGCCACGACAGGCACCAACCACCTTACGGCCACAACTCAGATTGGCCGCCTCAACAATAGAGGCACGGAACATGGTCCATTCGGACTCAATGCCCCCCGCCTCCCCCGGGACATGGGAAAAGCTCTGTCGGAGGTGGGAGTTGAAACTCCTTCTGACAGGGGATTCCGCCAGACGCTCCCAACAAACCCTCACAATACGTTTGGGTCTGCCAGGTCGGACCGGCATCTTACCCCACCATCGGAGTCGACTCACCACCAGGTGGTGATCAGTTGACAGCTCCGCCCCTCTCTTCGCCCGAGTGTCCAAGACATGCGGCCGCAAATCCGATGATACAACCACAAAGTCAATCATCGAACTGCGGCCAAGGGTGTCCTGGTGCCAAGTGCACATATGGACACCCTTATGTTTGAACAAGGTGTTCGTTATGGACAATCCGTGACGAGCACAGAAGTCCAATAATGAAACACCACTCGAGTTCAGATCGAGGGGGGCGTTCCTCCCAATCACGCCCCTCCAGGTCTCACTGTCGTTGCCCACGTGAGCATTGAAGTCCCCCAGCAGAACAAGGGAGTCCCCAGCAGGAGTACTCTCCAGCACACCCTCCAAGGACTCCAAAAAGGGTGGGTACGCTGAACTGCAGTTGGGTGCGTACGCACAAACAACAGTCAGGACCCGTCCCCCCACTTGAAGGCGGAGGGAGGCAACCCTCTCGTCTACCGGTGTGAACCCCAATGTACAGGCACTGAGCCGGGGGGCAATGAGTATGCCCACACCTGCTCTGCGCCTCTCCCCGTGGGCAACTCCAGAGTGGAAGAGAGTCCAACCCCTCTCGAGAGAACTGGTACCAGAACCCAGGCTGTGTGTGGAGGTAAGTCCGACTATATCCAGTTGGAACTTTTCTACCTCGCACACCAGCTCGGGTTCCTTCCCTGTAAGAGAGGTGACATTCCATGTCCCTAGAGCTAGCTTCTGCAGCCGAGGATCGGACCGCCAGGGTCCCCGCCTTTGGCTGCTGCCCAGCTCACATTGCACCCGACCCCTTTGGCCCCTCCCATGGGTGGTGAGCTCATGAGAAGGGGGACCCACGTTGCCTCTTCGGGCTGAGCCCGGCCGGGCCCCATTGGAGCAGGCCCACCAGGCGCTCGCCAACCAGCCCCACCCCCAGGCCTGGCTCCAGAGGGGAGCCCTGGTGACCCATGTCCGGGCAAGGGAAACTGGGTTCCAATTAATTTAGTCATCATAAGGGTTTTTTTAAAATCACTGTTCAGGTTAAGACCCAAGTTCGAGACTGTTGGCCTAAAATAAAGAGCCAGGGGGCCCAAATTCGCAGGATGGGATGTACATGGGCAGCGAGAACCAAACACCATCACTTCTGTCTTCTTTTCATTGAAATTCATTCCACATTGGTAGCGCATGCCTTCCAATCGCTGAGTTTCCGGAAATAATAATAATACATTGCATTTTTAAGCGCCTTTCACAGCACTCAAGGACACTTTACAACCAAGAGCAAACAATAAAACCACAGATAAAATTATAAATAAAAGAAGAGATGGATTTAAATTGAATATGCAAGTCTGAATAGGTGGGTTTTGAGCTGGGTTTTGAATGTGGGAAGAGAGTCAATATTATGAATATTGGGTGGAAGTGAGTTCCAGAGTTTGTGTGCAGAGCGTTTGAAGGCTCTGCACCCCATTGTGCTGAGACGGGCACAGGGTACAGAGAGGTGGAGGGAGGATGAGGACCTGAGTGAGCGAGAGGGAATGGAAATTTGAAGGAGATCTGACAGATGGGGGGGGGGGGGGCAATGTTATGGATGGCTTTGAATGTATAGAGAAGTATTTTGAAATTGATTCTAAGTTTGACAGAGAGCCAGTGGAGCTGTCAGAGGATGCGGGTGATGTGATGGAAGGAGGGGGTTCTCGTGATGATCCGGGCTGCTGAATTCTGAACCAGTTGAAGTCTATGGAGGAATATGTGATGGACGCCAAAGAGAAGTGAATTGCAATAGTCGATACGGGAGGTGACGAGACTGTGAACAAGGATCGCAGTGGTGTGAAGAATGAGAGAGGGACGCAGACGGTTGATATTACGGCGGTGGAAATATGCGGACCGGGTAATGTTATTGATGTGGGAGTGGAAAGATAGTGAGCTGTTGAGGATGACACCCAGGCTCTTAACCTGAAGGGAAGGAAATACAGTGGAATTATTAATTGAGAGGGAAAAATTGGCAACTTTGTGTAGGGTGGATTTGGTACCGACGAGTAGGAGTTCTGTTTTATTGCTGTTTAGCTTGAGGAAGTTATGAGTGACCCAAGATTTGATTTCTGAGAGACAGTAAGAGAGGGAGGAGGGTGGGAGTCAGGCGTCGGGTTTGCTGGAGAGGTAGAGCTGGGTGTCATCCGTGAAGCAGTGAAAGTGTATACCAAAATTGCGAAAAATATTGCCAAGGGGGAGAAGGTAGATTATGAAAAGGAGGGGACCCAGGACAGAACCCTCGGGTACACCAGAAGAGATGGGGAGGAATTGGGAAGTGAAGGAATTGAGTTGGATGAACTGAGAGCGGCCAGTGAGATGAGAGTGGAACCAACTCGGGGGGGGGGGGGTGATGCCTATGGTGGAGAGTCTATTAAGGAGGACGGGGTGAGAAATGGTGTCAAAAGCTGCAGTCATGTCAAGGAGGATGAGGATGGAGATTAATCCAGAGTCTGCTGCCATGAAAAGATCATTTCTGATTTTTATGAGGGCTGCTTCTGTACTTTGACGGGGACGAAAGCCGGACTGGAATTGTTCATAGAGACTGTTGTAGGTGAGGTGGGAGTGGAGCTGAGAGGCAACCATTTTTCAAGAATTTGATGAAAGGAAGGTAAGAAATGGGGCGTACGCTATTGAAATCATTGAACCGGGTTTTTTCAGGATTGGGGTGACAGCTGCAGTTTCGAAGGGGATAGGAACAATTCCAGTGGACAGAGAGGAATGAATAATGGCTGAAATGAAGGGAAGTAGAGAGGGTAAGCAGGATTTGACCAGAACTGTGGGGAGGGGATCTAGCTGACAGGAGGAAGTATTGGATTTGATGATGAGATCTGAGATTAATGAGGAATGGGGGAGTTCAAAAGAGGATAACAGTTGGCAAGGGGTAGGGTGGTCAGAGGAGGGGAGAGGTACAGAAGAGCCCAGGTGCTGGTGGATTTTGTTGATTTTTCCATTGAAAAATAGGAGGAGAGCGTTGTAGGTGTCAGAGGAATAAAAGTGAGGTGGTAGGGAGACAGGGGGTTGAGTGATTGTGTTCCAGAGAGAGAAGATAGTCTTCGTATTTCCAGCGTTGGAGCAGATGAGTCCAGAGTAGCATTGTGATTTTGCTTGCGAGATGGAGTCCTTGTAGGCGCATAGTTGATCTGTGTAGATGTCCTTGTGAGCAGTGAGACCAGTTTTCCTGTAGAGCAGGGGTGTCTAAAGTCAGTCCTCAAGGGCCGCTGTCCTGCCTGTTTTCCAGCTCTCCAAGGAGCAACGCACCTGATTCAAATCATCAGGATCCTTGTAATGCTGCTTCAGAGCTGGCTGAGGAGCTGCTCATCTGAATCAGGTGTGTTGCAGCCGGGAGAGATGGAAAACAGGCAGGACAGTGGCCCTCCAGGCCCGGAGCTGGACATGCCTGCTGTAGAGTTTCAAACTGCCGGGTTTTGGATTTCATGGAACAGAGATGGGGGGTACACCAGGGGGCAGACCGGGTAAAAAAGACAGAGCGGGACTTGACAGGAGCGAGCGTATTGAGGATGTTGATGAGACCAGAGTTATGTCGGGAAACCAAATCATCAGGAGTGGAATCTGTGTCCGGAGTCAGGGTGGGGATCCATGAAGTGAGAGAGTCCTTGTTAATATCTTTAATATTACGGTAAGCGATGGTACAGGGTGATTTGTCGATTGAGAGCTGGAGGGTAATGTTAAATGAAATGAGGAAGTGGTCCGTTATTGAAAGTTCATCAGCAGTGCAGGTGGAGGGGGTAAGACCAGAGCAGCAAATCAGGTACAGGGTGTGACCTTTGATGTGTGTGGGGAAGTCTACAAACTGATGGAAATCAAAACTTCCAAGTGAAGAGGTGAAGTCAATAGTAAGAGGAAGGGCAGTGTTGTCCATGTGTATATTAAAATCTCCCAGGATGATTATATTTGGTGATAAAGAGGAGAGATGGGTGAGGACAGCAGACAGTTCATTCCCTCACAAGCTGAAGATATGCCCCCTCATCGAAAGAGGCGCAGAGGGCAGTAATGCTGTGGCGCTACGGGAGAGCCTACAACTTGTACCTGGCACGAGTCGACAGGGTCAAGGGCGCGCCACAACGGAGTAATTCCGTGCGTTAGGGAACGAGCAGAGATCAAAGCATGTATCAGTTCCCGCTATAGCTTCACCAGATTACCTCTGCGTTTGCCGCCACCTCTGCTAAGGGGCTTCCCTGAAGGGAGCGCGTAAATGGGTAAGAGGTCAGCCAGAAATGGAGAAAACGTCTTCTCACCACCACCATGCTCAAACGCAGCCAGACCTCTGTCGTGTTGTTGAAAATCCAGTGACATAAACCAGTAGAGATTCAGTTCGAATAGCACCAAGCACTGTGAATAGAAAATAAATCCAAAGCAGCAGGAGCATCGCCACACACACTGGCGCATTGGAGTCTAAGCTGATCACAGAAACCAGCAAAGGAATCTGACTTACTGCTGGCAGTCAGGACCAAACTCTGACACCGTACAAGCATTGAAAAGCCCATATTAGGGGGTCTGATAAGCCATACTCCAGGAGCAGTCCCCACAAGATCCCCTGGGTTACACGGTTTAACACCTTCTCCAAGTCCACCAAACACGTGTCGACTGGTTGGATGAACTGTCATGTACCCTGTCGAGCATGTAGAGCTTGTCCACTGTTCCATGGCCAGGACAAAAAAACCACACTGTTCCTCTTGAAATCTGTGATTCAGCTTCCTAACCGACCCTCTTCTGCAGCACCCCTGAACAGACCTTATCATGGCCTCGCCGAACTCATTCCATTGAGTTTCTCCCTTAATGACCGCTTAAACAGCATTCTACTTGGCCAACCCGTACTCCTCAGGTTGGCAATGTTGCATTTTGCTGTTGTTTTTTGGTGCCATCACAAAAATGTGTCTAGCTCACTTACACATTGCTGGATATGAGTAAGAAGTAGCATGGCGCTAAATAGTCAAAAGGTCTGAGGTTCTCTATTGAAACTAATATTGAGCCACTCATCTATTAATAGACTATCAAATAGTCTATGTTTGTCTCGTCCCCTGGAAGAGGAGTTAGACAAATCCGAAATGGAGAGTCAAGCAGGAAGGATGGGCGAAATGTTATCGAAAGATAGGCTCCAGCTGTGCGCGCTGATACGGCCCCGCTGTGGGGCGCCTGGCCTCAGCCAAGTGACTCCAGAGGACGCTCTTTAAAGGCCGCGTGGAATTAATGAGATGAGTCGTGACTCTCAGAGGGCTCGGCTAAATCAACATCACGTTGCGATTGCCGCTGAGGTCGAAGCCAACCGGCAGCCATCACCTCCCCACTCTTCATTCACTGGTGCACTTCATTAAACAGGTGCACACAATCAACCGAAAAAAATTCTCAATCAGACATTTAACTGAGAATAATGTTGAGGTAAAAATAGCACAGGCACAACACATTAGAAGCATAAGCTCTGAAAACAGCTGTCATTAAAAAGCATGAGCACTTGTAACATGGAGTTACTGTACTTCATACTTTATTTGCAATACAAGCTGAAAAGTGTGATGCACAGTGCTGGACAAATATGCCCGAAATGAACAAATATTGTAATCACCAATATCATCCGCTCTTTAAGTGAAATGTTATTTGATTTATTTATTATTTTTTAATTGTCAAATTAAAACCAAAAAAAATCCTGATAAATTCTGAGACACATTATTTCTGGATTTTAGTTTGGGATTATTTACAGGAGTTTGCATTCCTGGACAGTACAGTTTGTTTCAGTGGTGGCATATTAACCTTTTAGTCCAGTCAGCTGCCTTCAAATTTTGGGGGCGGGGGGAATTCCTGTTTGAGGCTTGCTGACGCTGGATCGTCTCTTTATGACAAGTGGTCTAATAAAGATGTTTCACTTGTTTAGGCCTATACATCCAAGTTCCTCTGGGAAGAATTTGTACAAGATGTCAGGGTCTCTCTGGCAGATATTTTTGAATTTTTGATGAAGGTTAAACAAGATGGACCTCAAAAACTTCCCCAAGGAACTCAAAACTGTGTGTCTCACTGACTCTTCCTTTTTCTTCCTTGAGGATACTGAGCGACTGTCTAGACCAGTGATGAGCAGAGTAGCCAAAAATGTGCTCACGTAAATGCTCTGTTACATTAGAATAATATGACTCAAGCCAAATAAAAAATGAATCCCTCTGCAGCCTTTATTTAAATTATGACTGCTCTGTATGGAAAGAAAATATAACAAAAACCATAACAGTATATTTCTTTTGAAGTCTAATTTAAATATGACAATGTTCAAAATAATACCTCTTCTGTAGGAAATCCATCTTGAACAACATATTCTATCTTTTCAATATAATTATGTACATAATAAAACTAGTTTCACAAGCATATTCATTTAACAAACAGAAAAAAAAACGTCATTTCAATCTTGAATTTGTTTCCTCATGATTGTTTTCTTCTCCACCCTGTCTTCCTGGGTTTTACAATTAAGGGACTCAGTCAACTTTGAGGATACCCTCATCATACACTTTGTGTGAGTGTGCGTGTGTGTGTGTGTGTGAGTGTGTGTGTGTTTGGTTTTTCAATGTGCGTATGAGCTATGAGATATCCGACCGGCACCGTTTTATTAGACATTGAAATATTGTCGCGCAAGCTTTGCACACTGTTACCTTTTATGTGTATGGTCACTGTCCTCAGCTATTACCCGTAATCGTAACCCAGTTCTTGGTCCAGCGACTACACCCACAGCGGTGAAACACAGTTGGATGAACGTAATGTAGTCATTTTTGCTTATTTTTACTGGGGGTACATTTCATCCCATTTCAGCGGCAAAGGGTTTTCAATGGCACTCACGCTTGTGATTCAACGTAACTGCTCCACACACTTACCTTAACTGCTGCTGCCTTCTCTTTCGGATTCTGCCCCACCACTTTCTTCGTCAGACACACCAGGTACAGTGCATTCTGCCTCTCATTTCAGAAAATATCAGCAAAATGTCACACATAACGCCAGTCATATTAAACACATGCTAATTGGTCCCGTGAAAAGCAAAGCCGAAAATGTTCATTAATTTATAAAACGGACGGACTGTGTGGAAAAAAGCGGGCATGTCCAGGCAAAAGATGGTGTTTGCATAAAAAAATACTCCAGCATGTACAAAATATCTAAAACGTCACTCAAGTAAATTTAATGGAGAACATGGAGATACCCATCGCTGATCAAGAGGCGGGGCCTTATTTCCGTGCCCAGCGGAAGTGTAATACAAAGCGCAGTTATACTGCGCTGATGGGTGGAGTTTTCTTTCTTTTGACATTTTGCTAGACTAGCGCAGGTAGAAGAGGACATTTGCGCAATTGTGTGCCGAATTGTGAGGGAAAGCAGTAGACTACAGCAGATTGCCTTGCTGAAAATACATTTAAAGCAAACTGTAAGACAATATTAATGGGCACTTGGAGACCGACTTCCACCACCGATTGAGCCTACTTGTGTGACACATCAGACACAGATCACACACACACACACACACACACAACCGGGATTTTTTTTTTTCCGGTTATAACCTTGTGGACTTTGTTTATCCAAGATGTGTTTTAATCTAGACACACATTTATTTTTCTTCTTTTTTTCCATAATCATGCCCTGACTTGACACTGTGAAATAATAAAAAGGGAACATCACAAAAAGACTTACAAATCCTGAAAATGTATTGCAATTTAGCAATTAATTGATGCTTCAAAAGTATCAGTTTTAGCAACAGTGGCCCTGTATTCTTTTGGTATTGTGTGTGTGATATATATATATATATATATATATATATCCATCCATCCATCCATCCATTTTCCGAACCGCTTCATCCTCACTAGGGTCGCGGGGGGTGCTGGAGCCTATCCCGGCAGTCTTCGGGCAGGAGGCGGGGGACACCCTGAATTGGTTGCCAGCCAATCACAGGGCACACAGAGACGAACAACCATCCACGCTCACACTCATACCTAGGGACAATTTAGAGTGCTCAACGAGCCTGCCATGCATGTTTTTGGAATGTGGGAGGAAACCGGAGCACCCGGAGAAAACCCACGCAAGCCCGGGGAGAACATGCAAACTCCACACAGGGAGGCCGGAGCTGGGATCGTACCCGGTACCTCTGCACTGTGAAGCCGACGTGCTAACCACTGGACTACCGGGCCGCCTTATATATATATATATTTATGTGACCGGGGTCCCAACTGTGACGGTCTCGAGCGCCACGTCGCTGACCCATCAAGAACACCAGACACTGGGATGTGGCTTTTTCTCTATTTTTATTACTGCAACACAGTATGGCAAGAGGGATAGGTGAAGTCACGGGGCTTTTCGGTCTCGGAAACAACCTGTGACTTCCCTGGTAGGTCTACCTCAACAAACATCATCCATAACAAGAGAACCAAATACAAAACATGGGTGATCGTATCGTAATTATTTTACACAAAAAAAGGGAAAGAAAATGCGCATACACCGTTGTTTACGTGACGGCGCTGAACGCATCACATGCAGCAAAACGGCCGCGCAATGCACAATAATGGCGGCCGCGACACGCACACATCAGTTACACAAACAACCAAATGAAAAACGACATGAAAAACTATATACAGTACAACCAAAAGGAAACAAACATTACCTGCAACACAGTATGGCAAGAGGGATAGGTGAAGTCACGGGGCTTTTCGGTCTCGGAAACAACTGCGCAACAGAACAGCACTATTAACTCAATGGATAAAAACTTTCATTCGACAAAACTTAAATTATATAACGACACAGAAAGCAATGTGGACTCAGGACAAATCAGGGAACTAATTAAATACACAGCGCCGTGGAAAAAGGGAAAACAAAGTGGAATATTGTCATTAAACTAGAAATGAATCTGGACCGTCAATGAAATGCAACTTACCCTGGTAGGTCTACCTGAACTACGGGGAGAAGCGAGTGCCATACCGTGCGCTGTTGCGTCACTTCCGCGTTAATTTAATGAACTCAATATATCACTCCGTTACATATATATATATATATATATATACAGTCAAACCTCGGTTTTCGGACGGCTCGGTTCTCGTACTATTCGGTTTTCGAACTAAAATTTCGAGTTTTTTATGCCTCGGAATCCGAACAAATTTCGGTTCTCGAACTAACTGAGCGCACTTGAATGCGTCACTTTACTCCTCTCGGCTTCGCTACCTCGTGTAGCAACGCTACCTCGTATAGCTTCGCGAGGTAGCGAAGCTGAGAGGAGGTAGCAAAGCCAAGAGGAGTGAAGTGACGCTCCCTCCTGTCGCCGCGCTCCCTCGTGTCGCGTCGCTACACAAGAAGCGACCATTGTGAGCAGACGTTTTTGTACTGTTCAATAAAAAAAAGCAGACGTGTTTGGTGAGACGCTTCTGTTAGCGCGAGTGAAATCCCCCTCTTTTCATAATGGTTTGCCCTGGCAGCACGGGGGGAGGGGAGGGGGGGACTTTCTTTTTTTTCACGGCCGGCATTTTTCAATGCAGCCGCACATAATGAACACTCTGGTGTCCGGTGTCTCATTATTATGCAATAACCGTACAGAAACAGCTTGTGAGCAGACGAGTTTGTATTGTTCGATTAAGAATGTTCTTTTTTTAAAAGCAGACGTGTTTGGTGAGAACTACGTAATATTGGACTGTTATTTTTGCATCGTGTATCAGCCCCTAATTATGGCACCTAAGAAAGCAAGTGGAAGTGGTGAACCTGGTGAAGAAAAGAGGAAAATAGTGTGCAAAACTATAGAATTTAAGAAAGATTTAATCGCAAAATATGAGTTAGGGGTGCGTGTGTCTGTGTTGGCGAAGGAGTTCGGGATGCCGAAATGCCCCGCCTACTGCCTGCTGACAGCTGGGAGAGGCGCGCGCCCCACGACAGATAGAGAGAGAGATGTTCCTTCAATTTTTATGTTACTATGTTAATGTTAAAATTGGTAATCTCCCATTACATTTGTACAGTTTATGGTGTGAAGTTGTAAAAATAAGTGGTTTAAAAAAGTTGTTTTCTTGACTTGGAACGGATTAAAACATTTTACATTGATTTCAATGGGTAAAATGGTTTCGGTTTCCGAATAATTCGGTTTCGGAACAGTCTTCTGGAACGGATTAAGTACGAAAACCGAGGTTTGACTGCATATATATATATATACAGTCAAACCTCGGTTTTCTGACGTCTCGGCTATCGTCCAATTCGGTTTTCGACCAAAGATTTTGAGTTTTTTATGTCTCAAATGAGGAACAAATTTCGATTCTCGAACAAACTGAGCGCACTTGAAGGCACCATTTGACTCTTCTTGCCTTCCTTACACACGAGGAAGTGTCACTTCCTCGTCTACCCGAGGAAGTGTCACTTCCTCGTGTTGCTTTCCATTGTGAGCAGATGTGTTCAGTGAACATTTTTATTTTAAAAAGAGAGTGGTTTCGGTTTTCTAACAATTTCGGTTTTCGCACAGCCTTCTGGAACGGATTATGGACGAGGTTTGACTGTATATATAAATGGATATATATATATATATCTCCATCCATCCATCCATTTTCCGAACCGCTTCATCCTCACTAGGGTCACGGGGGGTGCTGGAGCCTATCCCAGCAGTCTTCGGGCAGTAGGCGGGGGACACCCTGAATCGGTTGCCAGCCAATCGCAGGGCACACAGAGACGAACAACCATCCACGCACACACCCATACCTAGGGACAATTTAGAGTGCCCAACGAGCCTGCCATGCATGTTTTTGGAATGTGGGAGGAAACCGGAGCACCCGGAGAAAACATGCAAACTCCACACAGGGATGCCGGAGCTGGGATATATATATATATATATAAATATATATATATATAAAAAAGCGGCTGGATAGCTCAGTTGGTAATGCGGTTTGCCATACGGGAGACGGGGGTGATGCACTCTCCCCACTGCTGTTCTGCATAGGACTGAACCCCCTAAGCCAAGTAATCGCTAAGACAGGCTATGGATAACGCCTCAGAAATGGAGCTACGATCAGTCACCTCCTCTACATGGATGACATAAAGCTGTATGCTAAGAGCGAAAGGGACATAGACTCCCTGATCCACACAACCAGGATCTACAGCAGTGACATCGGGATGTCATTCGGGCTGGAGAAATGGAGTCGGATGGTGACTAAGAGAGGCAAGGTAGTCCGCACTGAAGGGGTCTCACTCCCAGAAGGAACAATAGCAGACATTGAGGACAGCTACAAGTACCTCGGTATCCCACAAGCCAATGGCAACCTCGAACTGGCAACAAGGAAAGCGGCTACGGCCAAATACCTCCAGCGAGTGAGGCAAGTCCTAAGAAGCCAGCTCAATGGCAAGAATAAGACCCGGGCAATAAACAGCTATGCCCTGCCAGTGATCAGATACCCTGCAGGAATAATCAGGTGGCCAAAGGAAGAGATTCAGACCACGGATGTTAAGACCCGAAAGCTCCTAACCATGCATGGAGGGTTCCATCCCAAATCGAGCACCCTGACGCAAGCCGAAAGGAAGGAGGCCGGGGACTAGTGAGTGTGAGAGCCACTGTCCAGGATGAAACATCCAAGCTCCATGAATACATCAAGGAGAACGGATGACGTACTCAGAGAATGTCTCAGACAATGGGGAACAAAGGGTGAGGTGCTGGAAGAGGTACCATCATGGGAGGACAAGCACCTACACGGGATGTACCACCGGACCATAACTGAAGTGGCTGATCTCAAGAAGTCCTATCAGTGGCTAGAGAGGGCTGGCCTGAAGGACAGCACAGAGGCACTCATCCTGGCTGCTCAGGAGCAGGCCCTGAGCACCAGAGCCATTGAGGCCCAGATATACCACACCAGACAAGACCCAAGGTGTAGGTTGTGCAAAGAGGCACCTGAGACGATCCAACACATAACTGCAGGGCGTAAGATGCTGGCAGGGAAAGCCTACATGGAACGCCATAACCAGGTGGCTGGCATAGTCTACCGTAACATCTGTGCGGAGTATGGACTGGAAACCCCAAGGTCAAAATTGGAAACACCTCCAAAGGTGGTGGAGAATGACTGAGCGGGAGATCCTGTGGGACTTCCAGATACAGACTGACAAGATGTTAATGGCGAACCAACCAGATATCGTGATCATAGGTAAAGGGCAGAGAAAAGCCGTTGTAGTGGATGTAGCGGTCCCAAGTGATGGAAACATCAGAAAGAAGGAACACGAGAAACTCGAGAAATACCAAGGGCTCAAAGAGGAGCTGGAGAGAGCCTGGAAGGTAAAGGTGACAGTCGTGCTGATGATCGGAGCACTTGGGGCAGTGACCCCCAAACTAGATGAGTGGTTGCAACAGATCCCGGGAACAACATTGGACATCTCAGTCCAGGAAAGCGCAGTGCTGGGAACAGCAAGGATACTGCGCAGAACCCTCAAGCTTCCTGGCCTCTGGTAGAGGACCCGAGCTGAGTGGGGGATGAACACCACCCGAGGGGTGAGACGAGGATTTTTTAATATATATATATAGATATATACAGTCAAACCTCGGTTTTCGTACTTAATGCGTTCCGGAAGACTGTTCGGAAACCGAATTGATCGGAAACCGAAACCATGTTTCCCATTGAAATCAATGTAAAATGTTTCAATCCGTTCCAAGTCAAGAAAACAATTTCACACCATAAACTGTACAAATGTAATGGGAGATTACCAATTTTAACATTAACATAGTAACATAAAAATTGAAGGAACATCTCTCTCTCTCTATCTGTCGTGGGGCGTGCGCCTCTCCCAGCTGTCAGCAGGCAGTAGGCGGGGCATTTCGGCATCCCGAACTCCTTCGCCAACAAAGACACACGCAGACCTGACTCATATTTTGCGATTAAATCTTTTTTAAATTCTATAGTTTTGCGCACTATTTTCCTCTTTTCTTCACCAGGTTCACCACTTCCACTTGCTTTCTTTGGTGCCATGATTAGGGGCTGATACATGATACAAAAATAACAGTCCAATATTACGTAGTTCTCACCCAACACGTTTGCTTTTTAAAAATAAATTCTTAATCGAACAATACAAACTCGTCTGCTCACAAGCTGTTTCTGTACGATTATTGCTTAATAATGAGACACCGGACACCAGAGTGTTCATTATGTGCCGCTGCATTGAAAAATGTAAACAAACGCGCGCCCCCACCCCCTCCCCTGTGCTGCCAGGGCAAACGATTATGAAAAGAGGGGGATTTCACTCGGCCTAACAGAAGCGTCTCACCAAACATGTCTGCTTTTTTTTACTGAACAATACAAACTCGTCTGCTCACAATGGACCTGGCTAGGAAGCGTTTCACCAAACACGTCTGCTTTTTAAAAAAAATCTATTGAACAATACAAAAACGTCTGCTCACAATGGTCGCTTCCTGTGTTGCGACGAAACTCAAGGGAGCGCGGCGACATGAGGGAGCGCCGCTACAAAAGGGAGCACGGTTAAACGAGGTAGCGTCACTTCACTCCTCTCGGCTTTGCTACCTCCTCTCGGCTTCACAAGTGCGCTCAGTTGGTTGGAGAACCGAAATTTGTTCGGCATCCGAGGCATAAAAAACTCGAAATTTTAGTTCGAAGACCGAATTGTACGAGAACCGAGATGTCTGAAAACAGAGGTTTGAATATAAAATTATCCTTGTCTCACCCCTCGGGTGGTGTCCTCAGGAAGCTTGAGGGTTCTGCGCAGTATCCTTGATGTTCCCAGCACTGCACTTTTCTTGTCTTGTGCGACTGTTCTGTCAACCAGGAGCTGATGTTTGGCTCCTCTGGTATCTCTACCAATGCCCTTCTGTGCTTCGCTCATGTATTGATCCATGTGTCCACTTATCTGCCGCAATGATGCCTGACATGAGCTTCCATTTTGTGGAGAGACAGGTTATTGGCTGATAGTTGGAAGGGACTGCACCCTTTGAGGGATCCTTCATGATCAGGATCGTTCGCCCTTCAGTTAGCCATCCTGGGTGAGTCCCATCCCTCAGCAACTGGTTCATTTGTGCTGCTAGGCGCTCATGGAGTGCTGTGAGTTTCTTTAGCCAGTAGGTGTGGACCATGTCCGGGCCTGGTGCTGTCCAGTTTTTCATATATGAGACTCTTTCCTGTATGTCTGCCACTGTTATGGTAACTGGGTTCTGTTCAGGGAGGTTGCTGTGCTCCTCTCTCAGGGTCACCAGCCATTGTGCACTGCTGTTATGTGCAACCTCCTTCTCCCATGTGTCTTTCCAGTATCTTTCAGTTTCCAGTCTTGGTGGGTCAGTTCTGCTGTTAGGACCATGCCACTCAGCGTACACTTTCGCAGGTTGTGATGCGAACAACCTGTTTATTCATCTGGCCTCATTCTCTTTTGTGTACCGCTTTAGGTGACTGGACAAGGCTTAGAGCCTTTGTTTGGCGGTTTTGAGTTTTTCAGGTATGGTCATCTGGATGTACCTCTTGGGTGTCGGCCTTTTCATCACACCTCTCAGGGCCTCCGTCAATTGACTCACATCTTTCCGAGCCGCCTTGATCTTAGCCTCCAACCGTCTTTTCCATGGTGGGTAACGTATCTCATGGCTCCCATGGTTGCTCTTATAGCCAAGCATCTCCAGTATCACTGATGCTGAAGCGTATATCAGCTCATTGGTTTCCGTGATCATTACGGTAGTGATCGTCCTCAGTGCTGCATTCACACTTTCCATGAGACCTTCAGGTGGTACTTCACATAGCCGTTGTAATCGGTTTCTAGGTTGCCCAGCTTTCATTTTCACCATGATCTTAGCTTTCAGGTCAGTTTCTGCCTCGCTCAGCATTTCATTCATTGGGGCTTGCCTCACAATCTCTGGTATGACCTCCTCCTCTGATCCGGCAGCCTGGGGCCCTCCACCATGGAACCTGCGCTGTACCTCATCAATCTCAAGCTGTGACAGCAATTGCCATTTGTGGATGTTGGAACACTGAGCTACTAGTTGTTTCATGGCCAACTGTGACTGTGGGTTTCGAAGTAACCATTTAGCCCACATTCTCTGCATGTAGCCCCTCTGACTCAGGTTGCTTGAGTAGTAGCATTCCAACAGAGCCATGTTATCGCATCTCGCCCATCTCCGCTTTGTTCCAGTAGCCCATTAAATGTGTATATATATATATATATACACACACACACACACACACCAAACTACCAAACTATGCAGTACTGCGCATATCACTCGAGTACTGCGTGACGCAGTGAGGAGTGGGTGTAATTTCTCAGACGCACGCAAGTCTGCATATTAAAAAAAGGGTAGTTTGTGCCAATGTGGGTGTGAACACAACCGCCAATCAAAGTGAATCCTCTCAGTCCCTTTAAATGCTGCGCAATGACAGTCTCATATGGAAACATCTCTGTGTGGAAAAGAACACAGTGATACATCATCCACGGTCAATGCATTTTGTGCAATGTGGCAATTTGTGGACCTCATGTATCTAACCCTACCACTGATCTTGTCCCTAGTTTTGTTTGTAACCCGCCTTCTGCAAGAAGACAGCTGGGATATGTTCCAGCATGCTCAGATGTGTGTTTTAAATATATCATACGTCGCCTTATTCTCCAATTTGTATTTTTAGTGTGACAGTAAACTTCACTTGGGAGTGGCATGAAGCAACTTGAAGCCACTTTTTCTGAATAATTTTATTATTTGCCAATATGCTGCTGACTAAGACATGAGTTGAGTTAACTGCCACCGTACATCAGAAATACAAGCTTGAAAGTATTAGCAGTAGTACGCAATCATTTTGAAAACAACAAAAGAGCCACATCATCTTCGTGTGCAGGTATGATATTCATGAAAATGTTCTCCAAGCGTCGTGATAGGATGGAGTCTGTTTTTCAGCTTGTTGCATGAGTGCTAAAAGGTTGATGTTCCAGGAACAAAAAAAAAGCCCACCAAGGCAGAAGCGATGTGTCCGTGTGTTCAGAATTAAAAGTCCATGTGACTGGATGGATTATGCAACATGTCAGAGATGTGTGAGCTGCATTTTTCACTGAAATAGGCAGAGGATGAGCTTGACCCAGACTGAACCACCTAATCTTCATCTGCACTCGTCATGCCACACAACATAAATGTTTTGTGGATATTTTCAAATGGATTTTGTGTGGGAGTTCTCAGCTTTGCCATATCCCATCATCTATCACTTCATTAAATTACTGTACTTCGAGAATAATGGAGGAATGTAGAGGTTTTCCAATGCCTCCTTCAACACCTGTGCTCCCATACCAGCTGTGTCACCCCATGAATGAAATCTCAATCTATAAACCTCATGTATATTCGACAGAAAGACCTTTAACCATAGGTGCTTTTACTTAATTGAGAGGTAAACAAACTCCCGTTATGCATTTCTTGTTTTTATGCATATACATTTCCCGCGAGTGAAAAGTTATTTTTTCCCCCCCAATATTTTAATAACGGTTTGACTCCCACCCTTTGACTCAGGCATCAAATGACATGATACATCCACAGGGCCCACAAACTATTCATCCACTTTGAAAAATTCCATGGCATCTCCTTGGACTTGGTCTTGGATAGGGAACCACAATTCATTTCGATCACCTCTGCAAATTTAGAATTGTAAAGAGTAATGGTGTTGATCATATTTCTTTTTAATACCACTTGAAATCTAGAGCACAAAGTGGACATGTGCTTTTGATAATAATTCATTCACAAAGACGATTGATTTGCGACACGTCAGTGACGTCGCATCATCTTTAATTGACACCTTCATAAAAATGACATCCATGAGCAACTGTTTCCTTGCTCCAAACATTTGTACTCAAGCATCGTCAGTTCCTGTTGTTTCTCAAATGAAAAGTGTTCTGGATTTGAAATCAGCGCACGTGTATGTCCTTTATTAAGCTACTCTCAGCTGTCTACAAATTTCCCCAGTGCGGGACAAATAAAGGTTTTCTTCTTATTATTATTATTATTATTGTTACGACAAAACAAGAATGATTATTGCTTAACTTTGCAAGCTTGCCATATGCACCTATTTAACTATGTTGGAGTCTAAACGGTTCCAAAATAAAAATCGTTCTTGACTTGGAATAGGTTTGACTAAATGTGGAGTACCTTCAGCATTGACAAAAAAAAAGTGTTAAAAAGAGGGATTTTAATGAGGTATCGAGCCTCGAGTGGAGCGTTTATGTATGCTGACAAGAGTGCATTGATCTTTAAACAACGCTCATGTGGAACTTAATCTAAAGGATTTTAGCCGGTTTGTCCTGTGAGGATGGAATTTGATCCTTTGCACACAGCACTCCAGAGCCATTGATTACTCATTAGCACATGACAGGGCACTTGTTAGCTAATTGAAACAAGGCTTCAATTATATTGTATGATGATTGAACGGAACACCTGCGCTACATGCATAGGAAATGATGTACAGCATGTACAGAATCCTACAAAGACAGTCCTGTGCTGCCCAAAGGATCAACCAGCCCTCACGTACACTGCTGCGTTTGAGATCCAAAACGAGATGGCTGAGGTAGCCAGGTGTGCTCTCACCCCACCAACATCTGTTATTTTCGAATCATTCTCTCCTTACTTGGAATTATTGAATTATACGTAAAGTAAGAACGGTATTGATTTTGAATCATTTTCGACAGAAGACGACTGAGGTCCTGGAGGTTAAATGTCAAAATGATGCTCACCGTTTTAAACGTATCCCCTGACTTGAAGCAGGAACATGATTGATGGTGAACACATTGTGGTGATATAGGTGAGGTCAAACCTGTACATGGAAACTCATTTTCACTAGGTTTCAAATGTTCAGGAATTATTCATCTGCTGGCAGCACAATGACCTAGTGGTTTGCAGTTGAGAGGGTTGGTTGGTTTTTAACTGCTTTCTGAGGCCATGTCCACACAGAAATCGAGTCTATGTACATTACTTTTTGGTTTCTAAAGATCTTACCATGCACATTGAATCAATTCAAGGAAGCCACAAAAAGACACAAATTCTGTAGTGTATATACCAGCCCTGAAACTGTTCTGTAACGTTGCCACAGGAAGTCAACAAAAACAGAGAATTACAAAGCCCGTTTCATGTCAGAACAATGGCAGGTAATATGAAATGCATGTACCGACAAATACCAATAAAGGAGACATTAGCCCTCAGTCACATGAGAACTGTGACTAAACCGATGAAAAGCACGTCACTTCCGGGTTGAGTGAACGCTGGCGCGTCTGGCTGCCGCTGCTCACCCGCAATTACCGGTATTCTTTTTTAGCGTTTTTTTTTCACGGTTTACTCTCGTCATGGGAGAACCCCTACACTCCTTCGTTGTAGTTTTGGACTGTCAGTCGTCGCACGGTTGGCCTCGGTCGCGGCGTCCTGCCTGTTCGGCTGTCGGACGAGGCTTCGTGCCTTCTCCACCCCTCTGCGGTGGGGGATCGACGGGGCCTGTGTCTGGGCTATGCTGCTGTGGACCGCCTTGTCGCTCCGCCGTCTGCCCGTGGGGGGACTGCTACGGTGCTCGGTGGCGGGGCTTCTTGCGCTCCGCTTCCGGCGGTCGGGCTCCCCGCCTGCGCTGCACCGCTTCCCGGGCGTCGCTCCTCGTCCTTCCCGGAGGTGCATCCGCCACGGATCTCGTCGGGGCTTCCACCTCGATGGCTCCAGGGGAATGCCCTCCTTTTGGTCGTCCTCCCGCCGGCCACGCAGAGACAACGGCAGAAACGGCTGCCGATCCGCGGACCACGGCGTGTTGGCCGGCCTGGCTGGGTCGGCTAATGCTCCTCGCGACGGCGATGTTGCCGGCGTCAACTATTTAAAATCGCATATTCAGTTTAAATTAATTTCTCCTTTTATTATTTATAATTTTATCTGTGGTTTTATTGTTCTTGTTTTGACTGTAAAGTGTCCTTGAGTGTTTTGAAAGGCGCTTATAAATTAAATGTATTATTATTATTATCAATGTGGACCTTGTCACTTTTTATTTTCCTAAATTGAATTAGGCAGCATGGTGGCCAACGAGTTAGTACAGTGCAACTTTGATTTAATGGACCCCTGATTTAATTGACGGAAAATAGTGCCCAGACCTCTCAAAACATCCCTTCATGCACTATCTTTCAAAGTCTTTGAGTTCCAGAATTGGCCACATTTGGCCACAATTCACCACAGCGCCTTTCTTGTCATAGATTGACTTGAAGTACACTAGAGCAGGCTGAAATGTGTGACAGCCACATTGGTAAGGGCAACATGACCATCAAAGATCATTGAAAGCTTGGACATTAGCTTAGCATCGCCATAAGCATGCAGCTAAAAATGAGAGTGTCACATCTTTGCATTCATAGTTATGAATGTTTTTTTTACCCAGGTGCTAGATGTATGCACATCTCTTGAACATACTGTTTGGTACACTTTATATTTTTTTGTAAAGCCCTCATCTATGGGCTGTAATCATAACAGAGGTGAAAAAAGGAAAGAGTAACCTGATGAACGCAAACAGATCCACATGTGTATTTTTCCTGAAGCACCAACAAGATAAGTTTTGATGAACTTAAAAAGCTTTCAAACAGTCTGAAGTTTTTTTTTTTCTGCATGTCACATCCATCCATTCGATACTTTTTCCAAAGCTCTGATCCTCACAAGGGTCGTGATAGAGCCATCAAGCGGTAGGCAAGGCATACCCTGAACTGGTTGCCTGCCAATCGCAAGGCACACATAGAGGAACGGTCATTCTCATTATAATAATAATAATACATTTTATTGATAAGCGCCTTTCAAGACACCCAAGGACACTTTACAATCAGGAACAAAACAACAAAATTTCATCTGTGCTGTATGTTATACATACGTACAGCACATTTGACAATAAAGTTGTATTCAAATCAAAAATTTGCTTTGCTCATGACTCCAACTGTGTGAATTCCCTTGGTGCTTCATGTTCATGCCTCACAGTTTCTCGCCACATATTTTCTATGTTCCATGTAAGTTGTAGTGATGGGTCCAAAAGGCATCATGAAATGTGTTGACACAATGACACACTGTGTTGATACTGTGTCGCTGACCACTGACACCTGCTGGACTTTCAAAATCCCTGCAGGCAACCCACTTGACAGACTAAACTGACTGATTTGATGATGAAATGTATACAATATCATTCAAATGTATGCATTCATATTGTATTTTTCAATATGTTTGAATAATGTGAAAATTGTGTAAATGAGGATGGTTGTGGGCTTTGTCTTCACAAATTCTTATTCTGAAAAATAAGTTGCTGCAGTGTTTTGAATTTGAGTCTGTTGCGTTTCTTGCATGTTATTTCCCCTGCTGTGGAGAACACACACTCGCATGGCACTGGTGATGCCGGCGTACAGAGGAACTGCTTTGCGAGGTGGGAGAGGTTTGGAAAAGTAGTGTGTTGGTTCTTTGACTATAACAGAGGGTCTTGACTGTGTGCAATTTTCCCCTCTGGCAGGTATCGCTGGTCCTCAGGTGTAGCATCTGCTGTTGCACTTCTTCCCAGTCTCCCTACATCATCATCCAAATGTTGCCACAGGTCATCTAAAAAAACAAACCTAACAAAATTGCCATTTAGAATAAACTAATAATAAAGAATAACATGCCAGATGTAGTTGCAGAGGTGCATTTGTTGGTATATGATATTTCTGGATGGCAAATTTGACATTGCACCTGCTATAAAATATGTGAAGAGTGAACTAAGAGTTACCTTGAAATTAATTTGAATTAGAATGGAACAAGATATGTCAATAATCTGAGAGGCACTTGGTGAGACAAGGTGATTTGAATACATATCTTATTCTCCAAAAGGAGAAAATTGTCCCACAAATTTCTCCGGGAGCTTCTCCAAAATATGCATGTACTTTGACAAGCGAGCGAGGGTGAATTCTGGCTTGTTTCGGTAGGCGGCATTGCATCGCTTGACGCACTTCCTTATAAAAAGAGTTGGCGGGCTTGCCGTGGCTACGGCCCCTGGACTGAGTCAAAGCAGTTCATGTGTCGGTCACGTGATCGGCTTGAAGCAGTACGCGCACCGACACAGGAATTGCACAGTGAGATAAGCGTGTGGGTCGACACATCGGTGTTGTGGGACCCATCACAAGTAAGAAGTATTTTGGTTGATAATTATAGTCTCAGGTTGTATTATACCCATGTTTTCTTGACCTTTTATGACGAGCACATTTCTTTTATGTTTGTGCATGCTTTTGCAAAGATTGTTGGTTTATCTTTTGATTTCCTGGTTTATTGGAACCAGCGTCCTTTGTTGTCGGTCTTGCGCATTTCTATACGAATAAAACCTTGATGTCAATCTTCATCTGAGTCTACGTTTGAAGAATCCAATTCTGTCTAGAGAACCCCGTGCTAACTTGACACAGCCAGCTGACCATCACAACCTGCATCAAAACGGCCCACATGAAGATATTCTTCTTTCCCCAACTCAAGTTGGTGTCATTCTTTGCTGTCATCATCATGTCTATCCTCACTTTTTCGATCATTGTTGTATGCCGGTTTGCATGTTCTCTGAGGGCCTGCGTGGGTTTTCTCCGGGTACTCCGATTTCCTCCCACATTCCAAAAACATGCACCGCAGGCTGATTAAACACACCAGAATTGTGTGAGCGTAGATGATTGTTCGTCTGTGTCTGCCCTGCGATTGGCTGGGAACCGGTTCAGGGTGTCACCCGCCGACTGCCCAAAGATGGCTGGAATTGGCTCAAGCACCCCCCGTGACCCTTGTGAGGATAATGCGGATCACAAAATGGATGGATGGATGGATGTTGTATGCTGGTGCCACTGTCAGGGACAGAGACAGACTGCAGCATGTGCACTGCTGAGAAGGTGAGAAGGCTGTAAACTCCCACTCATTCAAGACCAATACATCTTTTGGAACCAAAGGCATGCAGGTCAGGTTACAGCTGTCCTTACTGACGCTGGAGAAAGCCTGTTTGACCCTCTCCCCTCAGGCAGGTGGCGAATGTCCATTCAGACTATGACCTCATGCCACATGTACAGCTTCTTCCCCTCAGCTATCAGACTCATGAACGCGGACAAAAAGAAAAAAACAAACAAACCCACGCTGTAACACCAAAACTTCATACCTACACCTGAAGTTTATTACACATTGTTTAGGCTATTGCAAGAATACATACACACACACACACACACATATATATATATATATATATATATATATATATATATATATATATATATATATATATATATATATATATATATATATATATACCGTATTTTCCGCACTATAGGGCGCACCAAAAAGTATTCAATGTTCTTAAAAGCTCACCGAACGCCTTAAAATCCGGTGCGTCTTTTGTATGGTAATTACGGTAATATGTCGACTCCAAGATGGCTCCTTCCTGGAGACATGCTACCAATGTTATAACTTGCTGTTGGTTCAGTGAACTGTGTCGCTGCTTCATTAAATAAGTTTGTATTGCAGCTCCGAAAAAAAGGAGAGCTGTGGTGTTAATTTTTGAAAACAGTCTCAACAAATACAGGTACATCTTTGTCTGTCTCCGTGCTTTCTTCCGTTCGACTCGAGAGGAATTCAAGACCGACACCGAAAAACGTAAACTAACGATTACTTCAATGAAACTACCAAAATAGAAAATAATACAGCAAAACTGAAAAGCAAGCGAGGATATCACAAAATAAAATCTATGGCGCCCCCCCTACAGAATTTATATTGTGATTTCATAATTTGTGAATACACAACAAAGGAATAAATAACTACCACTGACATCTTGTTGTGTTATTTTGACTTCAAGATGGCGCCGCGAGAGTGGCTGCCTTTCCAGCAGCTCCCATTTATTTTGTTCTTCTACTTCTTCCTCTCATAACTTTGCTGCTGTGAAGTGGGAATTTCTCCATTGTGAGACGATTAAAGGTTTTCCTATTTTATCTTATCTGATCGTACTCTTAGGGCTTCGATAAAGGAAATGCCAATGTGTTTTTCGGAGGCGGTCATGAACGCCTCTCGAGTTGACCGGAAGAAAAGAAGGGAAGGAGACGGACAAAGACGCACCTGTATTTGTTAAAAAAATGAGAGCTGTGGTTGTGGTTTTATTTTTTTTAAACGCAGACTTTATTAATGGTTTTCACAGTCTGAACAAATACAGGTACTGTACGTCTTTGTCGGTCTCCGTGCCTTCTCCTCCGTTCCACTCGAGAGGCGTTCATGACTCTGAAAATGGTAAATTAATTCTTACTTCAATGAAACCACGAGGAAAATCAAGTGAGGAACTCACAAAATAAATTCTGTAGGGGGATATAGAATTCATTTTGTGATTTCCTCGCTTGATTTTCTGTTTTGATGCATTATCTTCAATTTTCGTAGTTTCATTTAAGGACAGTAAGAGTTAATTTAAATTTTTCAGGGGCGGTCTTGAACGCCTCTCAAGTTGAACGGACGCCTCTCGAGTTGAATGGAAGGAGCGTAGCACCATCTAGTGGACATATTGTAGATTGCGCCTTTTAGTCCGAAGCGTCTAATATCTCAAAAAAATAAGCCATTCATTGAAGGTGCGCCTCATAATCCAGTGCGTCTTTTCGTGCGGAAAATACGGTATATATATATATATATATATATATATATGTATTGTTATTATATATATATATATATATATATATATATATATATATATATATATATATATAATAACAATACATTTTATTTATAAGCGCCTTTCAAGACACCCAAGGACACTTTACAATCAGACAAAACAACAAAACACCAAACGGGTTGAGCAGCGGCAGCCAGACGCGCCAGCATTCACTCAGTCCGGAAGTCGGAAGAAACCACAAGGGAGGGAAAGGGGGAGAAAAAAAACAAACTTGAACTATCCTTATTTTGAGGATAGTTTAAGTCAGGCAAAAAAAACTCCATCAAAAAAGCATATGACAATTACAACAAGTCACAAGACATAAACAATGAAGGCGGTGATACAAGGGAGTGTATGCGCATGTCATAGTCTGGTTGTGTGTGTCGGACCACAGCTGCTACGTCAAGGTCACCTCATGGAGACAGCCCTGGCTTATCAGTCTATGGCCGAGAAGAACGCTTAATATTAACGTTAACGCTTAATATATATATATATATTAAGCGTTAACGAGCAGTTGGACAGGTATACCTGCATTCAAGTGCGCTCAGTTTGTTCAAGAACCGAAATTTGTTCATCATCCGAGGCATCAAAAACTTGGGTCGAAAACCGAATTATATATATATACAGTCAGACCTCGGTTTTCGTACTTAATCCGTTCCAGAAGACTGTTCGGAAACCGAAACCATTTTTCCCATTGAAATCAATGTAAAATGTTTTAATCCGTTCCAAGTCAAGAAAACAACTTTTTTAAACCACTTATTTTTACAATTTCACACCATAAACTGTACAAATGTAATGGGAGATTACCAATTTTAACATTTACATAGTAACATCTCTCTCTCGCTCTATCTGTCGCGGGGCGATTATTGCATAATAATGAGACACCGGACACCAGAGTGTTCATTATGTGCCGCTGCATTGAAATGTAAACAAACGCGTGCCCCCACCCCCTCCCCTGTGCTGCCAGGGCAAACCATTATGAAAAAAGGGGGATTTCACTCGCGCTAACAGAAGTGTCTCACCAAACACGTCTGCTTTTTTTTATTGAACAATACAAAAATGTCTGCTCACAATGGTCGCTTCCTGTGTAGCGACGCGACACGAGGGAGCGCGGTGAAAGGAGGGAGCGTCACTTCACTCCTCTCGGCTTTGCTACCTCCTCTCGGCTTCGCTACCTCGCGAAGCTACACGAGGTAGCGTTGCTACACGAGCTAGCGAAGCCGAGAGGAGTGAAGTGACGCATTCAAGTGCGCTCTGTTAGTTCGAGAACCGAAATTAGTCCGTCATCCGAGGCATAAAAAACTCGAAATTTTAGTTCGAAAACCGAATTGTACGAGAACCGAGACGTCCGAAAACCGAGGTTTGACTGTATCTATTTCTATCTATCTTCCATTCTGATGATGGCGGTGCCAATGCAGGTACTCACAGCGGCTCCTCTCTCTGCTGTGGTTGCACTGTGGTTGAGAGGAAAGAAATTTCATCTGCGCTGTTTGTTGCACATGGAGCATATTTGACAATAAAGTTGATTTGAATATCCATCTATCTATCCTAGTCTGTTAACCATTCTTTACCCCATATCATCTTTTGTTTTGTGGGTGTTGTTTCAATTGATATGATTAAATCTGATGCACACTAGATGAGGTATAAATCTAAAGCCCCTTAAATCTGAAAACAGCCAGAGGGTCTGACAAGATGCAACAGTGAGACAAAAAGTGTGTGACTCTTGTCGTTCAGAGCAAGCAAAGGTGAAGATTTCAATTAGTGAGATCTCTGACAGGTCCCCTGATTGAAAGGGACATTCTCGCCAACGCCAAACAGCCCTGCAAAGCTGTCACTGTCACTTGACTTTGTTTACTGCGCCTCTTAAGACTAATGAGTCACGCCGCCTTGACCAGCTACACAACAACACAACAGTGAGAAGTTTGCAAGCAACTTTGATTAAAATGCAGAGACTGAGTTTCATGAATTGATCTGGAGTGGAAGATCAGTCTTTATTAGTTGGCATCATGGAGGGAAGTTATAAGTCTTCAGAGGGGAAATATGGACTACAATGATATTCATCAACATCATCACATTGTCCCAGTTTGTGCATCAACAGACAAAAAACACCAAATGAATAATAAGTTATTGGAGTCTGGTGACACAATATCAAAACAAGATTCATCCATCCATGCATTTTCTACAGTGCTTGTTCTCAACAGGGTCTAGGCCCTAGTGGGCAAACTACGGCCCACGGGCCGGATCCGGCCGGCCCTTTGGTCTTTTTAATCTGGCCCGCAGAAGGTTGGTACACAATTACGGATCGATGTGAATGATTGCATTCATTTCTCCACCAAATCATTCACCCCAACAACCCTCTCCACCCTGTCTAACTGTCTTTCTCATATCAAATCCGGGATGCAAACAAACTTTGTCATTCTTACTGCACCAAATGTCAACTCCTAATAATCAGTCCTCGGTCCCTCACCCAAACAGCCTCCAACTTTAACCTCACTATCGACACCTCCACCCTGTTCCCCTCCTCTCACTGTCACGACCTTGGTGTCCTTTTTGATAATAATCTCTCTTTCGACCAACACATCACCCAAATCACCAAAACTGCTTTCTTCCACCTCAAAAACATTTCTCGAATCCGCCCTTCACTTTCTTTCAACGCCGCTCAAAACCTCATCCACGCCTTCATCACCTCCCGTCTTGACTACTGCAATAGCATCCTCTACGGTACAACCTTCTGACTCCTCAATAACCAAAAGTGGGTCTAGAATGCCCACCCGCCTTCTCACCCACACCCGCACTCGTGATCACATCAGAATCAGAATCAGAATCATCTTTATTGGCCAAGTATGTAGAACACACAAGGAATTTGACTCCGGTATAACACGCTGCATTAGTATCATCATAAAGAAGGACATGACAAATAGTATGAAAGGACATTTCGTAATGTAATGAACCGTAGTGCGGTAGTACAGTGACAACTGTGAGACAAAGTGCAAAGTATTAAGCAGAGCTAAAATGATCAGTGGTAGGATACAATACTATAACAGTTGGTGCAGAAAATCATTGAACCATTTTAAAGTGACCAGTAGCAGTATTTGTTTACAAGAAGTGTGCAATTATGCAGATGTCCTTGAGCGCTTTAAAGTGTCTGGTGCGGTGGAGTATAAATCAGTGACTGTTTAGGGAGTTAATGGCTAGAGGGAAGAAGCTGTGTAAGTGTCTGCTGGATTTGGTGCGCATGGATCGGTAGCGCCTGCCTGAGGGGAGTAGCTGGAAAAGGTGGTGGGCGGGGTGCGGTGGATCCAGTAGGATTTTCCGTGCCCTTGTTTTGATTCTTGCAGTGTGCAAGTCCTCAAGTGTGGGTAGGGCGGTGCCAATGATTTTTTCCGCCGCCCTAACGGTCCGTTGAAGTCGGATTTTGTCAATTTTTGTGGCGGCCCCAAACCAAACCGTGATAGAAGAACACAGGATTGATTCGATGACTGCCG
This sequence comes from Hippocampus abdominalis, assembly GCA_018466805.1. Taxonomy (NCBI): domain Eukaryota; kingdom Metazoa; phylum Chordata; class Actinopteri; order Syngnathiformes; family Syngnathidae; genus Hippocampus; species Hippocampus abdominalis. The sequence goes on along the minus strand of CM031706.1, from coordinate 20,130,724 downwards.
TGTAGAACTGACGTAGCACATCCTGTGGCAGGCCATGCTTCCTCAGCAGCCTCAGGAAGTACATCCTCTGCTGGGCCCTTTTCAGGATGGAGTTGATGTTGACCTCCCACTTCATGTCCTGGGAGACTGTGATTCCCAGGAACTTGAAGGTCTCGATGGTTGACACAGGGCAGTTGGATAGTGTGAGGGGCAGCTGTGGTGAAGGATGTTTCCTGAAGTCCACGATCATCTCTACAGTCTTGAGCGTGTTCAGCCCTAGGTTGTGTCGGTTGCACCAGAGCTCCAGCTGCTCCACTTGTTGTCGGTACGCAGACTCGTCGCCGTCTTTGATGAGACCGATGACCGTGGTGTCGTCTGCGAACTTTATGAGTTTGACAGCCGGGCTTGTTGAGGTGCAATCGTTTGTGTAGAGGGAGAAGAGCAGTGGAGAGAGGACGCATCCTTGTGGGGCTCCAGTGCTAGTGGTGCTATGTTGATGATGTTGTTCCTCCCAGTCTCACCTGTTGTGTCCGTCCCGTCAGGAAGCTGAGGATCCACTGGCAGATCGTAGGGGACACACCGAGCTGGAGAAGTTTGGGGGTGAGGAGTTCCGGGATGATGGTGTTGAACGCAGAGCTGAAGTCCACAAACAAGATCCTTGCGTAGGTCCCTGTGCTGTCGAGGTGCTCGAGGATGAAGTGCAGACCTATGTTGACTGCGTCCTCCACAGACCTGTTTGCCCGGTAGGCAAACTGAAGAGGGTTCGGGCGTGGCCACATGCGTAATCGACACATGCCTCGAAGCGCGTTTCGCAGATTTTTCTTCCGGTTTACTCGGCACACGCATCGGAGCCTCGGCACAGTTGGGCACATCACTAGCTTTTTGGGGTCCTCCACCACGCAACGTGACAATAGTATTATTATTATTTCATTTTGACTTGTAATGACAGTCATTTCAATGCCAGGTGGCGCAATTACTTGAAGTTGCAGAGCACACGGAGGGAGGGAGAGATGAAGAGAGATAGAGGGAGAAATATTTCCACCTGCGGACCTCTGTCAAACGGAAATTCACGAACTCTGTAAAAAATAATAACTTATGCACGAAACGTTCTACTACTATAATACAACGATCGATTCACGGAAGTTACGGAAGCCCTCACTAGTGCTAACTCATGCAACTCCCTCTCGATACGAAGGAACGAATGTGTCCACACCGCTATTTTTTATCACTGGATCCAAAATGGCGACATTTAAGTGATTCTTTAATGCAGTGAGTTTTACTGGAATTGTGAACATTTTTAATTTCATTCATTTACGCTTACGTCCTGTAGATCATGGCATCCAAACAAAGAGGAACAGTCGTGCGGGAGAGAAAGTGAAATGTATCCGATGAAGCGAAGCGGGTTAGAAAGTCCGAAACATTCAGGAGACACTTGGTAGTCGGAACGACTCCAATCGACGAGACTTTGAAAACAAGGAAGCGATTCTTACTCAGTCCAATTCTGGCAATTTCCATGTTCAGATTGAATTGCTTGCGGCTTGACAGATTCAAATAAATGAAGGTTTTCTGGAATGGTTTGACTGTTAGCGTGCTAAAAACTTTCCGCAAACGGACTGCAAATAAGAGAGGAGCCGAGTTCCATAGTGCTAACTATGAGCATCGAAGACTTGGAAACATCCCTGGGTAGGCTTCAAAAGTTTGTTGCACAACATCAGCTGAGCAACGCTGTCTTTTGTGGTGATCGAGGGGTGGTCAAGTTAGAGGCAGTCAGTGAATGGAAAGAAACGCGTCCAGGTCTCTTACTCGTCTCATTTTGTAGCAAATAGTCCTAACTTTATTTTGTTCATATACCTGTACTATATGCTGCAGTTTTTGTGTTATCAACAGTTTTGGGGCAATATATCGTTGCACTTTGTTGCTTGTGTTGTCACATGTGTATGTTAACATACTTGGACGTTCATACAGGACATATACCATAGTTGTTTCAGTGTTCTCACTTAAAAAAAAAAGTATGTTAATACTTTAATGCTTTTGTTCTGTTGATGTTTGGTATGGACTGTCAACATATGCAGTTTTTTTGTACCACATCTTGTGCTGACCCGGCCCATCTGTTAATATTTAGAAATCAATGTGGCCCCCAAAAAAGTTTGCCCACCCCTGGTCTAGGCCAAGCCAAAGTCTGTCCCAGATGATTTTGGGCAGGAGATGATGGTGCACCCCAAACTGGATATTGTGGCTTCACTTTGTTGCTGGTTTTTGTTTGTGACCACATCATCATCTCTAGCAGTTTTACCGTGCTATGTTGTCATTTTTCTTTATATTTTTCTTCCTTTTCAGTCGAACCATTCAAAAGTTGATTTTTATTTTTTATTTTATTTATTTTTTAAATGGGGATTTGTTTTACAAAATTGAGACTATTAACATTATCGGTACTTAACAACACACTCTTGAGGACTTGCACAGTGCAGGAACCATGACAAGGGAACAGAAAATTCTACTGGACCCAGGACCTCCCACACCCTGCCCACCACCTCTTCCACTAACTCCCCTTATCGAAACGCTATTGGACCATGTGCACCAAAACCAGCAGTCATTCAGACACCTTCTTCCCTCTATCCATTAACTCCCTAAATTGTTGACTCACTTTCGATAATGGCTCTCTGCAAGTTTTGGATGCCTCAGTATTGCCATTGTAGCACCAGCTCTATACATATGTGAACAACTGTCATTGATAAATACCACACAGCAGACTTCAAAGCCCTAAAGGACTTTCTGCACAGTTGCACACCCAAAGTTGGACTACAATTACTGCTGCCGGTCACTTTAAAATGTTGATTATCCGCATCCACGACACAACTGTCGTAATATTGGTTTTCACCTCTGATCACTTTATCTGTGCTCGGTGACCCTCCACATTGTTGCACAGTTGCCATTGGGCGGTACGACTGCACAATTGTACCCTTGTATTACGGAAAGTCTTGCTATACTCATGTGTCTCTGTTCATCATAGTTGCTTCTGACTGCAATAATAGCGGAGCTCATACTCCCGGAGACATTTGTGTGTTTTACATACTTGGCCAATACAAATTTTGATTCAGAACATGAGGAGCACGCTCGGAAATTCACTATGACGTCCGTGCACTACTCTCACGGCGTGTGTGTTTGGAGAGGTAGAATGCGCTCATCTCTCATGAATATCTCAACGCAGCCTATGTTCGAAATCAATCAACATATCATGCATAAACTGTTCCTATCTGGACTGTTCGAATCACTGGTGCACCATGTCCCAGTTAAAGGCCCTATAGTGTGCACAGGCACTTCATTATTTTGGTGCACTCTGAAAAATCGAACAAAAATGATAAGAATAAGTCCCCGAAAATGTTTTTGAAACATTCAACACACACAAAAAACAGAATAAATGAAAAATATTGGTTATAAAAATGAAATCTGATTACATGTGCTGAGAAATCTTGAATTATTAATGATTGTATCACAGAGATCTGATGTCTTCCACCTCAACGTATCTACCTGAAGCATCAAGTCAGCGGACACGATGCTATTGGAAATACCGAGATCCAAGCAGAGACTCAGAGGGGATTGAGCTTTTTCCATTGCCCGTCCCTCTCTTTTGAATAATGTTATGTTAAATGTTTGGCACGCTCCCTCTCTGTCCATCTTTAAAACTCGTCTCAAAACAGACTTTTATTATTTGGCTTTTGACTCAGCTTGAGACGGTATTGACTTGACTTGACTTGACTTTTTATTTGGTCTCCCATAGGAGAAACTTGTTTCGGAGGACAGGCCCCCCATGCCGCTACATACATTAAACAATACATACAGTATACCATACACAACAGACATTGGACAATAACACAGTACAGGACAATATAGACTCTACATACATTGGACAATATGTTACAGGCATCTGCACACCCCACACTGCCCTCATGTCCTCCTGCTTGACTGTCTGCTTTCCTCTAGCTGTTTGTTAATTAGTTTGATAGCCTGCGGTACGAATGAGTTTTTGTATCGGTTTAGTTTGCATAGGGGGGTCCTGTACCTCCTTCCTGAGTGCAGGAGCTTGAATTGTGAGTGCAGCACGTGAGAAGGATTGTCCAGAATGTTGTTGGCCTGTTGAATAACGGACTGCACACATATATCCTGGGGAGCAGGAGAAGGGGGCTGTCCGATTATATTCCCAGCTGTTTTAACCAAGCTGGTTATCTGAGCTTTCGATTTTACAGTCAAGTTCCCAAACCAACTGGTTATACCAAAGCGCAGGACTGACTCAATAGTTGCTCGATAAAAGATCAACAATATGCTTCTGCCGACTCCAAATAATCTCAGACGTCGCAAGAAATGGAGGCGCTGATGGATCTTCGAACAGACACTTGATACATGTGTCTGCCAATCAAGCCTGCTATCCATGTAAATCCCCAAGTATTTGTATGAGGAGACCTGCCTGATGTTCGTGCCATTTATAGACATGGGGCTATGGTCTCCAATTGATTTAAGGTCCAACACCATTTCCTCAGTTTTTTCCACATTTATGTTTAGGTGGTGTTCATTACACCAGTCAACAAATGTGTCAATCCCGTCACGGTGGCTACTAATGCCAGAGTCACTCATGAGCAGACTAAGGATGGCTGTATCGTCTGAAAATTTTACAACGTACTGATTTGGTTGGGAGCTGACAAAGTAGTTTGTAAACAGGGTGAACAGAAAAGGTGCGCTTACGCAACCCTGGGGGGCCCCCGTGCTGCTCATGACCTCATCTGACAAGACAGAGTTAAATTTCACACGCTGTGGTCTCTTGGATAAGAAGGAAAAGTACCACCTGATAAGAAATGGATTGACATTCAGCTGAACCAGTTTCTTTAACAGAATGTCCGGACGGATTGAGTTAAAGGCTGAGCTAAAGTCCACGAATAGCAATCTGGCATATGCCCCTCTGTTCTCAAGATGCCTCAAAAGAAGGTGCAGAATAGTAGACACGGCATCATTCGTACTACGGTTTTTAGTGTAGGCAAATTGATATTCATCCAGCGAAGCTTCCACCTCCTTGCGTAGTTTCTCGGCAATGATCTTCTCTAACCCTTTCATCACATTGGAGGTTAAGGCCACTGGTCTATAATCATTATCAACCTGGGGGCAGGGTTTTTTAGGAACCAGAATTATGATTGATTTCTTCCAGAGCCGCGGCACTTCTGTGTCTATGGACAGCTGGAAGAGAGGGTGCCAGGCTGGTGTTAGTTCCTCAGCAAAGGTTTTTAATAAATAAGCAGACATATTGTCTGGTCCAGTGGCTTTGTTTACTCGGACTGATCTGAAAACCCGAGTAACACTAGCTGAGTCAATTACCACCCTGTTATTAGGATCATGCTGCAGATTGCACAGCAATTCATTACACTCTTTTGAAGTGTCCACTTCAAAGCGCATATAGAAATCATTTAGCTCCCTTGCCCTCGCATTCTCATCAAGAGCTGACAGGGGCTTCTTCCTTGTGCCCATGTTTGTCATGGTGCGGATTGAGTCCCACAACCTCTTTGTGTTGGAATTAGACAGGGATTGCTCTGCCCGCTCTTTGTGCTTGGACCGTGCTGCTCTTAGTTGCCGGTTGAGATCCTTCTGGGCCAACTTTAGCCCAGCGTCGTCGCCAAGCCTATGGGCTCTTTTCTTCTTCCTTATACATTCAATAACTTCCTTCGTAATGTATGGCTTATTGTTTGCATATATTTTTACAGTTTTTTGAGGGATAATGTGCATGCAGAAGGAGACATAATCTGTTATTACTTCAGCAGCCTCATTAACATGTGTGTCTTGGAAGAAGACACTCCAGTCTGTGCAGAGAAAGCTTCCCTTGAGCTCCTCTACTTTGTCGTTTGACCAGACATTCATCGTTTTGATTTCTGGCTTGCTAGACTTAAAAGCTGACTTGTAAATAGGAAGTAGGTGTATCGCTTTATGGTCTGAGTTTCCCAGGGGAGGCAGGGCTCTTGCAGTGTAGGCGTCTTTAATATTTCCATAACATTTATCCAGGATATTGTTATTTCTCGTGCCACATTGAACATACTGATGAAAGCCAGGCAGTGATTTATCCATATTACAGTGATTTACGTCCCCGAGGATAAACATGGGGGCGTCAGGTTTGTCTTGTAAACGCTGGTGGATACAGTTTGTGATCTGTCTCGCAGCCTTCGCAGCATTCCCGTTTGGTGGCACATACACGACACACACAAAAATGTTGGTAAACTCTCTCGGGAGATAGTGTGGTCGCAGGGATATGCACATCAGCTCCAGATCGGGGTTGCAGAATCTGTCTTTTGTGGCGAAGTTCCGACACCAGCTGTCGCGAAGGTAGACGCAGAGACCGCCCCCTCTCTTTTTCCCGGAAGAGTCCACCCGATCCGCGCGTATGTGAGTGAACCCGTCAATTTGAATGAAATCATCCGGAACATCCGCGTGAAACCAGGTCTCGGTGAACACCAGCAAACCAGACTCACGATATTCGAAACTTGCTCCTACTTGGGTGCGCAGCTCGTCCAATTTGTTTTTGAGCGATCGCGGGTTGCAGAGCAGGATGGGCGGGAGTGGAAGTTTGACAGCTCTCCTTACCCGCTGTCGAACGCTTCCTCTCCTGCCCCGCTTCCTGATCCTCTTGGGACGGCTCGACGTTGGCGTGGGTCGCCGCTGTAATTCCACCGGAATGTCTTCCAACACGCTCGGCGACGGAGGAAGTTCATAGACCCGCAGGTTTAGGAGCTCGATCACGCTGTATTTGAGGTGTCCCGTGCTGGAGAGCACGCCGGCAAAACACTGTGCTGGTAGCCAGGATACCATCAGCCATACGAAAAAGAGAGGCTTCATTTTTCCCCAGATTGATGCATCAACGCTCAGATTGACGCACAAACACAAGCGCAGAGAAAATAGACGCTGTGTCCAGTGTGCAGAGCAACACAAAACTACATAACACACCACAAACAGCCAAACAGAGTGCAGCAGCAGGGGCCTTCCTCCATGTCGCCTGCAGAGCAGCGCCATCTTGGATTCTTGAATTGACACCCGATTGTTTTAGCATTTTATTGTGTTAACTGCATTTTATCGTGTTAACTTTTTTTATATTATTACATAGTTTATTGTCTTAACTGTGTATTTTTACATGTTATATTTTTAATTTAGTGCCATGCAGTTGTGGTTGTTTTTAAAATGCGCTATGACTAAAGTTGAGTTAAGCTGAGTCCCTGGAGTGCACAAGATCGTGTTTGCTGTAAAGACTTATTTGTTGGATCCGATCAATGATGTGGCATTGATCAGCAAATCACAACATTACAACTGATCACGATTTTTCATAAAAATGAAAATATTAGCCGATCAGATCTGTGTTAAGTCTCATAGAAATAACACTTTCACTGTTGATTTGTCTGTTCTTCTGAATTTTTTGACACGTTAGTTTCCCAATAAACTTTACGTTACAACATAACATATGTTTCAGTTCATCATTAAAGATACATATATACACATTTAAAAATGTCATTTCATTGATTAAAAATATTATGTATTATTACTGTGACACTTTCACCTGTTGATATGTTGTTGGCACCTGTCTTTAAGACGGCACAATGGAAAATAATGCAGGTCATACGGCAACGAGTATGTTGAATGGATGGATTCATGCCAACACTGAAAAGTTAATGCACTTTATTTTTAATGAGCTTCTGAAATAAATGGTTCTTTAATTAGTTAATAAATAATCGATAAATTAATAAATAAAAGCAGGTGGTGTGTTCATCTTCATTAACATTCTCCGAATCAATACTTGATCTCAATGCCTCCCAGTTGGCAACTATTCATTTTGTTTAATTGTGTGAGTGGACAAATGTTTTATCAATAACAGCCCCAGATTACTGCCGGAAGTTTGCAGCCATGTGTGGAATGACAATTCAGACAGTATTTAGTTTTGGCGAAGTTCACACAGTTCTGCTTCCTGAAGACCTCTGTTCAATCTGACTGCAAATTTTCATTTCAAGTCAAGTGGTATGATAACTTTGCCAGTCACCATTTTGAATGTTCAACCGCTGATATGTTCTTCAAAGCCTGAGGGATTTGTCCTTAATTATTTTGAATAATAACTATGTGAGATGCCTGATGTTAGTTATCACCTCAGCTACAGCAATACCACAAAAACCCTGTGGCATGGCCAACAACGATGGTGCCAGCTTGCAGAATAACCATGCTTCCAAAACAGCCCCCTGGGCTTCTGCACTGACGTTCCAGACACTGATCCTGAGGCGGTGGATTTAAGTAAATATATCTTGGGGCCTCATTGTTACAAAGGCAAAATGTATAGACTGTGGCAATATGGGAATAAAGCAATTACAAATATTTTCTTTCATTATGACCAGGTTTGGGCGGCCCGGTAGTCCAGTGGTTAGCACGTCGCCTTCACAGTGCAGAGGTACCGGGTTCGATTCCAGCTCCGGCCTCCCTGTGTGGAGTTTGCATGTTCTCCCCGGGCCTGCGTGGGTTTTCTCCGGGTACTCCGGTTTCCTCCCACATTCCAAAAAAAACATGCATGGCAGGCTGATTGAACACTCCAAATTGTCCCTAGGTGTGAGTGTGAGAGCGAATGTCCGTTTCTGTGTGCCCTGCGATTGGCTGGCAACTGGTTCAGGGTGTCCCCCGCCTACTGCCCGAAGACAGCTGGGATAGGCTCCAGCACCCCCCGCGACCCTAGTGAGGATGAAGCGGTTCGGAAAATGGATGGATGGAAAAAAAAACTAAAGTAACAGACGCAAAAAAACTGGTGATAAAATAAAAAGGACTGGACTTTGGAAAGATGTGACTCAGCAACAGGCACAAATGCAGAAAACATGAAGAATGAACTGACGAAGACTGAAATAAACCAGAGAACTAATTATATTCTGTGATTTTAATAGACCCCGACCGTGTTACGGCACATTTGTACGGCCTGTGCAACCTGAGGGCAGGCGGTTGAGTGACCGAGACAACAAGAGGCAAAATAGTGGCTAAGGCCATTCTATGTGTTTTATAAACACACACACACACACACACACACAGTGCTTTCTGTGTCCTTTGCATCAAACTAATTTGAATACCACACAGAGACAACCTAAGGGAATACAAAATGCAGTTTCTAAATGGCAAAGTAATTTATTTAGACACACGAAAAATAAAATAAAAATGAAAAAATCCAAGCCTACCTGTTCCTACGTGAAAACATAATTTTCCCTGAATGTAATAACGGGTTGTGCCACCGTTGGCAGCAGTAACTGAAACCGAGCATTTGCGGTAATTGGTGACAAATCTTTCAAATTACTGTGGAGGAATTTTGGCCCACTCTTCTTTGCAGAATTGCTTCAATTCCACCTAATTGGAGAGTTTACTAGGATGAACTGTCCGTTTCAGGTCACACACACCACAGCATCTCAATTGGATTCAAATCTGTAATTTAACTTTGCCACTCCAAAACCTTAATTCAGCCCCCCCACCCCACCCCGATTCAGAAATGGACTTGTTGCCGTGTTGTGGACCGTTGTCCTCCTACATGATCCAAGAGCACTTGAGTTTGAGAGCGCAAACTGATTGCTGGATGCTCTCCTTAAGGATTTTCTGGTAGACAGCAGAATTCATTTTACCATCAATCACAGCAAGTTGTCCTGGTCCTCAGACCATCACATTGACACCACCATGCTCGCATAATATTCTTCGAACAAATGTTGTGACATGTTTACCCCATTAGTAACAGGCCGTACATCTTCCAAAAAGTTCAATTTTGACTCATCAGTCCACAGAATGTTTTTCCAAAAGTCTTGACGATCATCAAGATGTCTTTTTGCAAATGTCTTTTTGTGTTCTTTTTTGGATAGCAGTGGTTTTAGCCTGGGAATTATCCCTTGGATGCCATTTTTGCCAGTGCTTTCTGATGGAAGAGTCGTGAACACTGAACTGAACTGAGGCCAGCGAGGTCTGAAATTATTTGTGTGTTGTTGCAGGTTCTTTTGCAGCTCCTGGATGAGTTGTCGTCGCACTCGTGGAGTAATTTTATCTGTTTGACCGCTACTGGGAATGGGTGACACTGTTCCCAGTTTTATCCACTTGTGGATAATGACTCTGACAGCGATTTGCTGAAGCCCCAGAGTCTAGGAAATTGCTTTGTAACCTTTTCCAGCCTGACAGATTTCAATATTGTTTTTGTTTTTTTTCAAATTTCCTCTTGAATTTATTCGGATCGTGGCATGATATATTTGTTTCTTGAGATCTCGTGGACCACTTTGTCAGTTTTTTTTAATGCCTTAATAAATTAAAGTGGCATTTAGAAGCTGTGTTCTGTATTTCCATGAGCAGTCTCTGTATGATTTTAAAATTGGTTTGATGAACTGAAATCTTTTTATGTGATAAATATGCAAAGTACACATACATCACTGGGTCTCAATACATTTTAGAGTTCTTTTTAAGAGCCTATTATTTGTTTTAATTTTTTTTAAATGCCTCTACGCCGATGCACCTGACCGTTGTCTCAGGTCTGTGAACCAGACACGACAGCTCCTCTTCTTTTGTGACTCAAGTAAGCCTGTATCAAAACACAAGACACAAGACCCACTCCATCCATTTTCAACACCGCTGAACCTGTACCGGGTCGCGGAGGTGCTTGAGTCTATCCTAGCTAACTGCGGGCGAAAGGCAGACGACATCTCAAACTGGTTGCCAGTCAGTTGCAGTGCACATCACAAGGTGACAGTGCTCTCTTTTTTCTTAGTTCATGTATGAACATCCATTATCCACCATTAATTTGTCTTCCCTCTCCTCGGCCACTTATTCCAAGCTTCTCACCTTATCTCCAAGGGAGAGCCCTGACACCCTGCAGAGGAAACAAATTTCAGCCACTCATATCCAGGATCTCGCTCTTTTAGTCATGACCCATAGCTCGTGACCAGAGTTGGGGGTTTGACCAGATCAACCGGTAAATTGAGAGCTTCACCTTTTGGCTCAGCTTCGACTTTGACACGACAGACCGATAAAAAGTGCGCATCACATCAGATGCTGTACCAATCGGCCTGCCAATGTCCCTCTCCCTCCTGCCCTCACTCTTGCACAAGAACCGAAGATACTTCAACTCCTCCACTTGGGACATGATCTCATCCCCGACCCAGAGAAGGCACTCCAATCTTTTCCCACTGAGCACCATTGTTTCAGATTTGGAGGTGCTGATCTTCATCCTCAGTTTGGTGTGTCTCCACCTACTGCCCTACAACTGGGATAAGCTCCAGCACGCCCCATGACCCTTGTGAGGATAAGCGTATCAGAAAATGTATGGATTTTCATCCCAACAACTTCACACTCGGCTGTGAACTGCTGCAGTGAGAGTTGCTTGAAGAAGCCAACAGCACCAAATCATCTGCAAAAAGCAGGGATGCAATACTACTGAGGCCACCCCCCCTCAACGCCTCGGCTGCGCCAAAAAATTATGTACATAAAGTTTATGAACAGAATCAGTGAACAAATAGTAATAGAACCAGGCTTGCAAAAACCATAAGCATCTAACTATCTATTTCATTTGTATTGCACAACAAGGTCCAATTGTCTATCTGTCTTCCTATACATATATCCATCCATCCATTTTCCGAACCGCTTCATCCTCACTAGGGTCGCGGGGGGTGCTGGAGCCTATCCCAGCCGTCTTCGGGCAGTAGGCGGGGGACACCCTGAATCGGTTGCCAGCCAATCGCAGTGCACACAGAGACGAACAACCATCCACTCTCACACTCATACCTAGGGACAATTTAGAGTGCCCATGCATGTTTTTTGGAATGTGGGAGGAAACCGGAGCACCCGGAGAAAACCCACGCAGGCCCGGGGAGAACATGCAAACTCCACACAGGGAGGCCGGAGCTGGAATTGAACCCGGTACCTCTGCACTGTGAAGCCGACGTGCTAACCACTGGACTACCGGGCAGCCCCCTATACATATATCTAACTCTCCAATCATCCATCTATCCATCCATCCAATTGACTGTGACAGATGAAAAGCTAGTGGCCAAGTAGATTATAATCGAAGTGGGTGTTTTGAGTGGAATATAGGGCAATATTAGCCGCAATCCCAATAAAGAATTGCAGCAATTAATGACTGAAAGCTATGTAAGTTAAACAATTTAAAAACAGACCAGAAAGCATAGCGTGTCTGATGAATGGTTTCACTGTATGTTGTGATACATCTAACTTTAGAAGCTGTATTATACACTGCAATTAGAGTACTTCAACATCTCCTGGCTGTTTTAAAAAGTACCTGTGTTTGATTTGTGGATAGCTTTTCATCTACCTCTTATTCATTTTTTAATGATACAGTTTTTGAGTTTTTATGATACATATTTGGTCTGACCTTGTTTTAATATTGCACCCAACAAATACCATGTATTAAAAAAAATAAAACTACCTGTAATATTAAAACTAAGAAAAACTAAACTGAAATGAAACATTTTGGGGAAAAAAATTCAAACAAATAAAAATGAACAAACCTGTTCTAAAAACTAATTTACAGTTTTGATTTGATCAACTTTAGTGATGGTGTAGTAATACACTCGCCTGACTTGTCTGCAGGAAGCACGAGATCGGTTTCCACTCAGTGACTGTGTGGATGTGGGTGTGAATGGTTGTTCGCCTCTATACGTGCCCTGCAACTGACTGGCGACCAGCTCAGTGTGGAATACGCAATTGACCCGAAGTTAGTGAGGAAAGGATCCAGCAAGTTCCCGTGACCCTGTCGTGGCATTGAAAATGGATGGATGGATGAATTTGAAAAACAAAAGGCCATATAAATCAAAACTAATTTGAATTAAAAAAAAAATCTAGAACTATTATAACCCTGATTCCAATGTGTGTGTGTGTGTGTGTATACACACACATACACACATATTGCCAGGATGAGTGCCTCTGTGCTGTCCTTCAGGCCAGCCCTCTCTAGCCACTGATAGGACCTCTTGAGATCAGCCACTTCAGTTATGGTCTGGTGGTACATCCCGTGTAGGGGCTCGTGCTCCCATGATGGTCCCACTTCCAGCACCTCATCCTCTGTTCCCCATTGTCTGAGACATTCTCTGAGTACATCATCCGTTGGAGCCTTCTCCTTGATGTATTCATGGAGCTTGGATGTTTCATCCTGGACAGTGGCTCTTACACTCACTGGTCCCCCTCCATGTTTAGGGCTTGCGTACAGTCTCAGGGTGCTGTATTTGGGATGGAACCCTCCATGCATGGTTAGGAGCTTTCGGGTCTTAACATCCATGGTCTGAATTTCTTCCTTTGGCCACCTTATTATTCCTGCAGGGTATCTGATCCCTGGCAGGGCATGGCTGTTGCCCGGTCTTGTTCTTGCCATTGAGCTGGCTTCTTAGGACTTGCCTCACCCGCTGGCGGTATTTGGCCATAGCCGCTTTCCTTGTTGCCAGTTTGAGGTTGCTATTGGCTTGTGGTCTACCGAGGTACTTGTAGCTGTCCTAAATGTCTGCTATTTTTCCTTCAGAGAGTGAGACCCCTTCAGTGTGGACTACCTTGCCTCTCGTAGTCACCATCTAACTACATTTCTCAAGCCCGAATGACATCCCGATGTCACTGCTGTAGATCCTGGTTGTGTGGATCAGGGAGTCTATCTCCCTTTCACTCTTACAGCTTTATGTCATCCCGGTAGAGGAGGTGACTGATCGTAGCTCCATTTCTGAGGCGATATCCATAGCCAGTGTTGGCGATTATTTGGCTTTGGGGATTCAGTCCCATGCAACAACAACAGTGGGGAGAGTGCATCACCTTAGTATATGCCACATTTGATGGACACTTTGGTAAGTGGCTTGCCATTGGTGTTAAGTGTGGTTTTCCACATCCTCATTGAGTTCGCAACAAAGGCTCTTGGGGTCCTGTTCACCTTATACAACTCCAAGCATTCAGTGATCCATGTGTGTGGCATTGAGTCATAGACTTTCTTGTAATCAATCCAGGCTGTCCACAGGTTGGTACGTTGGGACCTCCAGTATTGTGCGACTGTTCTGTCAACCAGGAGCTGATGTTTGGCTCCTCTGGTATCTCTACCAATGCCCTTCTGTGCTTCGCTCATGTATTGATCAATGTGTTCACTGATCTTAGCTGCAATGATGCCTGACATGAGCATCCATGTTGTGGAGAGACGGGTTATTGGTTGATAGTTGGATGTGACTGCACCCTTTGAGGGTCCTGTATGTCTGTCACGGTTATGGTAACTGGGTTCTTTTCATGGAGGTGGCTGTGCTCCTCTTTCAGAGTCACCAGCCATTGTGCACTGCTGTTATGTGCGACCTCCTTCTCCCATTTGCCTTTCCAGTACCTTTCAGTTTCCAGTCTAGGTGGGTCTGCTCTGCTGTTAGAGCCCTGCCACTGGAAGTACACCTTTGTAGGTTGTGTTGTTTATTCGTCTGGCCTCATTCTCTTTCGTGTACCTCTTTAGGCGACTGGACAAGACTTGGAGCCTTTGTTTTGCAGTTTCGAATGCTTCAGGTACAGTCATCTGGATGTACCTCTCGGGTTTCGTCTTTTTCATCACATCTCTCTGCCCCTCCGTCAATTGACTCACATCTTCCTTGATCTTAGTCTCCAACAGTCTTTTCCATGGTGGGTAACGTATTTCATGGCTCCCATGGTTGCTCTTGTTTGTTTGTTGAACATATAAAACATCCATCCATCCAATTTCCGAACCGCTTTATCCTCACTAGGGTCGCGGGGATGCTGGAGCCTATCCCAGCTGTCTTCGGGCAGTAGGCAGGGGGACACCCTGAATCAGTCGCCAGCCAATCGCAGGGCACACAGAGACGAACAACCATCAACGCCCACACTCACACCTAGGGACAATTTAGAATGTTCAATCAGCCTGCCATGCATGTTTTTGGAATGTGGGAGGAAACCGGAGTACCCAGAGAAAACCCACGCAGGCTCGGGGAGAACATGCAAACTCCACACAGGGAGGCCGGAGCTGGAATTGAACCCAGTATCCCTGCACTATGAAGTCGACGTGCTAACCACTGGACAACCGGGCCGCCCCATATAAAATATTCAATACAATAATAAATTGACAAAAGTGAAGGTAAGTCGAAATTGTAAAAAGGAAAAGAAAAAACAGTCATAATCACATTTTTATGTTCAAAGGAGTAGGAAGAAGTAAAAAACGTATCTAGTCCAACCCCTTGTTATATAGTAAGATGTGAATTTATCTTTTTTCAATCCAAAAAGAAAGGAAGAATCTACATATTATCAAATGCTTTTACCCTTATGTGTACTGTACTTCTCTACACAACATTATTGCACATTTATATATCAATTTTCTCATATTCATAATACATACTGCATTTCATTAATACATGTAATAAATTGATCAATGTAATTCTGATGTATTACTATATTTTATAAACATATCAAATTTATCAGTTTAATTCTGATTTGTGTAGTTTTTTTGTACTAATCCTTTGAATTTGTTTTTGAACTTGACAAGTGATTTACTCATTTTCAGGTCCGTTTTGAAATTATTCCACAGATTGACACCGATTACTGGATTATTGGATTTTTTTGTATTGGTTAATACCTCTTAAATTATAACAACTTTCTCTAATTTCAAAAAGCTTCTGGGTGTTTTGGCAAAGGAGGTTGTTATGTGCTTTGTACATTATTTGGGCGATTTTGAAGTCAACCAGGTCATACAATTTCATTGTGTTTAATTTGATGAATAGTGGATTCGTAGGCCCCTCCGTGAGCCGTCACCTTACCGTGGTGGAGGGGTTTGCGTGCCCCAATGATCCTAGGGGCTAAGTTGTCCGGGGCTTTATGCCCCTGGCAGGGTCACCCATGGCAAACAGGTCCTAGGTGAGGGACCAGACAAAGCATGGCTCAAAAAGATCCCTTATGACGAGTTACATAAATGGAGCCAAGTTTCCCTTGCCCGGACGCGGGTCACCGGGGCCTCCCTCTGGAGCCAGGCCTGGAGGCGGGGCCCGTTGGCGAGCGCCTGGTGGCCGGGCCTATACCCATGGGGCCCGGCCGGGCTCAGCCCGAAGAGATAACGTGGGTCCCCCTTCTCATGGGCTCACCACCCATGGGAGGGGCCAAAGGGGTCGGGTGCAGTGCGAGCTGGGCAGCAGCCAAAGGAGGGGACCCTGGCGGTCCGATCCTCGGCTACAGAAGCTAGCTCTAGGGACATGGAATGTCACCTCTCTTGCAGGGAAGGAGCCCGAGCTGGTGTGCGAGGTGGAGAAGTTCCGACTGGATATAGTCGGACTTACCTCCACACACAGCCTGGGTTCTGGTACCAGTTCTCTCGAGAGGGGTTGGACTCTCTTCCACTCTGGAGTTGCCCACGGTGAGAGGCGCAGAGCAGGTGTGGGCATACTCATTGCCCCCCGGCTCAGTCCCTGTACATTGGGGTTCACACCGGTAGACGAGAGGGTTGCCTCCCTCCGCCTTCAAGTGGGGGGACGGGTCCTGACTGTTGTTTGTGCGTACGCACCCAACAGCAGTTCAGCGTACCCACCCTTTTTGGAGTCCTTGGAGGGTGTGCTGGAGAGTACTCCTGCTGGGGACTCCCTTGTTCTGCTGGGGGACTTCAATGCTCACGTGGGCAATGACAGTGAGACCTGGAGGGGCGTGATTGGGAAGAACGGCCCCCCCGATCAGAACTCGAGTGGTGTTTTGTTATTGGACTTCTGTGCTCGTCACGGATTGTCCATAACAAACACCTTGTTCAAACATAAGGGTGTCCATACGTGTACTTGGCACCAGGACACCCTTGGCCGCAGTTCGATGATTGACTTTGTGGTTGTATCATCGGATTTGCGGCCGCATGTTTTGGACACTCGGGTGAAGAGAGGGGCGGAGCTGTCAACTGATCACCACCTGGTGGTGAGTAGGCGCCGATGGTGGGGGAAGATGCCGGTCCGTCCTGGCAGACCCAAACGTATTGTGAGGGTTTGTTGGGAGCGTCTTGCGGAATCCCCTGTCAGAAGGAGCTTTCACTCCCATCTCCGACAGAGCTTTTCCCATGTTCCGGGGGAGGTGGGGGACATTGAGTCAGAGTGGACCATGTTCCGTGCCTCTATTGTTGAGGCGGCCAATCTGAGTTGTGGCCGTAAGGTGGTTGGTGCCTGTCGTGGCGGCAACCCCCGTACTCGCTGGTGGACACCAGCAGTAAGGGATGCCGTCAAGCTGAAGAAGGAGTCCTATCGGGCCTTCATGGCCTGTGGGACACCAGAGGCAGCTGACAGGTATCGACTGGCCAAGCGGAATGCAGCTTCGGTGGTCGTCGAAGCAAAAAGTCGGGCATGGGAAGAGTTCGGTGAGGCCATGGAAGCCGACTTCCGGACGGCTTCGAGGAAATTCTGGTCCACCATCCGGCGTCTCAGGAGGGTGAAACAGTGCACCACTAACACTGTGTACAGTGGGGATGGGGCGCTGTTGACCTCGACTTGGGACGTTGTGAGCCGGTGGGCGGAATACTTCGAAGACCTCCTCAACTCCACCAGCACGCCTTCCTTGGAGGAAGCAGAGTCTGGGGACTCTGAGGTGGGCTCTCCAAACTCTGTGGTCGAAGTCACCGATGTGGTTAAAAAGCTCCTCGGTGGCAAGGCCTCGGGGGTGGATGAGATCCGCCCGGAGTTCCTCAAGGCTCTGGATGTTGTAGGGCTGTCCTGGTTGACACACCTCTGCAACATCGCGTGGTCATCGGGGAGAGTGCCTCTGGATTGGCAGACCGGGGTGGTGGTCCCTCTGTTTAAAAAGGGGGACCGGAGGGTGTGTTCCAACTACAGAGGGATCACACTCCTCAGCCTCCCTGGTAAAGTCTATTCAGGGGTGTTGGAGAGGAGGGTCCGTCAGGAAGTCGAGCCTCAGATTGAGGAGGAGCAGTGTGGTTTTCGTCCCGGCCGTGGAACAGTGGACCAGCTCTACACCCTTAGCAGGGTCCTCGAGGGTATGTGGGAATTCGCCCAACCGGTCCATATGTGTTTTGTGGACTTGGAGAAGGCGTTTGACCGTGTCCCTCGGGGGGTTCTGTGGGGGGTGCTTCGGGAGTATGGGGTACCGAGCCCCTTGATACGGGCTGTTCGGTCCCTATACTGCCGATGTCAGAGTTTGGTTCGCATTGCCGGCAATAAGTCGGAATCGTTCCCAGTGAGGGTCGGACTCCGCCAAGGCTGCCCTTTGTCGCCGATTCTGTTCATCACCTTTATGGACAGAATTTCTAGGCGCAGCCGAAGCGTTGAGGGAGTCCTTTTTGGTAGCCTCAGTATTGCATCTCTGCTTTTTGCAGATGATGTGGTACTGTTGGCTCCTTCAAGCAGGGCTCTCCAACTCTCACTGGAGCATTTCGCAGCCGAGTGTGAAGCGGTTGGGATGAAAATCAGCACCTCCAAATCTGAAACCATGGTCCTCAGTCGGAAAAGGGTGGAGTGCCCACTCCGGGTCGGGGAGGGGATCTTGCCCCAAGTGGAGGAGTTTAAGTATCTCGGGGTCTTGTTCACGAATGAGGGCAGGAGGGAGCGAGAGATCGACAGGCGGATCGGTGCAGCGTCTGCTGTAATGCGGACGTTGTATCGGTCCGTCGTGGTAAAGAAGGAGCTGAGCCAAAGGGCACGTTCCAACCCTCATCTATGGTCACGAGCAGTGGGTCGTGACCGAAAGAACGAGATCCCGGATACAAGCGGCCGAAACGAGTTTTCTCCGCAGGGTGTCCGGGCTCTCCCTTAGAGATAAGGTGAGAAGCTCGGTCATCCGGGAGGGGCTCAGAGTCGAGCCGCTTCTCCTCCACATCGAGAGGAGCCAGATGAGGTGGCTCGGGCATCTGATTAGGATGCCTCCTGAACGCCTCCCTGGTGAGGTGTTCCGGGCATGTCCCACTGGGAGGAGACCCCGAGGACGACCCAGGACACGCTGGAGAGACTATGTCACCCAGCTGGCCTGGGAACGCCTCGGGATCCCCCGGGAAGAGCTGGAAGAAGTGGCTGGGGAGAGGGAAGTCTGGGCTTCCCTGCTAAAGCTGCTGCCCCCGCGACCCGACCTCGGATAAGCGGTAGAAGATGGATGGATGGATGGATGGATTCGTAGGTTCTGTACATTTAAATCTATTTATTATTCTGATTGCTTTTTTTGTAGTTTTAAAACAGGCAGTGTGTTTGTTTTATGGACGTTTCCCCATATTTCCACACAGTAGGTCATATATGGAAGTAATAATGAGTACTATAATTTATTAAGTCTGTTGTTTGTTTGTTTTTATGTCCATTTGGGTTTAATAAGTCGATGTTAAAGTTGCCACATATTATTCATGTTTTCTTATCATTGGAATAACTCGTAATAAAAAAAAACTAACAGATATGCTATGTGTCCAGACAAGATCCTGGTGTCCTATAAATGCAATTTATGATGACATTTGATGCATGTTTAATATATATGTCAATAGTTAGGCATTCCATTAGGTTCTCTGTTGTGTTATATTGCCCCCTCCTTTTTTGTTTTCCCTATTAGTTGCAAACATTTCATATCCTTCCATTTTCATTTCACTTGTTTTTTCATCGTCAAGCCAAGTTTCTGATATGGCTATTATTCTAAATTTATTGAATTTAGTTAAGTATTCTTGGATTTTTGTGAAGTTTTTATAGAGACTTCTGCTGTTTAAGTGTATCCCTGAAAGTGTATTTTTCAGTTCTACATTTGTGTTGAATTATTTTTCTGTATAATACTTGGAGTTTATGATGCTGTGATTATGATTGAAGAAATTATTGTCCGGGTCCAAGTGGTTCTCAGGGTCGAACGTCTTGTGGTCAGCATAATCAAAGGTTTTGAAGTCCATGTTTTTGTTGTGTATTTCCTATATCAGTAAAGTCAGAGTTTTTTGTCTGGTGGTGATCAGTTCTCAGCATGGCACATGTTGAACTCGAGCCTGTTGTAGTGCAGTACTGGTGCGGGGGTGGACTATGAATTTGTCGTGCCTAAAGTAGTCAATTTCCCCTCTTTCACGTGCAGCTTTTAGTTTTGAGAGCAGTTCTTTTCTTTTTTGATGCACGACATCTGTATAGTCTTCATTGATGTAGATTTTGGTGCCTTTTAAATATTGTGTAAAATTTTTGTTTTGTCCTTATATTTTTCAAATTTCACCACCACTGGTCTTGTTCGAAGTCTTCCCGATTCATGTCTTCCCGTGCGGTGGGCTCTTTCCACCTCGATTGTCTCCTTTATCTGCAGTTGAATGTTGAAGATTTTTTGCACGTTCTGCTCTGTTTCGGTCCACGTTTCTCCTTGTGTTTCCTCAATTCCTTCAATTATTAAGTTGTTTCTTTTTAATTGTCCCTCTAAATAGTCCATCTTACAGGCTGTCACATATTTTATATATTTCAGTCTGCATGTTTTTACCGTGGTCAGTTCCATTCATTTGCTGTTTTTTAATGTCATCTACCTCCTTTTGGGTGAAGTCGTGTGTTTGTTGTGTCAAGTATCATCTTGACAAATCCTTTGAAGTGTTCCTGTTGTTGCTGCATGAGCGCCGTAAAAACCTCTTTTTGTTGCAGGAGTAATTCATTGACTTGCGTGACGGTCATCAATTCTTCGTCCTGCTTTGCATCTTGTTTCTGTTTGGGAGGCATCTTTCGGGCTTTGTTGCTAGCCGGCTGTCAGCTAGCAACAAAGACGTGTCCAGTGGACTTGATGACAAGCCGGATGTTACTGACGTGGCAGTAGGTTTTTTAGCTTCCCCGGGCAATACAGCCACGGTTATCGAGTGAATTCTTCGGCCGTTGCTGCCGGGTTCACTGTTCGGTTAGTTGGCTTTAAGTGGTGGCCCCAGATGCTTGTGCCGGACCCAAAGGGACGACTGCCATTGGAGTTCAGAACAAATCCACTCGTTCGCTCACGCTGGTTGGCTCTCGCAAGCTTACGCTGCCTCGGTGGTCGAGTGAGTTCAGCCGCCGCTGCTGCTGCTGTTGTTGTTGTTGTTGTTGAGCACTCAGTTTCAAGGGTTTTAGTGTATTGTACTCATAGTTCTCCCGGCTGCGACACGTCTGGTAGGTCTTCCTTTTCTTCCTATCTCTCCCAGATCTTCAGTGCGAGGCCAGGCAGGCAGTGTTAGAACATCGGCAGGCACAGGTGGAGATGTCGGTTGGTGTATCCGGGGGCTGTCGAAGAAGACATGGTCCACTGTCTCATCCCCCATACCACATTTCCTACAGAGCTGGTCAATAGCCCTCTTGATCTTGTAGAGCCAGTATTTGAGCTCTTAATGGTGGCCTGACCTCAGTCTGCTTAAAGTCACCTGTTTCTTCCTAGAGAGGTTTTTCTCTTTGTCCCCTCTAAGTTTTTCACCCTTCTGTCCATAGATTCTCTTTACCCTCTCATGCTTGATTGACTGGTTTCCGGTAGCTCATCGTATAGCTGCCTTTGCCGAGTCGTAGTGCCAACTAGTCTTGGATTGGTCGAGTTTGGCCCCCTCTTTGGCCATCTCGTCAGCTGCTTCATTACGATGGACACCACAGTGGCTGGGGCACCAAGTAAACGTGACATGGCAGCCTCTCTGGTTCAGTGCACTTAGCGTCTTCATGACGTTGCTTTCGTCCTCATTGCTTGGTGGGAAGGCTGGGTGAAGGTTTTGGAGCTTAAGGAAGACTGACTGGCTGTCCGTTATGACGCGAACCTCGCTCCATTCTGGTTAGGGTTAGGGTTAGGGTCTCGAGTATTATTTGCAGGGCTGATGACAATGCCTTCTCTTCTGCTTGAAATGATGAACACCAGCTGCCGGCCGGAACTGCTTTAGGCTGGAGGACCGTAGGGTCGCTTGGTGGGCCGGTGGTGACTATTATGCCTCCACCCCCTATTGCGTTTCCATCTTGGGCTGAACCGTCCGTGTAAATTGTCACGTCAAACTCTCCCAGTTATTATCCAGTCGTTGAATGACGGCGTCTATGTTGGCAACTGCTTCCGCTTTGGTGTCGAACTTGCATTCAATCTCGTGATCTCCCAGTTCTAGCCAAGGGGGTAGCAGTGCTGGTTGTGTTTGCGGATTGTTGTACCCAAAGATCTTCTTCCACTTCTCTTTCACTCTCTTCCTCCAGCTTTCTTTCTTTGTTCTCTGCCGGACTATCTTGGTGGCCAGCTGGTGTCTGGGGTTCACTTCCTCTCGCAGGAGTGACTTCTCCATGGCAATCGTAGTGAGTTGAGTCGATCGGGTTTTGATGGAGGGAAGGTTGGCTTCCGCCAGAATCGCCTCAGTTGGGGTGGACATCAATTGACCCATTATCGCTCTCCCCGCGTAGCGTTGGTTGGTCTCCAGCTTCTCCATCGTCGTCTGCGACACCCATGGGAGCCAGGCCGCTGTCGCATATTCGATGGTCGAGCGACCCGTTGTAATATAGGTGCTGCGTAGGGTAGATTTATCATACCCCCAGTCTGTAGATGCTCGTCCCCTTAAGGCTCTCGCCTGTCTTTTAACTTTGTTGCCAACGATGGTTGCATGTTTGCTGAAGGTCATTTGTCAGTCATAGGTAACTCCGAGGAATTTCGGGTTTGCATTGAACCGTATGGCTTGACCGTTCAGGGAGAGGGAGGGAATCCACCTCGCCTCATGGGAGTTAGTACTAAAGAAGACTTAGATGCCGAGAGTGTCATCTTCCACTTGTCACTCCAGTCGTTTATGGCGTCTAGTGCCCCTTGGGGCCTTCTCTCAGTTGCTGCTAGATCAGTGTCCTGTACCCAGATCGCCACGTCGTCTGCGAACATGCTGACTTGAGGTTCACCAGGTCCAACTGTAAGGTCGTCTATGTAAAATAGGAATAGCAGTGGCGAGAGCACCGACCCTTGGGGAACGCATTCCTTGAAGATAACTTGTTTTTGCTTTTTTCTCCTTCAAAGGTCACCCAATTCACTCTGTTAGCAAGCCATGCTTGAATCCATTTCACGAGGTGAGCAGGGACTCCTTTCTGGTGCATTTTGAGGAGGAGGGCGTCACGCCAGACTCGATCATAGGCCTTTGAGTAGTCTATGAGGGTAAGGACGGTTCTCTGCATGGGATTGCATTGGAAGGCGTCACTGACGGATTGTGACAGTCTCAGGAGTTGATCCTCCGTACTACGGCCGTGTCGGAAGCCCGATTGGTTCTCTGACAGGAGGTGGTGCGTTTCCGCTATGTAGCGAAGGCGATTATAACAATCCTCTCCATTAACTTCCCTATCACCGACGTCTGTGAGATTGGGCGGTAACTATCCATTAGTTTTGGATCCTTTCCTGCTTTTGGTACTGGTCTAATATCGGCTACTCGCCAGCCCTGTGGGATTTTGATTGTTGACCAGGAGATGTTGAAGGTTCCAACCGGTCCCAGATGGTGGAGGAAGCGCGGGTGTATTGAGTCTGGGCCAGCTG
Source organism: Hippocampus abdominalis (assembly GCA_018466805.1). NCBI lineage: Eukaryota > Metazoa > Chordata > Actinopteri > Syngnathiformes > Syngnathidae > Hippocampus > Hippocampus abdominalis. The sequence continues at coordinate 20,107,324 of CM031706.1, read as the reverse complement.
CTTTAGTAGGATTAAGGCTTTTTATCGCTGCTTCAAGTTCGGACATCGTGAAGTCTTGATCGACTTCTCTATTCGCTTATTCGTTCTTCCTCAGTCCAAACGGTCGTTTTTTAAATTTTTTTTGCCTTGCACCAGCTTCAGGGAGCTCACATTCTTGTATTGTTTGACAAAGACATTTGCTTTTTGCCTTTGACTAGCATACTGTCTTTCGACGTCAGAAATTACTCTTGCTGGGTCATCTTTCTTGGAGGTTGTTAGGCTCCTGAAAACGTCCCACATCTTTTTTGTTCCCTGAGCTTCAATCACTTTTCGTTTCCAGATTTCCTCTCGTTGGTCAGGTCCGCAAGTTTCATCCTTCACGGAAGTTAACTGAGTAGATGCCTTCCTTCATTCTCGCCTCATCTCTCTCCTTCTCCACCTCAGTTATTTCTTTTGTTCTCCAGCACTCCCCAGTCATTCCTACGGCTTTCGTGCCAATGTTTCTCCTGGCCGAATTTAGTAGGGCAACAGTGATCTCTACGGTCAAGTGTTAGGTGTCGGATATTGGTGACAGCTCATCGCCCACGTCCTGTGAAAAATCTTTAAGACATTCTTCCTTCCAGTTTCATAGCAGCCTTTTCTGGCACTTAATCCGTTCGTTCGGCAGGTCCAAGGTGATGAGAATTGGGCGGTGGTCGGAGGCTAGGAAGTCACAGGGTGTCCAGTCACATTTGTTCATGAGGGTCTCGTGTGCGACGGTTATATCCGGTGAGGAAAACGACCCTGTGGCTGGGTCCTGGCGGGTTGGCTGCTCATCGTTCAGAAAGAAACCGTTTGCGTCAAGGACTTTTTCAGCCAGCAATCCTCCTCTTTCATCATGTCTGTTCCGTGAGTCCCAAAGGGAGTCATGAGCGTTTAGGTCAGCACAGATAAGTTCGTTCTCACCTATCTCGCAATATAGTTCTTCAAAGGAGAACCCAACTCGTTGGAGATAGGGAGAGTTTTCAGGGGGTAGGTACCAGTTGTTAATTCGTATTGATTCATTAGATGGCAGAGGGATGTCGATTGACTGTTGCTCAAAATGCGGGCGGGGCTCTAGTCAGCAGCGGTGCTATCCTGTAGGGCAGGGTCTTCCGTACAAAGATTAGCAATCCGCCTCCTCTGGCCTCGCCCTGTATATGCCAATCTTGTCGAATAGCTGCATATTGGCGGAGCTCAGGTGTCCTGTCACTTGGGAGGAGTTTAGTTTCTTGGATACAGGCTACATCAATTTTCAGACTAGCTAGACGATCCTTGAGAAGGGGTAGTTCTCGGAATATCCCGTTCGCGTTCCATTGAAGGATGCGGAGCTGCTGTTGGGTTATACCTTTCGATTTTTTGTCGAGCTCATGTTTAATTGAACTGACTTCATCTATAGGTTGATCGTTCTCCAAGCAAGCTTTGCAGCGCCATTGGGGTGTGGCTCTTTGCATCAGAATTGTTGTCTAGTAGTTGCCATACATTGAAAGTGGAAGTTACCTTTACAATTGGTGCAAACCAGCCTGTTGACACCCCAGCCTATACGTTTTCGACATTCTTTGCAAGGCGCCCCATCTAGTGGTGTGGTTTCATGTTGCGTTACTTAAGAATTGTGGCTGATATTTGGGGAGTTGCTGTTGACTGGGGAGTCTGGATCTGCTCTTGCTTCATTACTTTGGGTATTCCAGCTTCTTTGATTGTTTCTCACCAGGGTCCTTTCTCTCCTGTTCAGCCCTGTGCAGCTCAGATGGTACTGCTCTCCACAACTCTCACAGACAGCTCTCGGTCTGTTCCTTCTGATTGTGCGGAGGCATTTATTGCAGATTGCCGCTCCTCTTGGTGGGGGGGATGCAGCTTGAGTGTTGGGGGAGGGTTGCGTGTGTGGGTTGGGTAGATTGGGCGTTATGTACAGGGTTTGGGGGATTGTGTGTGGTTGGTGTTTGTGGTGTTGGTGTAAGGGGGGTGGGGTTTATGGTTTGGTGTGTGTTGGGGTGGTGTAGGGTGTTGTTGCAGCAATTCCAGGTTCTGCGGCCGTTCTTGAGCCCTTCTCTCTCCATTCTCGTCAACTGGGTGCAGGATAAGTGTGAAGGTTGTGCACAGGCGATACATGTGGCGCGGTGTTGTGTTTGTCTGATAATTTCTTTGCACATTTTGCAATTGAAACGGATGTTTGCTTGTGGGTCACAGAAGTTGCAGGCTAAAGTGTCAGGGACTAGGTTTTTGATCACGTTCCTGGTCAGTCCACAGCATTTCTGGTGGAAGGGTTCTTTCTTTAAGGTTCTCGACACTGGTTACACTGGATAGATACTTTGGAGATGGTCTTCTTGCAGGACCGGCATTTGTAGGTCGGTCCTGGGTTCCGCTCGATGTCCCGGCTCTTAGAAGAAGGAGGCGGGGCATCAGACCCGGGAGTCCATACGAGATGGCCCAGCTGGTTGATCGCCCGAGGGTAGGGCTTGTGGTCCTCGGACGTAAGAAAAAACCCTTGGAACTGGGTGTGGTTGAAAGTCAAGTTGGTACTCTGGTTGGAGCACGCGCCGAACGCCTCTTGCCTGCTGACTTTCGTGTTGGGCTCCTGCTGCCGTGTTCGCTGATCAGCCGGTTGGCCTTCCAGGGGTGGACTCAGCTGCTCGTGCCGGACCAATGGGTCGACTGCCACTGGAGCTTCAAACGAACGCTGGCTGCTCGCTCACGCTGACTGGCTGCTCGCTCGCTCGCTCACGCTTATAGCCAAGCATCTCCGGGATCATTGATGTTCAAGCGTATATACCATATTACACCTGTCCTCCAACATCTCCACTGGCTCCCCATTATACACCGCATTCTCCTGCATTCGCCATCCATCTTGCTCCATACCTGTCGCTACACCTGTCCGCTCTCTCTTCGCTCTTCCTCCTCTCTCCTCCTACTGTCCCCCCTGTTCGCCTCGTCACCATGGGAAACAGAGCCTTCAAGCTCTGGAACACACTCCCCGCATCTCCAGGATCATTGATGTTCAAGCGTATGGTATACCATATTACACCTGTCCTCCATAACATCTCCACTGGAACGTATAACCCCATTATATCACGTACGCATTCATATACTGTACAGAACGTAAATACCATACCTCAACGTACTTTGTACCATTTTATTGGCACATTCAACTGTACAGAACGCATACATCCAATACTTACTCAACTCTGCAGACGTTCCATCCATAGTCCTGTCTGAGCGCATTTTTCCTCATCAATACATATCATCTGAATCTAGCTCACCGTGCATCCCGTTGACTTCTGAGACTTCACAGCTTCGGATCTCCTCCTCTAGCGTCCTTCCTCACTGATCTCGCTCCCCCTGTTCGCCTCGTCACCATGGGAAACAGAGCCTCTCAACAAACTGTCGCTCTGCTCGCCCAGCCTCTGGCCTATTGACTATTCCACTCCCCGCTGACCTTCGTAACACAGACTCATTAAATCATTTCAAATCCAGCCTCAAAACACATCTGTTCAGAAAAGCTTATTCACTCCGACCATAAATCTATTGTCTCTATTTTGTTTTATTTTATTTATTCCATTTGATGTTGTTTTTAACATTGTATTTGTGTTTTTTTTTAACTGCTCGTTGTAAGGTGTCCTTGAGTTCTGAGAAAGGCGCCCACAAATAAAATGTATTATTATTATTATTATTATTATTATTATATCAGTTCATTGGATTCCGTGATTGTTACAGTCGGGATTGCCCTCAGGGCTGCATTCACAGTGTTCATGAGACTTTCAGGTGGCACTTCATATAGCCGTTGTAACCGGTTTCCAGGTTGCCCAGCCTTCATTTTTCCCATGATCTTAACTTTCAGGTTAGTTGCTGCCTCCCACAGCATGTCATTCTTTGGGGCCGGCCTCCCAATCTCATCATCTGCATTCATTGGGGCTTGCCTCCCAATCTCTGGTATGACCTCCTCCTCTGATCTGGCAGCCTGGGGCCCTTCATGGAAACTGTGTTGTACCTCATCAATCTCAAGTTGTGATAGCAATTGCCGTTTGTGGATGTTGGAACACTGAGCTACTAGGTTCAAGGTTCAAGGTCATCTTTATTGTCAAATATGCTTTATGACATTTCTTCCTCTCAATCCTCAGTGCAAACATGCAAACATTCTGTGCATTACACACAGACAGCTAGGACAAGATAGCAGCTAATGTAATGTAATGTGGACATTATAAACAACATTAACAACATAAACAATGGCACTTGTGGCTATTGTGGGTAAAGTGAGGTAGTGCATTGTCCAATACGCAGATGTCGGATGATGAGGGGAGGGTCATAGACTGTGACAGGAGGCAGGGGTCAGGCAGAGGCAGAGGGCGGGGAGTGCGGGCAGAGCAGGGAGGGAGTTGAGTCTCCTGACCGCCTGGTGGAAGAAACTGTTTTTGAGCCTGCTGGTTCTGGCACGGAGACTCCACAATCTCCTTCCCGACTGCAGTAGGCCGAAGAGGCTGTGAGATGGGTGGGTGGGGTCACCTGCGATCCGGATGGCTTGGTGGGTCAGACGGGAGTAGTAAATGTCCATGAGTGGGGGGAGAGAGACACCAATGATCTTCTCAACTGCTCTCACGGTGCGCTGCAAAGTCTTTTGGCAGGACACAGTGCAAGCACCATACCACACAGTGATGCAGCTGGACAGGGTGCTCTCAATAGTGCCTGTATAAAATTTCTGCATGATAGGGGCGGGGCTCTTGCTCTCCTCAGTTTGCGGAGGAAGTACAGGCGCTGGTTGGCTTTTTTGGCCAGTGATGAGGTATTGTGGCTCCAGGACAGGTCTTCAGAGATATGCACTCCCAGGAACGTGGTGTTGCTCACTATCTCCACTGTGGCACCATTAATGGTCAGTGGAGCATGCTGGGAGTGCGTCTTTCTGAAGTCCACAACAATCTCCTTTATCTTCTCCATATTCAGGTGGAGATTGTTGTCTTTACACCACATGGCCAGCCTGCTCACCTCACTCCTGTAGATTGTCTCATCGTCGTTGTTGATGAGACCCGCTACAGTCGTGTCATCCGCAAACTTACCGAAGAGATTGGTGCTGGACGAAGGAGTGCAGTCGTGGGTCAGCAGTGTGAAGAGGAAGGGGCTCAGCACACATCCTTGTGGGGCACCTGTGTTCATCATGATGGTGCTGGAGGTGTTGCTGCTGATCCGAACTGCCTGTGGTCTCTCGGTCAGGAAGTCCAACAGCCAGTTGCACAGGGAAGTGTTGAGCCCCAGGTGGTCCAGTTTGTGGATGAGCTACTGTGGGATGATGGTGTTGAATGCTGAGCTGAAGTTGATGAACAGCATTCTGACGTGTGAGTTCTTGGTCTCCAGGTGGGTGAGGGCTGAGTGGAGGGCGGTGGAGATGGCGTCTGCAGTCGATCTGTTCTGCTGATATGCAAACTGGTAATGGTCCAGGGTGGGGAGGGGCAGACTTTATGTGCTGCATGACTAACCGCTCGACGCACTTCATGAGGATGGGGGTGAGTGTGACCGGGCGGTAGTCATTGTAGCTGGAGGGGGACGACTTCTTCGGCACCGGGATGATGGTGGTGGCTTTGAGACAAGTGGGGACAACAGCCTGGATCAGTGAGGTGTTAAAGATGTCTGTGAAAACATGTGAGCTCCTCAGCACAGTCTCACAGGACGCAACCAGGAATGTTGTCAGGACCTGCCGCTGTCTGTACGTTTGTTCTCCTGAGGGAACGTCTCACACTATCCTGGGAAAGCGTCAGCACCTGGTCGCCAGGAGGGGGTTAGGTCTTCTGTGCTGGGGTGTTGTTGTCTATCTCAAAACGGGCAAAGAAGTCATTCAGGTTGTTCAGCAGAGAGATGGAGCTGTCGCAGGTGTGCGGAGAGGGCATGTAGTCCATGATGGTCTGGATCCCTCGCCACAGATTCCTGGTGTCTCTGCTGTCCGTGAACTGGTCTGCAATCCTCCTTGAATATTGTCTCTTGGCCAGTCTGATGCCTCGTGACAGGTTGGCCCTGGCGGTCCTGAGGCCCATCACATCTCCAGCTCTGAAGGCAGTGTCCCTGGCCCTCAGGAGCCTTTGGACCTTACCTGTCAGCCATGGCTTCTGATTGGCCCGGATGGTGATGGTTCTGGTGACCGTGACGTCATACATGCACTTCCTTATGTAGGACGTGACGGTCTCCGTGTACTCATTGAGGTTAATGGTTGCATGTTTGAACACACTCCAGTCTGTGGTGGAGAAACAGTCTTGGAGTGCCTCTGTGGACCCCTCAGGCCACACTCGTACCTGCTTCCTCACTGGTTTGATGACATTCACCAGTGGCCTGTATGCTGGCATTAGCATCAGACTGGTGTGGTCTGAGGCTCCAAGGTGCGAGAGGGGTAAGGCTTTGTAGGATCCTCTGATTGTTGTGTAGACGTTGTCCAGAGTATTTGTGCCTCTTGAGGGAAAGTTGATGTGGCCATGGAGTTGTGGAAGCACGCTCCTGGGGTTTGCATGATTGAAATCTCCAGCCATGATGAGAAAGGTGTCGTGGTAGGCTGTCTGCTGCTCACTGATGTGCTGATTGAGTTCAGACAGAGTCATACTCCTGCTGTTGGTTGAGCTAGGGGGAATGTATACAGTAAACATTCCCATCCCCGGAATTCTATGAAAAGGAATATCCTTCACCCGTAATAAAAACCTGTGCATTAACATTTTGACTACGATATTACATGTTACCGGAACTACGTAAGCGGAAATTTCCACTAGCCGTAACCCGGATGGAGACGTCATGCCGTGGGAGCTTAAATACACGCAACGCCCACCCGATGCGGCGGAAAGACACCACGGGAGACACCTTTTCACTTCGCATTTTTCGATCATCAGATTCGAATCGACGACGTGTAAGTGAGTTTTTATTGGCGTGCGTTTTACTGTAATTGCGAACAATTTTAACTTCATTCACTTATGTCCTGCACTAGCTTAAAAAGCAACGCCCACTCAACACAACTGGAGACACTATGGAAGAAACGTGTTCGCTTCGCTGTTTATGTCATCGGATTCGAAACGACTAAGTGTAAGTGACTTTTTATTGGCGTGCGTTTTACTGTAATTGCGAACGATTTTAACTTTATTTACTTTCGTCCTGTAGATCATGGCATCGAAAACGAAGAAGAACCCAACAAAACAAAACAACCCAAAATAGACTCATTTTTTTCCCAAGACTGAAAAAAATCAACATTAAAATACTGTACATACTATATTGTGTTGTGGTTTTTTAAATCTACACCTGTACTGTATACTGTACTGCTGTTTTTGTTATATAAACAGGTTTTGGACAGTATATTTTTGCATTTTATTGCTTGTGTTGTTACACATACGTTTTCAACATACTTGCAGGTCATGTACCATGCTCATTTCCCAAAAGAGGAATTTCTGTTATAAGAACAGATTGGAGAGCGCAAACATGAGTCCGTACTCGAGAATGTTTACTGTTTTGCTACCAGCAATATGGCACTAAATTCCCTCGGCAGGTAGAATGGCCGGCATTTGATAATCATAAGCTCCACTGTCGGTGAGCAGCGCTTGCAAACCACAACAGTGTCACGGCTCCAGGCATTGTTGATGCAAACACAGAGTCCCCCGCCGCGAGTCTTCCCCCCCTCGACGAGCTCTCTGTCTACTCGGTAGCACGTTAGCCCGGCTAGCCGAATCCCCCGGTCCAGGACACTGTCGTTGAGCCATGTCTCCACGAAAACAAAGACGCAGCAGTCATTCACGGTTTTGCAAGTTGTTCAAAGTAAGCGGATACAGTTCAATTTGTTGTCCAGCGAGCATACGTTGGCCACCGCGATGGTCGGGATAGCCGGTCGATGAGGGCTAGCTGCTAGCCTAGCCCGGATACCTCCGCGCTTCCCCCTCTTCTGCTTCCTTCGATTCCGTCCGTGCCGCTTCCATTTTGGGCTGGTTGCAGGAGTGGGGGTCGGTGATCGAGCAGGCCTCCGCAGCAGACCGCAGCCAAGCAGTTTTTCCGCCTTCGTTGGTCTGTCCGTTTTTGTAGTCATACAGCCCCAAGCGGGAATCGAACCCCTGTCTCCCACACGCCAAACCGGTGCCTTACCAACTGAAATATATACATGCATACATGCATACATACATACGTGCGTTTGTTTGCATTTTTCAATGCAGCCGCACATAATGAACACTCTGGTGTCTGGTGTCTCATTATTATGCAATAATCGTACAGAAACAGCTTGTGAGCAGACGAGTTTGTATTGTTTGATTAAGATTTTTTTTTTTAAAAAGCAGACGTGTTTGGTGAGAACTACGTTATATTGGACTGTTATTTTTGCATCGTGTATCAGCCCCTAATCATGGCCATGACTAAAGAAAGCAAGTGGAAGTGGTGAACCTGGTGAAGAAAAGAGGAAAATAGTGCGCAAAACTATAGAATTTAAGAAAGATTTAATCGCAAAATATGAGTCAGGTGTGCGTGTGTCTGTGTTGGCGAAGGAGTTGCCGAAATGCCCCGCCTACTGCCCGCTGACAGCTGGGAGAGGCACACGCCCCACGACAGATAGAGAGAGATGTTCCTTCAATTTTTATGTTGCTATGTTAATGTTAAAATTGGTCATCTCCCATTACATTTGAACAGTTTATGGTGTGAAATTGTAAAAAAAAAAAGTGGTTTAAAAAAGTTGTTTTCTTGACTTGAAACGGATTAAAACATTTTACATTGATTTCAATGGGAAACATGGTTTCGGTTTCCGAACAGTCTTCTGGAACGGATTAAGTACGAAAACCGAGGTTTGACTGTATAATATTTATATGTATATTATTAAATATACAGAATTCAAGAATAATGGCTTGTTCAAACATTGTAATTATGGATTACATGACAATTTGAAATTTTTGTTCGGACTTCAGCAAGCATCATTGATGTGGGCCACATAAAATGATGTGGCAGGCCAGATCTGGCACCCGGCCTTGACTTTGACAGGTTACCTTTAGCATTTGGATTGGATTTTCCAGGCAGAGTCTTCAGAAATTTGAAGAGATGGTTTCCCATGTTAGCGTATAATCATATCATCTATAATGTAAATGTATTTGTAACTACTTTAAAAATCAGAGATGAAAGACAAAAACAATTATTTTTCAATATTTTTTTAAAAATTGGTTTGGTAAAAAAATGGTTGCAATATATTCAAGTTATTTTAGAGGGAAGACAATTTTAGCACGACTTACAACGTAGACACAGGATTTGCTTTAGTGGGTCACGTGAGAAGATAAGCCAGGCCAGATATGGCCCTGGGGCCTTGAGCTCGACTCCGATGCCCTAGCCAATTTGACGATGTTTATTCATCCCACATAATGGCTTGAGAACAGAACAAATTAATGGCATGAAAGGGAACTGGGATTTCTAAAATGGCAGCTAAAGTATCTGCAATGGGGTGACGACGAGACATGAATAATATGTACATGAAAAAAAATACAACAGATGTGAACAAGAAAGCAGTGTTGGTATCAAGCAAAGTATGGAGGTGCACTTCATAAAAAAAATAAGTGCTATTTTTTTTTCATGTATTATTTTTGAAGCCTCAGATTGATTGCTAAATCAAATGGACAGAACGACGTCAATTAGCGTCTATGTTTGAAAGCTCGGTTGCGCCGTCAGTCATTGGCGAGCGCACTTGCCGCGACCTCACGTCGCGGCAGAGGGACGTTAATGAAAAGACAGCTGCGTCTTGAGACGGCTTTGCACGACGTGAGGCCTGAAATAGCCTTTTCTGTTCCTCTTGATGTTTTTCACTCTACTTTGACTTAGCGTCGCTTCTTTTTAAATTCATAGCGTTAACAGAGCAAAAGCTTGAAATCAGAGCAACACCAAACAGTTTGTGTCTTCAAGGGATGCTAGTCTTTTTTTCTTAAGCAGATGAAAGCGCAGCCGATGCTATGTTGCTCGGCAACAGCGACCACACTCACGTGCACATGCGTGTACGCAGACACATACACAGGCACACACAAAAAGATGAAAGCTTTATGACAAGATGATTTCTGATTATGATATTGATCACTTTGTCACACTCAATTGATGATTGGCACATTATAGCACTTAACAAAAACAAATTGAGTCAATGTAACATGCGATCACGCGTAGCAAAATGTCATTTTTTTTGTGAGCAAACGTGGTCAACATAGTCAAATGTTGCTATGTTGTCAATACATTCTATTTCTGTAGAAACACATCACATTCTTGTGAGAAAAGACAATTATTTCAGTCAATTATAGCTGTCGCCCTTTCCTGGCATAAGACCATTTTAATGTGGTCATATTTTCACGATCGCCTGTCCAAAGCAGAGCCAACACAAAGTTGAAGAGAGAATGCAATATTCAACCAATCACAGTCGTGTGCGCAAGAATTAATTCAAACACGAAAAGCAATGCCAAAGATTGATGCGAGAACTCGACTGTGATTTCGACCACAATGTTCTAAGTGGATGTTGAGAGTCTTGTAATTCTTTAGCCATTGTCTATTTCGACCCAAAAAATGTGAGAGACCTTTTCAGACATCTGGGAAACGTTTTACATCATGACATAAAGTAAAAGTTTGTCTTTGATGAATGATCCAGTATAATCTTTGTGTAACATTTTAAAGCTAAAGCATATTTTTTCATTATTCTGAGTCTATTTTTTATTTATTTTTGGGTGTCATGATTGCTCCAAAATGAACACGCGTGTGACTGTGTGGTTCAAGAAGGTCCCACTCTTCCTTTGTGCATAATGTGAAATTTCCAAGTATGACAAAGAGTATTTTCCTCCGTGTTTGACAGGGTCATCCAGTGGCAGGGGAGGAGGCGAATCTTATAAGCGACCGCCGCCGCATGCTGCAGCCTGCATCACTATTATGACAAATGTCCCTCACGATGGGAGCATGCTGGCCATATATTACCAGATTGGATCACTGCGGTGTGCTCACCTGCCTCCGCCGTTATCTGCCACTGTAGTGGAATTTATATCGGATGCTTAACAAAGCAAATGGAATGTGTCATACAGAAGTCAATTATATCCTAACGTGGTGACAAATTTGAAGGAAAACCGTTGATTTAAAATGGCTTTTGTTTCCTGTGTGTCGTATCAGTGTAGTCTCAGTGGCTTTCATTGAATAGTTCACATACATGCACACAAACAAAAAAAGGATTACATTAAAATTGTTATGTCCTTTTTCAGAAGAGAACAGATTTGTATCAATTGTGACAGAAGGGGAGAAACAAAAAGCACTGAAATATGCATTTTCTGTATAGTCGGATGTGTTGCGGTAAGAAGAGCCTGCATTCAAGATCGACAGGCAGACAGATAGATAGATAGATACAGTAGATAGTTTTAATTTGTGAAAAAAGCCACTGTTCCTTCATGTCAAAGCACTGCTTTTCTTATGCAAAATTGTGCTCTCTTCTAAGAAAAAAAAGCAGGAAGAAAGACGAAGACTGGTTTGTTACCATGTAATCATTTCTGATTATAACACATACATTGTGCAATACATTCTCATGTAAGCACCTTGTGAGAACTGCGTAAGACTTTTGACACATATTTACATACATATTTTATTTTATGTGTGTGTGTTTGTGTGTATATATATATATATATATATATATATATATATATATATATATATATATACACATATATATATAGGCGGCCCGGTAGTCCAGTGGTTAGCACGTCGGCTTCACAGTGCTGAGGTACCGGGTTCAAATCCAGCTCCGGCCTCCCTGTGTGGAGTTTGCATGTTCTCCCCGGGCCTGCGTGGGTTTTCTCCGGGTGCTCCGGTTTCCTCCCACGTTCCAAAAACATGCATGGCAGGCTGATTGGGCATTCTAAATTGTCCCTAGGTATGAGTGTGAGCGTGGATGGTTGTTCATCTCTGTGTGCCCTGCGATTGGCTGGCAACCAATTCAGGGTGTCCCCCGCCTACTGCCCGAAGACAGCTGGGATAGGCTCCGGCACCCCCCGCGACCCTAGTGAGGATAAAGCGGTTCAGAAAATGGATGGATGGATGGATATATATATATATATTGTAAGTCCGAAATGCTTTAAAGCATTGCCCAGTACTTTGAGTTGCATTATCCATTTATGCATTATTTCCAATATAAATAAAGTTTGATTGATTGATAAAAGGTTACGTGTTAAAATGCGGGAAAAAAAGGACTATTTTTGGGCGGAAGAACATTGACATCGTTATAGCTGGCCGTGATTGTAGTGTGATGCAACCGCTCAGGTAAATGGCCGGCGAAAACATTCTTTGCCATCTTGCTGCCACTTTGAACATTTTATGACATCTGACAGAAAATAAATAAAAACTAAAGGTCGTGTATATGCCTGTGTGCTGTCTAGGTTTGTGAATGCTGGATGGGAAAACATCAAGCAGTCAATTTTCAGCATCAAGCTGCCAGATTGACCACGGCAATAACACAATGCTACAGTGCTCTGTCAATGCCAGACGCCTTATAAGTGACTTTTCCAAGGATGCTTGTGCTATAAACTGCAGTGAAATAGGTCACAATTTCCAGCATAGCAGAACACAAACACACACACACACAGGCACACAGACACACGCGCAATCACACACATTTAAAATGATCTTCTCTAAACAAACAGCATTTCTGTGGGAAACTATTTTGAGGAAAATATTTGCATTATTTCAACCAAATATAGCATTGGCATAACCAGTGTTCCCTCTGATGCATCTAATCATTCACACAAACTCCCTGATGATTCCTTGGACCACAGTGGGCGACATCAGACATGCACAAGGCAGCCAACCCAATATTATACCTGTCCAATCCTGAGATGATAACACATTGCATAATGTTAGTAGTCAAAAAAGTCAAACCACCTACATATCAAAATCGAGCATATCTTTGAATAGAGATTTGTGATACTAATACAATTAGCGCTAGTTTGTCAGACTTGGTTAAGGATTTGTTCCATGTTTATGTTGTCCATTTACCCAAATTGACTTGTTTAGAAATCAATGCAACAAAATGGGAATGTTTTTAATAATAATAATTGTTTCTATATTTTGGCTTCAATATTTGCTATTTTATCATGTCAAAACGAAGATCAAGATGAAAATTAATGACTTGCTGTGACAACCCCTGAAAAGGGACAAGCCGAAAGGAGAAGAAGAAAAGGATGATCAAGTGGAGAGTGACATAGGTGACGCTTCTCATCACAATATGTGAGTATAAAAATGATTCAAGGTGAACTAAAGTAGTATGTAGTAAGGTAGGAGTAATGTTATTAATTACAGTTAAGTGGCGAGACGCTTCACTTGTTAGATGATAATCCTCAAGAGGGATTTCAAAGAAGTAGCAGGTGCTTAAGGCAATTGATGAGAGTTTAGCCTCAGCCATCAGTATCAACAAACACCACCATGCTGCAAAGAAGGCAATGCCTTTCATCAATCTGAAGAGAACCCCCTTGAGGCTCGCCAACTAACAACAGGACTCCTCCACATAAGATGCCCCTGACAGGCAGTTGCAGGACGACCCGGGAAAGCAGCTGATGTTCCGCCAGCACATTGCAACAAGTCTCCGTCCAGACATGATCATTAAATCTGAGGCCTCAAGATATATGATCATCCGGGTATTTACGGTGCCCTGAGATGAGCATATTGAGGAAACCGATGAAAGGAAATGTGCAAAGTACCAGGAACTGATGAAGGATTGCAGGGAGAGGGGCTGGAGAACCTTTTATGAGCCCATAGAAGTCGGCTGTAGTGGTTTTGCAGGGTATTATCTTTGTAAAGTCCTCAGTCGTTTGGGCGTTACAGGGGCTTCCAAGAAGAGGGCCATTTAATCCGCTAGTGTAGCCTCAGATTAGGCCACAACGTGGCTTTGGATCAAGAGGGCTGATCATTGGTGTGCTACTGGGATGCAAGTCGGGACTCGATCAACCCCTGTTGGGTCGCTTGGACAAAGATCTATGATGTTATGAGACCCGAAACACCCAATGACCCCAGGATACAGCACTGAAGATGCGTTCCAGTGCATCCATGAGATGTGTCTTGCATAGCCAATTTGTGGGAATGTCTGAAAGGCTAACATCAGGTGCAGACACTCTGCCACTTCGCAGTCTCTGTTTATTGTTTAAAAAAAAAAAAAAACTAGTGCTTTACTCATCAAGAGTGTGATCCTTGACTCACACACTGACCAACACAAGTTTCTAAACACACCTTTTGTAGAAATGGATGTACAGCAGAGGCGATTGCTCTAAGACTGCAAGGGAAGCTCAGCTTTCCCTAAAATGTCAAAAAATAAGTTATCAAACAAATGTGTGTACATACAATTGTGTGTACATGTCATTGACTAAATATGCGCTACAACGCGCTCAACTTTTGTTCCGAATCAGCTTCTTATTACGGGTTACAACGCGACTCTCTTGTCATTCATTCACGCAGCTTCACTGTGCTTTCAACTGTGGACGCTGAGCGCCTACAGCATGGACGCTGGGCGTCGAGAGAGTTCAGTGTAGGTTGTCCCAATGCATTGAAACGAGACGAGTCATTGGATAAGTGCTGGTTTTGTCCTACCCATCAGACGCTCAGCGTCTCTGGGAGTCTATGGACAGTGGGCGTTTATGGGCTGGCCCGGACGCTGAGCTGGCCCGGACGCTGAGCTTCTCTGCATGATGATTGGATGATCTGTCTGAGGCTGAATCTCTTTTGAATTGACAGCGAAATGAGCCAATCACTGATCTTTTGGTGGAGGCATCCGCGGGAGCATTTTTCAGTTCTCATTCTGTTCTGAGTTGAATTGGAGACTACTAATCATTTTAGCAACACTCTCTTTGTTGAAAACGACTTGTGACAAATTAATATTTTATTTCTGGTGGGTGTTATTGTAGTTTATGTAGTTATAGGACACTAGTTAAATCCCTGGAAAAGACGCTTTGTTGGTATGACAGGGTCACAGATCATTTTCTTGAAAAAGAATGGAGGGTACAATTCATGTGTAAATAAACAGACACATTTTATGATGTAGGCCAAAATTGACCTTCCCCTCCTTGACAGACTAGCATCCGCCACTGATGTACAGTAGCCTACAGGGATGGTGGAGGGCTCTGACTATGTTGACTGAGCCAGCCAAAGTGTGATCATATGCATCTTGGGCATTGGTGAAGAAGGCAGTTCGGGCTGCCATAAACTGATGTAAATTGCTTGACACATGACCATCGATACTTCATAAATGTCTCGCTGTAATATGCTTCAACTGTGCAGGGACATACTCACTCCATCTACCAATGTGTTGTGAGCGTGTAAGGTGTGGGTAATGTTGAAGTGTTATTCCTCTCTGTTAGTTGGATTTGAAAGAAACAAAGAATGTAGAATGTTGTTGGAGGTATTTCCTGCTCACTGTGTTTACAATCACCTTTAGTGTCCCTCACCCACACCACTTTTAGGGCCCCCCTCCATAGGACTTGTTTAACATCAAAAGAACAACTGTTATCTCAAGTATCTGTGTTGCAGCTATTGAGGGACTGCGCCTTACTATGAGTACTATCGATCACAGTCTCTTTCCTGAACATCTGTTCGCACACTTAAAACAACGTATTAGTGTTAAATTGTATCTTCTTCCTCCTTGGTTGATTAACGGCCCCCCAAGTGTCTTCTGTTGTCCCCCGCACCTTGGGTAAGTCCCTGGTTGCTGTTAAGGCCCCCTGAGAAGAGCTCTTATCTCAGGATGTATGCACAGCGGGGGTCTGGAACTTGCCATCACACCAAATGGTGGGTAGTGGTGGTCTGGTCTCACCTCACCACTCCCAACTTCTTCCAGCCACACCGGGTCAGATGACATGTTACTTTCTTTGTTTACGGGATTTGCATGAGAGGCGTACCTCCCCGCCTCTCATTATCATATTGTCTCTATATAATCTCATGAATGTGTTTGTCCTACGCTTCCTGATTCAAATCTGGACCCCTCAGGAGCCCGAATCGATTCGTAAACTGCAGTCAATAAATTAAAACCCTTCGAAGGAACTGTTCATTGCCTCCAGCCTTCATTTGGATTACCAACAATCTCCTCGTCCGAAATTCAACGAACACGCGGGGGAGAGTAGGCCGCTCGTCCCCCAACAGTAATAACAATATTCAAAAATTATCTTAATGCAAGTAAAATGTATTGCCGATTTATTTACAACCTGAAACTGGGGAAAGGGCAAGGGGAACACTCGAAATGTAAACTGTTTGTTCATGCATAGTCTCAGTCAGTGTATCAGAAACGCTCTCACCTGGCGGTGATCATCTTTAATGACTTGAGATTGAGGAACACCTCTGGGAATCCCCAATTTACCGGTATGGGAAGCTCCATATAAGGAGTGGTGTTTCACCCACTACCTAACAGAGTCACTGGACATAACATACTCGGGCCGGATGAGCTTTTCTTCTTGAGGTCAACGTTCATCTACTTCCAATGGATAGAGTAGTTGAACTTGTCTCTTGAGAACCAGAGGGTTCTGTAGTCGAACACAACATGACCTAATTCTACCAACTCTTCCAAAAAATACTTCCTCAATCCGTCCCATTTTCTACATATGTTTTGGTAGTTTATCTGAATGAAATAACACAATACTTCCCACCTGAAATGGTGCAGAATGTTTCAGGTTATCCACCTTAAATGGTGCAGAATGTTTCAGGTTAGGCAGAGGTGCTCCAGCCTTCCTGTGTGGAGTTTGCATGTTCTCTCCTTGCCTGGGTGGGTTATCTCTGGGTACTTCGGTTTCCTCCCACATTCCAAAAACATGCGTGGCAGGTTAATGTAATGCTCTAAATTGTCTGTAGGTGTGAGTGTGAGCGCAGATGGTTGTTCGTCTATTTGCCCGGCAACCTATTCAGGGTGTCCCCCACCTACTGCCGGGATAGGCTACAGCATGCCCGATAGGATAAGTGAATCACAAAATGGATGGATGGATAAATATCCTAATCTAGAGCCAATCAATGCTCCCATTAAAGTGGCATCTTTACCAATGGGGCGAAATTCGTTTTAGAAGCGGCTAAACTGGTTGTGCATTGACCATCTGATCTCTCACAACACAAGTATGCTGCATCAACAGAAGAATATGCCTTTTTCACTGGCATCAGTAAACACATGAAGCTCGCGCTTGTCTGTGAGATCTACAAACTTATTACAGTCTATTTGAGGATCATAACGGCGATCGATTGAGATAAATCTGAAGTGGGCCAGTTCGGAGCACCACCGATGCCATGACTTTGCTAGTTCCTCAGGAAGACCTTGGTCCCATGCAATGCATCTCTGCCACATCTCCTGAAAAAAGACATTTGACTTGAATGGTAAATGGAGATAAAAGTCCAATGGGATCAAAGATGCGTGCAGCAGCTTGAAGTACACTTTTCGTGTCATGTTTGCCCTTCAAATATTCAGTGATTTCATTTGGTTCAATGGTGAATTCATCTGTTTCGGTAATCCATGTCAATCCTTGTACTTTGAGAGGGTTTTGTCCTTTTACTTTGAATGATTCCATTTCATTTTCTTGGTTCCACATATTTCTCAACTTGGGGGAATTTGTGAACCATTTGCATAATTTCATATTTGCGCTTGACATTATTTATTTGGCTCTCAGATAATTTTATGGCCTTGTCCACGTTATTTGCGCCTTTGATAAAATCATCCACGTACAAACACTCATCTAAGATTTTGACTTCTTCTGGATATGTGTGTTAATACCTTTTTGGGTGATGTGTCATCATTGCCGCTGACTGGCAGACGCACCAAATGGCACACGAGTCATTCTAAAAATCGCAGTCTTTAACTTTTCAAGGGGAACAGGTTTCTCTTTTTGCCATAAAAAAAAAACATTACTCTCTCGCTCATTCAGGCTAACCTGCAAATATTTTTTTATGTCAGCCATCATGGCAACTTGGCTGTTCGAATTTGATCAAAATGAATGCTAAGTAGTTCAGGTTCCAGTTAATAGACATTAATCTAAGATCTGGCAGTTCCACTCCCTCTAATCACTGGATGACATGGCAAACAATAAACTGGGTTTTCTGTCTCAAAATTAATCACTTGGTCATACAGTTTATCATTCTTCAGAAATCATCTGGATAGGTTAGTCAATCGATTCTGTGCTCACAAGGCAGACAATATTCATATATACCTTGTTGATAGTTCACTGACTTTTAAAACTTCTGCATTGGTTCTGGCACAGGGGCGGGGCTCTCCATATGAATCGCCAGTGACTCTGTCGCCAAGAAACAGCGCAACTAATCAGTCAGGATTTGTTCTTCTCCAACTGTCAGGTTACAGACAGCCACTTCCACAGCTTCCATAGTTACATTCATGATGGGAATGGACGCAACACCTTGAATGAGCGATGCAAATTTACACTTCCACGGTCACTTGTCCATTATTAAGTCTCTCTATGCACCCTGACACTACATTTCATTAATGGCCTCCTATCCGATCAGCATTCCAAAGCTTTCCGTTTCCATACCTCTCACTGGCATGATCAGCTATCTGCAACCCTTTTTCATGAAGAGACTTCCTTAATTTCTCGTTGGCTATTTTCATATTTGATGAGCATACAGTAATTCAACCTCTAGAGCTTCATTCGTTTTCAGATTTCTCAAACTTACTTTTACTTTCTTTGCAATTATTCTTTTGTGTTTCACAGAGCCAAATGTATGCAGTTTTATTATGTCTGTTCCTATGACTGGTAGGTTTCGGGCTCAAGAAATATCTTCATGGATAAAACTGCATTAGCCCCTCTCCCCCTCCCATCTAGGAAGCACTTAGTGAGGTGGCTTTGTCGCGGGCGGTGGTCCGCAACCCCCAGCTCCAGAGCCACATGTGGCTCTTTAGCGCATCCCTAGTGGCTTCCTGGAGCTTTTTCGAAAATATTTGAAAATGGAAAGATATGTGGTAGGGAAATATATATATATATATATATATATATATTGTGGAGAGACAGGTTATTGGCCGATAGTTGGATGGGACTGCACCCTTTTAGGGATCCTTCATGATCAGGATCGTTCGCCCTTCGGTTAGCCATCCTGGGTGAGTCCCATCCCTCAGCAACTGGTTCATTTGTGCTGCTAGGCGCTCATGGAGTGCTGTGAGTTTATTTAGCCAGTAGGTGTGGACCATGTCCGGGCCTGGTGCTGTCCAGTTTTTCATATCTGAGACTCTTTCCTGTATGTCTGCCACTGTTATGGTAACTGGGTTCTGTTCAGGGAGGTTGCTGTGCTCTTCTCTCAGAGTCACCAGCCATTGTGCACTGCTGTTATGTGCAACCTCCTTCTCCCATATGACTTTCCAGTACCTTTCAGTTTCCAGTCTTGGTGGGTCAGCTCTGGTGTTAGGACCCTGCCACTGAGCGTACACTTTCGCAGGTTGTGTTACGAACAGCCTGTTTATTCGTCTGGCGTCATTCTCTTTCATGTACCGCTTTAGGCGGCTGGACAAGGCCTGGAGCCTTTGTTTGGCAGTTTCGAGTGCTTCAGGTATGGTCATCTGGATGTACCTCTTGGGTATCGGTCTTTTCATCACACCTCTCTGGGCCTGTGTCAATTGACTCACATCTTTCCGAGCCGCCTTGATCTTAGCCTCCAACCGTCTTTTCCATGGTGGGTAACGTATCTCATGGCTCCCATGATTGCTCTTATAGCCAAGCATCTCTAGGATCACTGATGCTGAAGCGTATATCAGCTCATTGGTTTCCGTGATCGTTGTGGTAGGGATTGCTCTCAGTGCTGCATTCACACTTTCCATGAGACCTTCAGGTGGTACTTCACATAGCCGTTGTAATCGGTTTCTAGGTTGCCCAGCTTTCATTCTCGCCATGATTTTCGCTTTCAGGTCAGTTGCTGCCTCGCTCAGCATTTCATTCATTGGGGCTGGCCTCCCAATCTCATCATCTGCATTCATTGGGGCTTGCCTCCCAATCTCTGGTATGACCTCCTTCTCTGATCTGGCAGCCTGGGGCCCTTCACCATGGAACCTGCGTTGTACCTTATCAATCTCAAGTTGTGACAGCAGTTGTCGTTTGTGGATGTTGGAACACTGAGCTACTAGTTGTTTCGTGGTCAACCGTGACTGTGGGTTTCGAAGTATCCAGTCGGCCCACATTCTCTGCATGTAACCCCTCTGACTGGTTGCTTGAGTAGTAGCATTCCAACAGAGTCATGTTATCGCATCTCACCCATTTCCGCTTTGTTCCAGTAGCCCATTTTTCATCAAGGTGCTCTGTTTCCCCAGCACTTGTTTGGCCGGGCGACGTCTGAGCCGGCATGTCATTCGTTTTATTGTCTCTCATCATTGTATGAGGTAGGCATTAGCGTGAAAGGTCTTGCCCAAGGACCCACACTGGATGGTGTTATGTGCTCATTTTTGCCCCAAGCGGGATTCGAACCCCCGTCTCCCAAACCGGTGCCTTACCAACTGAGCTATCCAGCCGCTTATATATATATATATATATATATATATATATATATATATATATATATATATATATGGTTTCTGCAGGAGGACAAACATGACACAAACATTCTTAATGTTTTCCAATGCTGTAAAAATGTGTAGAATAAATATTATATATTACGAGGATTTGCATCATAGCCTGCGACACACGTTTCTATTAGCAGGACGAGATGCCATTCAGGTGGCTTTTGTAAAAAACAAAAAAAACAAAGCATTTCATGTACAATTCACCCAGGGTACTGGCAAAGAATGGGAATGTGGAGGGCCGAGAAAAGCGTTTTTAAACGGTACACCTAAGCTACGATAGTTAGTGCAAGTGTATGCGCACATGTGCATTAACGGGTTGATCAGGGGAAGTTGGTTGATTGAAAAGGTCAAAAAAGGTTGTGCAACCTTTTTCTACTGGATGCACTGCAGGGAAAAAAAACATTTAATAATGAAGGCTCATTGTGTATTTGTAGCCAGGGAGGTCAAGAGAGCCATCAAGATCGCCAAGCTGCAATACAAGCACAAGGTGGAGGAGAAACTTAATGGCGGTAACCTACATGCAGCGTGGCATGGCCTGAAGAAAATGGCAGCTGTGAACACCACTACCAGCACTGCTCCCATCCTCATCCCTGGGAGCAGCCCAGCCTCTCTCGCCAACGACCTCAACTCCTTCTACACCAGGTTCGAGACCGATAATTCCACGCAACATCAGGTCCCACCTCCCTGGCAACTCTTCAATCACATTCCACACAGAGGACGTTGTGAAGGCCCTCAAGATCAACAGTGCACCAGGAGCCGACAACCATCAGTGGTCAGGTCCTCAAGTGCTGCGCTGACCAGCTAGTGTGCGTTTTCCAGCTCTTATTCCAGTCCTCCATGAACACCGCCACCGTCCCGAAACTGTGGAAGCACTCCACCATCACCCCCATCCCCAAGAACAACAACCCCAAGACCCTGAACGACCTCCGCCCTGTGGCCCTCACCTCCCACAGGATGAAAGCCATGGAGAGGATTGTCAAGCAGCACATCCTCACAAAGACCAGCTCATGCCTCAAACCCCTCCAATTTGCATACCAGGCAGGCAGAGGTGTCAACGATGCCAAATACTTCATCATCGACACCATCCACAAACACCTGGAATTCCCCAACACCCTGGCCAGGCTTTTGTTTGCAGACTTCTCCTCTGCCTTCAACACCCTGCAGCCTCACATCCTGGCACAGAGGCTCAAGTAGAACTTCTCCCTGAACAACCAACTCATCCTCTGGATCCTAGACTTCCTCACACACAGAACACAGAGGGTCAGGATCAACAACAACCTGTCTGACCTCCTCGCCACCTCCTCAGGCTCCCCACAGGGCTGCGTGCTCTCGCCACTGCTCTTCATCCTGTACACCGATGAATGCAGGACCTCACACCCCAACAGCCACTTGGTGAAGTTCGCTGATGACACTGTCCTAGTGTCACTGCTCTCCAGCTCCACGCAACACCATGGTCCCGCCCAGCAGCAGTTCGTCGAGTGGTGTGACGCCTCCCGGCTGGAACTGAATATCAGCAAGACCAAGGACATGCTGGTGACCTCCAGAAAACAGAGAGAGCTGGCCTCGACAATCCCCACCATCATCCAGGGGACTCCAGTGGAAACGGTATCCGAATACAAGTACCTGGGGACCATCCTGGACAATAACCTGAGGTTCTCCTCCAACACCGAGGTGATCCTGAAAAAATGCCACCAAAGGAAACTGAACTCCTTCCCCGTCAGCAGGAAAATCCTCCAGACTTTCGACCAGGCATTCATAGAGTCCGTCCTCTCGTTCACTTTGGCCTGCTGGTTCCACTCCCAAAGTCTGCAGGAGAAGAACCGCCTGGACAGCATCAGAAGAGTGTGCTCCAAGATGATCGGACTTCCCACTCGTCCTCTGACTGCAGTGTGTGAGCAGCAGATTCGTGGTCTGGCTGCTCAGATCATGAAGGACCCCTCACATGCTCTCTGCGGTTCCCATCTTGCGGGACAGCGAGGAGGAGACCCACCTTCGTCCCCCAGGCTGTTCTCCTCTTAAACTCTTATTCCAAGGAACCCTGGCACACACCCCCCACCGCACAGACTCGCTCATCCCATTGTGCAATACGGTTTTACGGTGCAATACTTTTGATGTACAATACTGTTTTCACTGTGCAATACTGTCTTTACTGTGTCCTTACTGTGCAATACTGCTCGATGTGCAATACTGTTTTGTTGCTGGAACCACTACCTCAAGACCTCAAGTGCTAAGCCTACAGCTCTACTCTCATCCTATGTTTTTCCTTTGCTCTGACTGTCTCTATAATAAGCCGCTCTCGCACAACTCTAATTGCCCCACGGGGATAAATAAAGTTTTCTGAATCTGAATCTACCTAGTCCTTTTGATAGTAGGCCTTATAGATACGTACAGCATGTGTTGCCTGCATTGTATATAAGGCTTTTAATGTTTTACGACTCCAGACATATTTGTTTTTTGCTTTTTTGGTCCAATATGGCTCTTTCAACATTTTGGGTGCCCAACCTCTAATCTAGGGGCATATATCAATACAGTAAAAACTGACACCACTGTGTCTGAGCAAGATGAGTCATTGTTTTTTTCTTCTTGTGCATGCTTTGACGGTTGGATGCACACTGTTCTGTCATGGCATCTGCTGCATTGGTCACATTCAATGCCCTGCGCGCAATATGTCTGGGGCAGGCGGGCAGGCGACCTGGTGGTCGACTGGTTAGCCCGTCAGCCTAATAGTACAGAGGTGTTTGTTTCCGGCCCCGGCTTTCCTGTCTGAAGTTCACATGTTCTCCCCGTGCCTGCGTTGATTTTCACCGGGTACTCTGGTTTCCTCTCACATTCCAAAAACATGCATGGCAGGTTAATAGAATACTCTAAATTGTCCCCAGGTCTGAGTGTGAGCGCGATTGGGTGCCAACCAGTTCAGGTTCAGCTCCGCCTGCTGCCCGAGGACAGCTGGGACGGGCCCCAGCACACCTCACGGCCCTCGTGAGGATAAGCTGATCAGAAAGTGGATGGATGGATGTCTGGGGCATAAACAGATGAAGCATCTGGCAAATCGTTTTAGTTTGTCGCTTCTAATGTCAACAGTGAATTCAGTGCATTGAGATGATTTATGAGCTATCCCACAAAACAAGCAATCAATAGTGTTTTCATTTGGACTCCACATACAAAATGTCGCAGCTGACGCCATAAGTCCACTGTGTGACCTTCTCATTCTGCGCTCTTTTCCATGCTCCTTTATCACTTACATCAGGCTGAAAGACTTCTCATTTGAATGAGATTTGAAGCGCTCTCTCTCTACTTTCGACTTCTAATTCCGAAAATGCCATCAAATCTTTTGCTATGAGCACATTATCTCTTTACGTGAATTCAAGGGCAAGATCATCTGTGATCATTTTTAGCATTGTGGGACATAACAGGCTTCCATACCATCGGATATGACGCCCATCGCATCAAGACTGCGCACTTGTACGTCGCAGTCGTCATACTATGCTATGTCTATAATATGGGCCACATGTGCCAAATAAACATTTAATTTATTTATATGAGGAAAAAATGTAAATACAGCCAGAATTTTTACGCGATGCACACATTTGCTGTACGCTGAGAGGAATGGGCATGATCCAACATAGCCTTCACATATAGGCATTATAATAGCAAAATGAGAAAATGACTTTCGAAAGCCCAAAATACTCATTGTGAACATTTATTTTGTTTAAATGACACCAGATAACTAACATGTTCTGTGGTAAACTATCATTTGCCTTGTTCAACCTACTATAATCAGTACAACCATATCCGTAATACTTCAGTGTATTTTGCCACGAAAATAAAACCTTTTTTTATTTTGCCATGTCAATCACCCAAGCACCTGCCTTTCACCACTAAGTGGACAACTAGTTTGATGGTATTTTTTGGGGATGTATACAGCCGATGGTAGCTGTTTGTTGTCTCAATTGAAGTCACGAATGCCAAATAGAGAATATGTGCTCGTCCAATGTAAAACATTTTAATGGCTAATCATGCTTTTTCCGTTTTGCGATGCAAATAGAGATTCTTAATCGTAAATTCAGATTACAGCAATTTTGTTGCAAAATATAACCTGGTGCAATGGAGTTTCCATTTGGGGAGGGGGGTGCAATGGCAATGGTGTGATGAAATATCATTTCACGCATTTGTTGTGTAATGCTGTGGTAATCTCATTTAACAACAAATATTTTACAAAAAATAATATTTGTGCTGACCACAAATATTATTTTGGCAAAATCAAGTTTCCTGGGGCCAAATGTATCTTCTTTTTTGTTTCTTTGAATACAATGTATCATTTTGCGGCAAAGTATAGCCTTTAACACACAATCTTTGTAGTCTTTGTGTCATCAGACACATCGTGGATTGATGTTTGTGAGGGCGGGAGGGGTGTTCAGCTTTGATGAGTGACTTCTTTGTTACAATTGTGATTGCAACGATAATCACGTCTCGAGGTTTAATTGTTTCATTCACCACTTCAAAAGGTTTTTATCAGGGAAAGTGAATGTTATAATCATACCCAAGTATTCAATTCACATAGCAGTAAGTAAGGAGGATTTTCTGCATGTATGTAAGTTGTTGACAAATGTATTACACCAACGCCCAATGTAAGGTTTATGCCACAGTTGCTCTTAACTGGGGATTCCCAAAATCATGTCATCATTTGTCTCTCTCATGGTTAATTAATCAGTATGTAAAAGTCCGAACCGCTTTATCCTCACTAGGGTCGCGGGGGTGCTGGAGCCTATCCCAGCCGTCTTCGGGCAGTAGGCGGGGGACACCCTGAATCGGTTCAATCACAGGGCACACAGAGACGAACAGCCATTCACGCCCGCACTCACACCTAGGGACAATTCAGAGTGCTCAATCAGCCTGCCATGCATTGGAATGTCGGAGTATGCAAACTACAGGGAAGCTGGAATCGAACCCGGTCTCTGCACTGTGAAGTCGACGTGCTAACCACTGGACTACCGGGCCGCCCTCATTTTCTCTTCAGTATTTTCTTAATGCTGAAGTGTCATTACTTTTGCTCACCATAAAGTTTGTTCTTTGATTTTAACTATTTATTCGCTATACATTGTAGCCTATATAATAGTGCCCTCATTCTGTTTGGCAATTCTGAAAGCCAAATATTCATTTGCTCCTTGTTGTGACCACTACACCTAACATGACACACCAGCGCATTAGGATCTCCAGCTATTTGTGTTTGAAAAAATACTTATCTTAAACTGTATTTGATTTGGAGCGGCCTGGTGATCGACTGGTTAGCATGTCGCATCAGCCTCACAGTGCAGAAGTGCAGGTTTCGATTCCAGCTCCCTATGTGTGAGTGTGAGGACAGACAGTTTAGGGTGTCCCCCATCTACTGCCTGAAGACAGCTGGGATGGACTCCAGCACGATCTATGACCCTTGTGAGGATAAGCGGATCAGAAAATGGATAGATGAAATCAATAGATAGAAATCAAATGTCTTGCTGGTCACTTGCGCTGCCGCTCACTTGTGCCATCTTAGTGCACGCAGCGCATTGTGGTCCAACCCAGGGGTCGGGAACCCAAAATGTTGAAAGAGCCATATTGGACCAAAATAAACAAAAAACAAATATGTCTGGAGTCGCAAAAAATAAAAAAGCCTTATAATGAAGGCAACACATGCTGGATGTATCAATATTAGCTATATTAGCCTGCTACCAACATGACTAAGTTGGCTACAAACACACAACGATCATTCATGATTACAATTGTTTTTCCCCTGTAGTTCATCCTGTCGAGGAGGGGTGCCCAAACCTTTTTGACGGAAGATCTACTTTTCGAACAACCAACCTCCCGCGATCGACCCATTACGCACACACTTACACATGCATGCCGTAATGAGCGACAGCCGTAACGGCCGCTGAGATGAACGAGGCACGGGATGCACTTTTGCAGCGTGCTAACTATCGTAGCTCACGTGTACTGTTGAAAAATGCTTCTCTTGGCCGCCCAGATTCCCATTTTTTGCAAGTACCCTGGGTGAATTGTACGTGAAAGGCAGGTGTTTTGAGAAATTATTTTATCTTTTATTTTTTGAAAGGCAGCTGTTTTTAAAAATATATATATATTTTATGTATTTATTTATTTATTTTTAACAACAGCCGCCTGACTGACATCCCGCCCTGTTAATAGAAACGTTTGTTGCAGGCTATGACACAAATAGTCGTTGACGAAATGTTGACATTTAATATTTACTCGACACATTTTTACAGCATCAGAAAATGTTAAAAATGTTTGTGTCATGTTTGTCCTCTGACAGAAACCATCGTAAAACAAAAAATATATATTTCCCTCCCATCCTTATCCATTTTCAAACATTTTTGAAAAATGCATCGTTGCTTACTATTTCGCAGCACATTTTGAGTAATTTTGAAAACACAACACTATTTCTCTATGGACACTTGGACACTCCAACAAAATAGCGTAACCCCAACATAAAGCAGTATGGACATTCAGACAACCATTGTGTAGCATAAAGAAACTAACATTTTAAGATAAGTCGTGTTAGCTAGCTGGTTTCCTGCAGATGTGTTAGTCGCATCAAAGACTCTGGAGCTCAATCCAGAACAGAACAATCAGATACATTAATTTCAGCGCCTTCAGCTTTGTACAATTTCAATAGCTATAAAAAGAGTTGCAATGGGCTCCCATTAGGCATATTGAAGTTGTTTCTAATTAATGCTGCCGCACTGCAACTGCGAGCCTTTGTCTTTGTGATCATCATTCACGCTGCAGAACTAAGGACAAGCTTCCCTTTTTTTGGAAGGGTGAGGTCTCACAGATCACCGCAATCTCTTGACGCCTCTCTGATTGCAGTTTTGTCGGTGTCGTCTCAATAGCGCCCGGCATGGGTGAGTCATCATCGCATGCAGCCGGCAGAGAGAATTTAATTTGGGGAAGCGCTCCAGCACTTGTGAAGGTTTCCTGCGCATACCGATAAAAGGATCAAAATTAGTTTTTCAAAGGCAGCTGCATTTAAGGTGTCTCTTCCAAAGATCTGCTGCAGGTCATAAAGCAACCATGTAGTCAAGCGACATACCAATATTGTCTGTTTTTGCTGAGAAAAAAAATGTTTTATAAACCATTCTACTTGTGAACAATATTGTATTACATATAAAATATTTGAGTACTTGCTGATATGGTGTGGTGATATGTTACAATTACGTCTTGCATTTTTGTTAACATATGTTTCACTGAAATACATTGCTGCAATTGGCTGGCAACTGGTTTGGGGTGTCCCCCGCCGACTGCTCGAAGACGGCTGGGATAGGCTCCAGCACCCCCCACAACCCTTGCGAGGATAGAGCGGAACAGAAAATGAATGGATGAAATACTTTGTATGTTGAAATACGTGTAGGGATGGGTACCGAGCCCTGCAACTAAACTGGCCCTGGGGTTGAATTTTTAAAGAGCGCAGTATCCATAAGCCCTTAATGATTCTGTTAATGACTCTGGAGAAATTACTCAAATTATTTGTGGGTTTATTTGAGCTATATAAACGTTATTTTGCACCTTGTATTTCACCAATCTCGCTTCTAACCGTCAATAAAGGAATGTACTTGTCTAAAACGTAATTGTATTTCACAATCGGAGGCAAGCCATCTCGTCCCAATCCAGTGTCATGCACGAGAGGCATGAATTGATGAATGTTATTTTGCACCTTCTATGCCACTGATCTCGTTTGTAACTGGCAATAAAATTTAACATACACATCTAAGAAAAAATTGTATTTCACAATCAGAGGAGAGCCATCTGGCTCCAATCCAGTCTTATGCACCTAAGGCATGAGCCAGTCATGCTGTACATGGACACATGAAGAATAATTCCTGTACGTGCCACTGTAGTTGTGATGTGTCATCACAGACACTCTTCCTTCTGCGCTTTTATTTTGGAGAGTCCACTTCCAGGGACCTTCTGTGTCTTTTTCCCTTTAATGACCAGGCTGGGCCGGAGGGTGCTCCCCCACCTGCAGCTGATCAGCAATCACCTCTTGCGTATAAGAGCTCTGCTGATCTGCAAGCGGGTGCCACATGATTCTCACATTATGAATGGTATCTAGGCCATTGCGAGTGCACACACTTGCCATTTTTGTATTTTTTTGTGCATACTCAATTGTTCTGGTTTGTCTTGTTCCAGTGCCTGCCACTCTGCCCAGCCTGGCTCCGCATTTCCCTCCCCGGACCACTTCACCCTGCACTCATCCTTCCCCCATCTCCTTCGCTTTTGGATCCTCTACCGCCATTACCTTTGCTACCCATAACAGTAGTCCTTTTTGTTTGTCCATACTACGATATTATTTATTGTATTATATAAAACGTCCATCATGCCATATTTATTTAAATAAAAACATCTATCGTACCACATTACCCCACCACTTTTATGCTGTTATTTTGATGTGAGGGTTTGCTATTGATCTAGCGATGGTGACTCCTACATCGTCCAAGGAGCCCAATCAGTGGGCAGCTCCGTTGCGACGCTAATGTAGCATCTAAGCATTTCACTCTCAAGGCATGACTCATCACTTTGAACTCAATCCAGCTGTTGTGCGAATGTAAACGTTTGGTTTTCCCCGGTTTGATTGGTCATGCCTGGACAGGGACGATCTTCTTTTGTTTTACAAACTACAGTACTGTTTTTTCAATGTGTGATATAAACAGCTACAAATAAAACTTTTGGGGTGCTTCTCATATTAACACAATAAGTTATTCTTTCATTCTCTTTTTTTTTTCCTGACCCACCAAGCTCATGAGTGAATTTAAAGATTTACAGCCCAACCGGATGAAGTAGGACCTGGGACTGTATACCACATCCGTCCCGTCCACAGTCTCTGCAGCCCATAGGAAGTCATACTAAAATAACAATCTTCATTTCCTTTCGGCTTGTTTTTCTATTTTGTTACAGTGTGTCATCCTTTTCCCTCAAAGTCTATTCTCCTCTCATGTCTCCCCTCACTATATCAACTCTCTCGGAGGTTTTCCCCTTGCTTGCTTCCCTGTCAGCTCCCTCCATCCTCTTCGCCCTTCTATCGATACACGTAGTCTCTCTCCTCTGGACATGCCCAAACCATCTAAGGTGGTTCTTTTTTTTCCAAAACATTAAACCTTGTCTATCCTGATGAGCTAATCCTAACCATCCCGGCGACTCCAAAAGAAAACCTCAACATCTTAATTGCTGCCACCTCCAGCTCTGCTATTGGTCATTTCTTGAGTGCCACTGTCTCCAATCAATACACCATGGCCGGCTTCACTTCTAAACTTTCCCCTTCATCCTAGCATAGACTCTTCTATCATATAAGTAAGTAAGTAAGTAAGTAAGTAAAGTTTATTTTTAAAGCACATTTAACCACAGCTTGCACTGACCAAAGTGCTATAAAACCCCTGAAACATTCCTCCACCCATTCCAACCTGCTTGGATCAATTTCTTCTCCTCCTTAACATAGCCACTATTGCGAGTCCCCAGACTCTGTTTCCTCCAAGGAAGGCATGTTAGTGGATTTTAGGAGGTCTTTGAAGTACTCTCCCCACCGACTTACAATGTCTGGAGTCGAGGTCATCACCACCCCACCCCCACTGTACACAGTGTTAGTGGTGCACTGCTTCCCCCGCCTGAGCCATCGGATGGCGGACAAAAATTTCCTCGAAGCCATCCGGAAGTCGGCTTCCATGGCCTCACGAAACTCTTCCCACACCCTAGTTTTTGCCTCGGCGACTACTGAAGCTGCGTTCCGCTTAGCCAGTCGAAACCCATCAGCTGCCTCTGGGGTCCCACAGGTCATAAAGGCCCGATAGGACTCCTTCAGCTTGACGGCATCCCTTACTGCCAGTGTCCACCAGCGAGTACGGGGGTTGCCGCCATGACAGGCACCAACCACCTTACGGCCACCACTCAGATTGGTCGGCTCAACAATAGAGGCAGGGAACACGGCCCACTCTGACTCAATGCCCCCCGCCCTCCCCGGGACATGGAAAAAGCTCTATCGGAGGTCGGAGTTGAAACACCTTCTGACAGGGGATTCCGCCAGACGCTCCCAACAAACCCTCACAATACGTTTGGGTCTGCCAGGACGGACCGGCATCTTCCCCCACCATCGGAGCCTACTCACCGCCAGGTGGTGATCAGTTGACAGCTGCCCCCCGAGTGTCCGAAACGCGTGGCCGCAAATCTGATGATACAACCACAAAGTCAATCCTCGAACTGTCCATAACAAACATATGTACATATGTTTGTTATGGACAGTCCGTGACGGGGCACAGAAGTCAAATAACAAAACACCACTCGAGTTCTGATTGAGGGGGCCGTTCCTCCCAGTCATGCCCCTCCAGGTCTCACTGTCATAGCCCACGTGAGCATTGAAGTCCACCCAGCAGAACAAGGTAGTCCCCAGCAGGAGTACTCTCCAGCACACCCTCCAAGGACTCCAAAAAGGGTGGGTACGCAGAGCTGCTGTTGGGTGCGTCTGCACAAACAACAGTCAGGATCCATCCCTCCACCGAAAGGTGGAGGGAGGGAACCCTCTCATCTACCAGTGTGAACCTCTATGTACATGCATTGAGCCAGGGGACAATAAGTATACCCATACCTGCTCTGCACCTCTCACCATGGGCAACTCCAGAGTGGAAGAGAATCCAACTCCTCTCGAGAGAACTGGTACCAGAACCCAGGCTGTGTGTGGAAGCAAGTCCGACTATCTCCATATATAGTAACCGGTTCCGGTGCACTTTAGCTACAATGATTTTCTCTCCAAAATCCAGACACTTATTCATTTCCCAGGATGTCGTGCAAAAGAAGCGCTCTGCAATCCCTGCAAAAAGAAAGGACACTTTGCCAAGGTTTGTTGGCAAAGTGAGGAGGTTGCACCTGCCACAGAAGTATCCATCCATTTTCTATTTTGCTTTTCCTCACAAGGAGCGTGCAGGAGCCAGCTATCTTCGGGCAGCAGGCGGGTACACCCTGAACCGGTTGCCAGTGAATCGCAGGGCACACATAGACAAACAAATATTCACACTTACAGTCACACCTCTCGACAATTTCGAGTGTCCACTCAACCGACCATGCATATTTTTGGAATGTGGGAATAAACCGGACTACATGGATAAAACCCACGCAGGCACAGGGAGAACATGCAAACTCGACACAAGAAAGCTGGGTTGGATTTGGACCCATGACCTCTGTGAGGCGGACGTGAAAACCAGTCACTGTGCCGCATGTCTAGTATATAATAGGAGACAAAAAACTGTCAAATTGATACTACATTTGTGATTGCACAACGCCTATACGTTTATGCTGTGGAAACCTTCCCTGTTAACATATGAAGGTTCGTTCATCGGTGCACCCTATTACTTTGGAAAAGGTCCTAGTCTTAAGAACCCATCTTCGATTGGATGAAGTTGTCATTTGTCCGTCGGCCTTGAAATAAAATCATTTTGTCTTCTCACCAAGGCATCGGTGCTCTTATCGAAGCAGCAGCTTTCACCAATCTCTTAAAAAAAATCACATTTGCATAGAAAGGAAGAACCATGGGTGAGGGTTAGAATGTAGATTGACCAGTAAATTAAGCGCTTCACCTTTTGGCTCAGCTCCTTTACCACCACAGACCGATTCGAAGTCCACAAAACAACAGATGCTGCACCGATCCGCCTGCTGATCTCTTGCTCCCTCCTGCCCTCACTCGTGAACAAGACCCCAAGATACTTAAACTCCTCTACTTGTGGCAAGATGTCACTTACCCGACCCAGAGAGGGCACTCTACCCTTTTCCGACTGAGGACCATTGTTTCTAGTTTGGAGGTGCTAATTTTCATCCCAACCGCTTCACCCTAGGCTGCAAAATGCTCCAGTGATAGTTGGAGATCCCAGGTTGAAGAAGCCAACAGTACCCTGCAAAAAGCAGAGATGCAATACCGAGGCCACAAAACCGGACCCCCTTCACGCCTAACGGCAGGGGGCAGCCTTGGCAGAGTCCAACTCTCACTGAAAATGATTCTAACTTACTGCTGGCAATGTGAACCCAACTCTGACATTGGTGGTATTGGGACAGAACAGCCCATATAAGGGGGTTCGGTAATCCATACTCCTAAAGCACCTCCCACAGAACTCCCCAGAACTTAAACACCTAATCAACAACTATTCCAGACCACAATGCAACACTTACTGGGAGCTGGGCAGGTGATGGCTCTTGTGAAATTTAACTCAAGGTCATTCTTCAGGCCATAATTTGCAATTGCCTAAATTGTGTTGTCTGTGTTTTTAAAGTATATCCATAAACACATGGGTGACCTGATAATCAAACAATGAAGAAAACCACTGTATGGTCAACATTCATCACAATTCGGTGCGAAATTATTTTTGTCTGACTCGTCGGTGTAAAACTTTGATCTGTAAAACAATGTTTGTTTTGTTTGCGAAGCAGACTCTCTTGAACTTTCCCTTGACTTCCAGTACACTCTGAAAAAGAAGCCATCAATCGAATTAGCTGGCCTGTTGGCTGCCAGCCCTTCTGCCTGTGCTTTCCTGCTCCTGGCCGCTTTCTTCAGTCTGTCAAGCACTGCTTTTAGCTCTGGTAAAATCGCCATGGTCAACTAAATAATAAAACGTTATTAATCTCACTTTAGCTTTAATTATTGATTTGTTTACAACTTATTCCAAGGGCAAATATGGGTAGTCAAAGTGAATATCCATCTTGGAAGTGACTGAGAGTCGGCATAATGACGTCATTGCTTGGGAAACATTCACTGCAAAACTTCACTTCCACTTCTTTTTTTTTTTCATTTCGCTGCATTTCATTCAATCTCCAGCAGTGTTTGCAATCTCTTGCAGATGGACTTTTATATTGCGCACTCCACATGATAAATAAAACAAGAATGCTGTATATCTCTGTAGACTGAAGAGTGGTTACAAATATTTTTAAAATGCCCTTTTTGAAGCTTTATTTCCTTCTGGTAAAAAACACGCACGCACACGAGTATAAAGATCACCATTTTGGGGTTTAATTGAAAATAAAACTGCTCTTAGTCTATTCATGTTCATATTCATCTAATAATGTGCTTGAACATGAACCACTTGAAATGAAAGCGCACTGTAGCTGTGTTGAAGTAAAATGTTGTTGTTTTTTTATTCACCTTGTTTTTTTTTTTTATTGTAAGCATACAATGTGGTAAATATATCATCTATACCACTTCGTCCTCACTAGGGTCGTGGGTGTGCAGGAGCCTTGCCGTCAGCTGAGGGTGTGTTTGTATTTTTCAGTGGTTGAAAAAGTCCACAAATCCCTGCAATTGCAAAAATGAAAAAAAAACTACTCAAACATTTTAACTTCCCTGTAGTTAATTACATACACTTTAAATGATGGGAGCTGAGTTCAGATTCCCATTTAACATGAGTTTGGCTGCGATTGGTTATTCTAAACAGAACACCGCCACATGACTAGTTTCAGAGGGTGTGCCCACTGTTGCAACCACATTTTCTCAGGTTCTTATTTTCATTTCCTTTTCTTAATGCATTTTTTTTTCAGTTAAAGGTATAAAGGTTATAGGTCATTGGAGAGTGGAAAAAGTTGGCTGTTGAACATGAGTAAGTCGACTTTGCTGTTATCTCAAGATAAATATAACTTCTGACATGTCATTTGCATTTTGGAAGGAGTAGGAAGAAATGTAAATCAGGGATTGATAATGGAGGAAGGGCATCTGGTGAACAAACTGATAAATAAATAATGCGAATGACCCTGATGGAAGGAGCCAATCACACCTGTTATGCCACCGAGAGGAGTGGCCAACGGGGACAAGCTGCACACGTGCCGCAGCTTCGGCGGTGGGTGTGACTGTGCGCCGCACACACACATTTTGTAAGGGTGCTTCTTCTGCACGGCTAACAAGGAATCAAAATTTAGCACAGACATTTTAAAATCTGAACGACTATGGGACAATCGGGATGAGAGTCCTTGTTCCATTCGATTTCTGGTTGCCTGATGCCCAATGCTAATTCTTAAGCACAGAACAGTCCACATTTCAATGTGATTAAAACTTTTAGACGTCTGCTAGCGATTAGATCTGGATGAGAATGACAGTGCAAATGTAAAAGGAATTATAGAATTGAAGATGATGAACTTAAAAGACAATATTCATCCATACATATGACTAAATACTATTTTACAATTTTCTATACACTTTCTTGTGGCAGTAGCATATTTACAGTAAATATCAATGTGCAGTTATCCATACAATTAACCTTCCCCATAGACTGACCTACAGAAATTGTAATTAACAACACACTTCATACAATAAATAGCTCATATGCATAGCAGTTGTAGTTACCAACAAGATAACATCATCTTATCTATAACAACAAATATGATGATTTGTACCACCATGAGTGTGTGGCAATTGGATGAATAAGTGCCCATGTTGGGTAACTATATTTAAATCCTGTGACAGTGTGCCCCAAAAAACTCCCCTGGGTGATGCCAGCTGTCGCAGTGCACTGAAAGGACCAAGATGCAAAGAAATACAATGTTGAATGGAGTTTTGTCATAGGTGATATGGCATGACTACTTCTTGTGACTCAAGTCAGCGCTTGACTTAGATCTTTGAGTAGCTCCAAATTTGCATTACTGCATTACCGAATAGACAGAATGTGACAAGCCAGTTTTTGTTTATGGCATTTCAAAAATGTTTACACAAGCAGAAAAGTTTTCCCCAACACCTCTGATTTACCTCTGTTGACACCACTCTGCATATGTTTTCATCTGCTTTTGAAACGCCATGTCAGACATGGCATTTCAAGACACCAAATCAGCCCCTGCAATTTTTTTTCTTGGGTTTGATAAATCATATTGACAAATGTAACTAGTAGTGTCCGACGCACAGCAGGATCTCTTGTATAGGCTGCGTTTAATTGGCTCAATTCCAAAGCCTGACGAAACTAGCAGAAAACAATGTCTTCCAGTCAATTAAAGTGATACAGCATGCCCCTCCGCGTGGACATCAAGAGAAAAAGGGCCACACATATAACATACCTGATGAAAATAGCAGAAGATTATGGCCTCCTATCAATTAGTGTGATACAGCGTGCGTGCCCCTACACAAATGATATGGCACAGCAATGTATTATAACAGGGGTGGCCAACCCGCGGCTCGCGAGCAGCATGAGTTTCTTTGGCTTGTTCAATGCGGCTCCCGGGCTTTCACACAACAAGCGCCGAAAAAGCCTCGGCAGTGGCGATGCCATTCAAACAAAGGCACTAAATACACGACGAACGTACTGCGTCAGCCTATCATCAATCCCGTTACCTGATTGACATAGAGGTCAAGCAATCAGATGACTGCATCACCGCGCATGTGCAAACAATGGTGCTAAGCTAGTCAATGAATTACCTCTGATCTTAAGGCAGGGGTGCCCAATACATTGATCGCAATAGACCGGGAGCCAGCGAACTGGTCCCAATTCGACCGTAAGGGGTGGGAGGAGGAAACGGGTGGGGGAAAAAAATTTGTTGAATTGTGTCTTTAGCTTTCGTGGCGGGCGCGCATATATGCGCGAGTGCAAGCGCGTGTGTGTGCATGTATGTATGTGTGTGTATGCTTGCATGTGCGCGATAGGGTCCATCGTGGGAAGTTGGTTGCTTCAAAAGTAGATCTTTGGGCAAAACAGTGTGTGTGTGCGCGCGCTCGAGGAAGGGTATGATATGGCTCCTTGCAGTAACACAGTAAAAAAATTGGCTCTTAGTCTCTGACTGGTTGACCACCCCTGTATTATAATATTTTAACTTGCAAATGAAAACAAATGTTTTCTTTTTTTCCCCCAGCTCTAAAAATGCTTACCTCCCCGTGGACATCAAGAGAAAAAGGCGAGAGTCAAAGGTGGGAGTTGTACTTAAAAAAGGCACTCCCACATTAATTATTGAAGTAGGGGAACACATTTTTTTTTGTTTGATCATGTTAAACAACAGAGTCAAAGAACACGTCAGGTATTTATCATTTGACAGATTTTGTGTAATTATAACACAGTACAGTATTTTTTATTTTTTTACTGGCTCTGTTTATTATCTAGAAATGAAAGTATTTGCAGATAATAAACAACTGAAAGGCGCAATGCTGGAGGCACCCCCAGTTAGTAGATTAGCTTCCACGAGTATTTGCGTGAGAAATCAACTTTGTGCCTATTTTTGCATGCACAAACCTTGAGGATCTAGGGTCTCTATTTTCGTGAACCACTTTAAATAGGGCACACTGCACAACTCTGCATTGAGGCGGGTAATTTTGCCAACATTTGTGTGACCTCCTATAGCTATGCCGCTCTGTCAGATGGTTTGAAAATAGAATAAGTGTTAATAAAAACAATGATGATTGTGGGACTTTTGTGATGTGCTGTCACACGATACTCCTCGGGTTTTTGTATCATGACTTCCTCATTTATTTTGATGGTCCACTTCCGGGGACTTTGTTTGCTTCCTCTATTTTCAGGCTGGGCCGGAGGTGCTCCCACACCTGCAGCTGATCAGCAATCACCACCTGTGTGTATAAGACCTCTGCTGATCTGCAAGCGGGTGCCAGATGATTCGTGAATTACGAGTGGTATCTAGGCACACAAGTCCATAATTTTCACAGACAGGCAACCGTGGGAAACCATAAACCCTGGATTTTTTTTATTGTTTCGACTGTGCAGCTATCCTGGCTCAGGAATACTTCAGAAAACCATTGTCAGTTCACACAGTTCATCATTACTTGTACAAATGCAAGTTGAAACTACCTTGCAAAGCAAAAGCCAAATATTACCACCACCCAGAAATGTTGCCAGCTTCTCTGGGCCCGAGCTCATCGGGGATAGACTGATGCAAAGTGGAAAAAATGTACTGTTTTGGGAAATCATAGATGTTGTTTTCCTCCAAACCAAATGGGGGGTGGGGGGAGGAGGGGGCAACGATCTGCCAGTGATCCTCAGCTCCCTGACGGGATGGACACAACAGGTGAGACTGGGAGGAACAACATCATCAACCTGCACCACTAGCACTGGAGCCCCACAGGGATGCGTCCTCTCTCCACTGCTCTTCTCCCTCTACACAAACGATTGCACCTCAACAAGCCCAGCTGTCAAACTCATAAAGTTTGCAGACGACACCACGGTCATCGGTCTCATCAAAGATGGCGAAGAGTCTGCGTACCGACACAACCTAGGGCTGAACACGCTCAAGACTGTAGAGATGATCGTGGACTTCAGGAAACATCCTTCACCACAGCTGCCCCTCACACTATCCAACTGCCCTGTGTCAACCGTCGAGACCTTCAAGTTCCTGGGAATCACAGTCTCCCAGGACATGAAGTGGGAGGTCAACATCAACTCCATCCTGAAAAGGGCCCAGCAGAGGATGTACTTCCTGAGGCTGCTGAGGAAGCATGGCCTGCCACAGGATGTGCTACGTCAGTTCTACACGGCAATCATCGAATCAATCCTGTGTTCTTCTATCACGGTTTGGTTTGGGGCCGCCACAAAAATGGACAGAAACCGACTTCAACGGACAGTTAGGGCGGCGGAAAAAATCATTGGCACCGCCCTACCCACGCTTGAGGACTTGCACACTGCAAGAATCAAAACAAGGGCACGGAAAATCCTACTGGATCCACCGCACCCCACCCACCACCTTTTCCAGCTACTCCCCTCAGGCAGGCGCTACCGATCCATGCGCACCAAATCCAGCAGACACTTACACAGCTTCTTCCCTCTAGCCATTAAATCCCTAAACAGTCACTGATTTATACTCCACCGCACCAGACACTTTATAGCGCTCAAGGACATCTGCATAATTGCACACTTCTTGTAAACAAATACTGCTACTGGTCATTTTAAAATGGTTCAATGATTTTCTGCACCAACTGTTATAGTATTGTATCCTACCACTGATCATTTTAGCTCTGCTTAATACTTTGCACTTTGTCTCACAGTTGTCACTGTACTACCGCGCTACGGTTCACTACATTATGAAATGTCCTTTCATACTATTTGTCATGTCCTTGTTTATGATGATACTAATGCAGTGTGTTATACCGGAGTCAAATTCCTTGTGTGTTCTACATACTTGGCCAATAAAGATGATTCTGATTCTGATTCTGATGACCACAATAACTACAGCCATGTTTAATGATGTGTTTATATGCACTTGAGTCAATAGTTCGCTTTCTTTGCAAACACATGACTTAAAGCTCTTGGTCTCAGTATATTGGCCTTCCTCCACTCCAACCAAAAACCTCAAGAAATCCTAGTCCTGTAGCAAATGTGTTAGACAAGCTCGCCAAAAACAACTTAAAACACTGCTGTGGAATAGTTGTGACCTGCACATTGAGTACGCTATGTAAATTAAATGGAATGTTATATTTTATCTGCAGCGACTATGCCGACATTTTCAGGAGGGTCATAGAGCAAGAGCGACATCTATTGGTGAAACTGTAATTTGGAGGAAAAAAATGATCGTAAAGCTGTGTCGTACATTTCTCCCTTTCATATTCACTGTTTTCACATTATGTCCAGAGTATTTATTTGTGCCCTACCAGTCCTTGTCTATGAAGGTAGAATACTGAAATGTTCATGCACCTGTGTTTTAAATATAGGCCTACATGTAATTAATTTAGAAAATGTTTTTACCATGGTTCACAACTATATTTCACTGGAGAATCCCTGAATATTTGGTCTAGTATTTCTGGTGCCATTCTAAAAGACTTAATTATTATTATCTAGCTCTTATTTTTGTGAAAGTCTTTGAAACCTTAATATTGACAAGTTATGTTGCAAAATAAAGCAACACTGTCAAATAGTCAGACAGTGTTCATTTCTGGCAGGGTTGATGCAGGGGGTGTGGGAGGCACCACAAAGCATTTATGTTTCGAGCACCAAAATGGCTCGCGCCGGCCCTGGAGGCAGGGCTGCTAAATTGGCAAACATGCGCAGGGAGCCACATGCACGAAAATCAGGTTTTGCCGGCATCGGTAATGCGCCACAGATGTACTGTCTATGTAAATTGAGACCACTGCCAAAGATGGTTTGTTAGTGATAAGGCCTGACTCTGTGCTGGTGCATGTGTTGCTGTGGCCAAAAATAACGCAAAAATGCAGACGTGGTTGTGCCACCGCATGGTATTTTATTTCTTCTTTTTTCCCCCCACTGTCTTAATGGTAATCGATTACCTCATGGACCTAAAGAGGGTAACTGAACTAAATAAGCAAAAACACAGGATGATTAATTTAGTGCAATTAAAAATGAATGGATGTAATGTAATGAGCAAGAAGGCGCAGCATGTCAAAAGAAACGTGGTTGAATAATTCACATGTGGAGGGGAACAGTCTAGCTGATAATGAGCTGACTCGTGCATAGGAGGACACGACGCAGACCGAGTGCCGCCATTAATGTGGGCTGCGCCCGCCGATCGTTCCCTGCGTGTCGCACATCGGATCCAATAGCTTCCCGAGGGACGCAAACAGCACATTTTCCCACCTATGAAATGGCATGGATTGTGCGCCTCACATATTGAACACACTTGGCAACCTTGATGGCGTTAGCTTTTTTTTTTTCCTTTCAAAGCTTTAAAAAGATGCCCACGTATGGCAAAAGTATGCAAAAAAAAAGTGTTGTTTTTATCTTCAAAACCCTGAGCCATGAACATGAAGAGTGCTTCTTTAGCGGCTGTAGTTTCAACAAAGCGACACGTCGTCTCTCCCGAGAGTTCTGTTGTTAAAATTTAATTCATAACTTATCAATAATTTAATGTGAACCTGTTCCTTCACAGAACCTGTCCGCCACCCCCATTTAGTGCTCCTCTGCTCGTTCAGCTTTCCAGATGTTCATTTAGTGCAGTGTACCTCGACAAAAACAGCAACCTTAATCAGAAACATCAGCGATTGAAGAAATCTTTGATAAATCATTGCTATCACAAGAATTTAGATGCTATCAGAAATTTGCATGTGAATCTTGAGTGAGAAGCAAAATGCAAATTAAAGAAATCCATTGGTACTGGAATTGATCAATACAACACAGCATAACATCTTAAAGCTGTGTGGAAAATGGTATTTCAGCTAAGAGTTATAAAAATGTCTCTTTTTTTTCCCCCCAAATAGAGGCTTTTGGCAGATTGAATTCTGACATCTGACATATTAGGTTTCGTGGAAAAAGAGCACAGGACCCACACGCAGACACAATGAACTCAGAAGGTGTTGTTAGCTGGCAGTGATGTGCCCAACTGTGCCGAGGCGCCGATGCGTGTACCGAGTAAACAGGAAAAAAAATCCGCGAAGCACGCATCGAGGCGTGTGTTGATTACGCTTGTGGCCACGCCCGAAGCCTCGCGAGACGGGCTTCCTACGTCATCGCCACCACATAGTGTTGCGGGTGATTCGAAATAAAACGCCGCACCGAGACGACAAAGAGCTGACAGGTGGCACTGACACACCCAACTCGCATCTTCAAACCTCAATTCAATCGGATTCGTTTCGCAATGGATGCATCCCACCGTTCACAACGAAAAAGAGGAGAACATCCCCTGTCTGGGATCATTTTGAGCCGATCTCTCCTAAAAAGGTACAAATTATAATGAGTGTGAATATATATTGTAAATTATTGTGACAACACAATGTATCCCTAGTTTTAATGTCTTCTACTTGCTGATGTTTCAAAAGGTAAAGTGTGAACTTGGGTACCAAGAAGACACTTCATCTATGTTGAGACATTATAGGGCCCTGCATGCAAATAATGAGACAACTCAAATAGAACCAGGTAAGCCATTTTAACATGCAATGAAAAAAAAGCTTAGCTTGGAGCTGCACAAACATGTCTACCGAAACCTCTACAAACTAGCAAAAACCTCTCTATACCCTGCGTCATCTGCCCCTTGCGAAATACTTTTTTCAAAAGCAGGAGGAATCCTATCCAAAAAAAAAATTAAAAAACCCTTTGAAGCCAAAAACATTGGAAATGCTAGTTTTCCTCAATAAAAATGAATGAAGGGTGTGTCTTGTTCCCTGGTTATACGTCTAAAATAAAGCAATCATTCTTGCAAGTAAAACATGCACATTCATTCACATCACAACTCGCTGCCCTTTTCACCCCATCAAATCCATGGTATCATTTTAATCACTCTGTCATGACATTTATTTTCCATATGAAGGCGCAATAGAACAAATAAAGCATCATGATGCTTCGGCCCAGGAGCAAACCAGTTGGATGGAAAGCCTTATTGCTTCATGATGCTTCAGTTTACCATCACTATTAGCTGGTAGTGAGATAGGTCAAGGTGGCAGGAGTTGAATAGTAGAACAAAAAATGACCAATTCAAGGAAAGCAGGGGCGTAGCGGCTGGGCAGAAACGAGTGCGGCAGGAAGGAATCACTGATGAACTGGCAAACGGGTGGCTGTTCAGGCTGGCTTTTATGCTGCAAGTGGCTGATGAGCAAACGACTCGCAGGTGAGTAAGGGAGGCCAGGTGCACCAATTAGCGAGACGCCCAGTCCACACTGAAAAAGGGAACAACAAAAAGGGAGGGGCGACACCATGGACAAACAATGCATCCTAACATGACAAAATCCAATTAATACAACATTCCTGGGGTATTTTGGGCAGAGCTCCAGACTAACAATTTTAAATAGCACAGTGGACGTGCTGAAGCCTCCCTAAATTGCTCTTAAGCCCCCCGAAATGATTTGGTTGGTATATTTTTTAACCCTTTCATGCACCTTGTAACCTGATAACATGATACGCTGTCCACTGTGGATACTGCTGTCCATGAAAGGGTCAATATTCAGTTTTGACAAAAAGTACCAAAAAGTTTGTTATAAAGTGTCAAAAAAGACGATTATTATTCACTTTAATATGATCATAAATCGACACCATATGCAATTACTGTTCTTGGATTCCTCTCATGCACATCTTGGGTCACCCATGGGTGACTAATGATGTTTGTTAGTATGCATTTTCGACCTGTGCACGTGCAAAGGGATTATTCTGTGCCGTTGATCACCACCTCTGGCGGTCTGGAGAACTGTCTGTTTCTCATTTTCATCAGGACGTCGCAATAAAAACTAAAAGTGGGTGTCACACCTAAACAAAAGCACTTATGCACACATTTCAACATGTATTTAGTTCAGATCTCACTCTTCAATCCGTTCCGATTAAAAACATTTACTGAGTCCTTATTACTAACCACTATTCCACTCTTTACGACCCTGCTATCAGTGGTTCAGTCCGACATGAGCATCTGGGTAGCACAAAGAGCCGACTAAAATCAGTATAAAGTTAAAAAAAAGGGGACTATATATCGCACCTAAATTTGATCATAAATCTATGGGCTTCCTTTCCTTGATAGTGTAAAGCAGTGCTTCTCAATAATTTTCAGTTACCCCCCCCCCCCCTCCAAACAATTCGTGCGACACACCCACTCTCTCCCACCACAATAAGTATTGTTTGTCTGTAAAATTGTTATAAGTATACTTGTGGATTACATTGCGTTCCTATTAACATTAAAGAAAAGCAAAAAGAAATAAATGTAGTTCAACTTACGGCAAAAAAAAAATGTTATTAACATTGGTTTTTAGTCTCTAACAGAAAATATTTTAAATGCATCAATTTGCCTGCAATTAAAAAAAAAATCCTCCTTTAAACATTTTTACCAACTTTTTGACCAACTTATCGCACCATTTGAAACATTCTGAAGACCAAAATTGAATAAATCAATAAATAATAATAAATCCAGATTTAGTTCAGCAACATTAACTCGGGAGCAGAATATATAAAACACTTTAGTCTACAGGGTGGTTAGTGCATCAACCTCACAGTGCAGAGGAGCAGGGTTCGATTCTATCTCTCGAGACCGTGTGTGGAGTTTGCATGTTCTCCCCGGGCCTGTGTGGGTTTTCTCCGGGCACTTCGGTTTTCTCCCACATTCGAAAAACATGCATGATTGAACACTGTAAATTGTCTCTAGGTGTGAGCGTGGATGGTTGTTCGTCTCTGTGTGCCCTGCGATTGGCTGGCAACTGATTCAGGGTGTCCCCCACCTAATGTCGGGAGACAGCTGGGATAGGCTCCAGCATCCCCGTGACCATCGTGAGGATAAAGCGGATTGGAAAATGGATGAACTTAAGTCTACAAAAAAAAAAAAAAAGAATAAAACAGTTTGTGCAGATTTTTTTTCTTTTTTTAAAAAAGAACATGAGGAAGTCAGGATGAGCACGTTTTTCAGTGCACAACTTTTGCAGCTGCTAATCAGCATGATTGAGGCGTAACATCTTTAAGTGGCACCTTGATTTATTTGGGTTCATGCTGTCAGCTGCCAGCATTTTTAGGCACAGTAAACAGACCAGTCTTTCCTCATC
This sequence comes from Hippocampus abdominalis, assembly GCA_018466805.1. NCBI lineage: Eukaryota > Metazoa > Chordata > Actinopteri > Syngnathiformes > Syngnathidae > Hippocampus > Hippocampus abdominalis. The sequence goes on along the minus strand of CM031706.1, from coordinate 20,063,444 downwards.
TCCCAATGTAGACACAGTGAAGTCAAGCACAACACATGCCTCGACATATTTCCTTGTTTTAGCTTTCGGGTGACTTTCTTTTGTCTCTTTATCTTCAGCTCTCTGCGCCTTTCTGTTCATCTTGTCTCCTTTGGGTTTGTTTAGGACACTTCATATCGCCTGTTCGATGCAAGAAAATAAAAACCTACACCATAGAGTTAATACTCCATGCGCATTTTCTGACACTGATGGTGCCACTGCCAACTGCTGTGGCGGATGTGCAATTACACTTTATTCTAGTCTTTTCAGCAAAAAAGCATATTCCCCAGAGCAATGGTACCCAATACCGGGCCGCGGACTGGTAGCGGTCTGCGGGTCATTTGGTGCAAAAATACATATTACTAATAACATATTACTTCCATTTCATTCATTTCGGAATCTGAAAGATATTTTATTTTAAAACGTTCCCAGATTCTCTCTTGCATCTGTCTACAGTGTGTCACTCTTGACGCAGGTGAAGGCGGTGCTTCTCAGTCACGTGATATGTTACCACTTAGATTAAACCCAAGAGGTAGCAAAATGAGAAAAAAAAAAGTATTTGGAAAGTTTCTTTGCGAAGGGAAAAATGCCCAGCCAGGAGACAGAAGAGAAGCCTACGACTTCCAAGAAAAAGAAGGCTACATTTAGACAGTAATAAGACAGTACCAGGAGTCCTACTTAAGATACGGATTTATCTCAACGGGAAATTCCCACGCACTAAGCCCACTCTGCATATGTGGCGATGGCGAGTCGTATTTTTCATGCACTTTTTATTTGCAGTGTATCTTATTTTGAAGGCATATTTAAACGTTACCATAGTGACCAGAGAGTGTTGCGGCCAAATCGGACGTTGCTAGTGTCATGATTTGTGTTTTTATTATGTTATGAAAATACTACAGTTTTCATGCAGGTCATATCATATTATTTTGTTGCCTTTAAAGGCCGGTCCTGAAAATATTGTCTGACATTAAACCGGTCCGTAGGGCAAAAAACGTTGGGGACCGCTGACCAAAAGTAACGCCCCCCAAAGCCCCTCGCCCCTACATCGCGGTCCCTTCGGGGGGGTGCCCTCCACTATTTGAGCAGGACCTGTGTAAATTAAAGAATACTTGTCGTGCGTTGTTCCACTTGATTAAATAGAGAATGTCTTTATTTATGGGAAATCCGGTCCATGATTTCCTTGCGACTTTGCTTGAACTGGTCCCCAACACTATATGGCTTGCCTTAGCACAAAAGACAATTAAAAGCAGGAAAGAGAGAAAAGGAAACGTAAACGATGGACAGAAGAAAATTTCTCATGAAAGGAAGTCTTCATTACTGCTTGTTGTAACAATTAGTGAGCTTCTGTCTAACAGCAGTAGGTCCCTATGTTAGTTTAACAATCTCGTCAATTGGAAGCTTCTGGCTGTTTACATCAAGATGAGTTCCCCCTCGGTTATGGAGTGAACCCAATGCATAAATTCACACCATGAAACCGGAGCAGAGCTCATTCACTTTTGATTGTTATCAGTGGGTGATACTAACAATGACTGTAGACGGATAATATCACTCCTCCTTCCATATTGAGCTATAGGAATCAGGACATGAGTTGAGTGAACACCAAGGAAAGAAACATCTGGAAATGTGAGTGTAAATGATTTCAAAGAATATATCTGTCAGTGATGTGGAAAGTCTATGACTCATATTGAACTCAATATGGATTTGATATATGAAACATTTTAGCCACGGTGCATCATGGAAGACTTACATTAACTGACATTTAATTTAGGAGAGTAATGATTAGAAAAGGGAGAGAGTCATAATCCGTTCCAGAGAGCTGTTCAAAAACCGAAATTGTTCAAAAACCGAAATTGTTCAAAAACCGAAACCACACTCTTTTTAAAATAAAAATGTTTACTGAACACGTCTGCTCACAATGGAAAGCAACACAAAGCGTCACTTCCTCGTGTGCATTCAAGTGCCCTCAGTTTGTTCGAGAACCGAAATTTGTTCGTCATCCGAGGCATAAAAAAATCACAATTTTTGTTCGAAAACCGAATTGGACGAGAACCAAGACGTCCAAAAACCAAGGTTTGACCTTAATTCATTTGTTCAATCATTACTTTTATCATTCGAGTTAAAAGTCACAATGTTTCTGCGCAAACATCTGATTTAGAAAGTATTTTGGAGTAAACAGTGTGTTGTGAGTCACAGGCATGTCACAACAGAGTAATAAACTGATGTGACACCTTTTAAAACAGATGACATTCTTTGATGCTTCGACAGAACAAGTACGGTAGCTGTTATTTAAATTTTCATTACTTCATTATTAACTCCTCCAATGGAAACTTTTCTCTGTATTTTATTTTTTTTTTGGTTGAAAATGATGGGTTTGGCTTACTTTGTGACAACACAGTGACCTGTTTTGCATACAGATTTAATGCATTGTAATAATGTGTATATATTTTTTCCCCTTTTTTTTAGGCATGGCTAATGCTGCCCCCCCCCCTCCCCTGGCCCCACCCACCATAAAATCTAGCGATGGCGCTGGTCCGAAATAAGATGCGATAGGCTCCAGCTCCCTCAACAAGAAATAGGGTTAGAAAATGGATGAATTGTTTTCCACGGCACATCAACAAATCATCTCTCACAATTTCGGCATCAGTATTAATATTTCTGAAATGATGATAAAGGAAAAGTGGTGGTCTCCACTTATTTTCTTCTTATTTCCTCTGTCCCCTTTGCTGTCAAAACACAGCAAAGTGGCAAAAAATGACCACTGCGCTGATGGACGCCATCAGAAAGCACAAGCTTGGCCGACATCGTCACGCAACTCACAGGAAGGCAATTATGGCAAATCCCCCGTCCGCATGCAGAGCACGGTCAGAGCGTTCGATAGTTGTTGATGAAGATCTCCGCGTGTAGTGAGGACACTTGATGACACGTCTGGAGAGACATGTGAGACAAACGAGAAGGGAAAGAGTCTCTGAGGAGGCCTTGGGAGAATCTGTTAAGTAAAGGAGCATTCTGTAAGACTGGCAAACTTCAATCAAACACATCATCCGCGAAGAGTGTCAATAAAGAGTAATCAATAAATGTCCTTTTCAAGAACACAGTGTTTTCTGTCTTCTCCCTGATCGATTCTTCCTGACTCAACAAAAGATTCTTAGGGGAAAGTGTTAATGGAATTCTGTGAGCGGACCCACAATGCAACACAAAACAACAGTGTCTTCATTACAGTCATGAGAGGATCCATTTTCCATCCATTTTGCTTCATCCTCACTAGCGGATCCCAGCAGTCTTCGGGCAGTAGGCGGGGGACACTGAACAAATCGCAGGGCACACAGAGAGAACAACCATGTCTACCTAGGGACAATTTTGCCCAACAGCCTGCCATGAATGTTTTTGGAATGTAACAGAGCTACGAACGGTACCTCTGCACTGTGAAGCCGACGTTACTTCGTATAACTATATATATATATATATATATATATATATATACAGTGAAACTCCTCTACAACGAAATCATGTTTGCAGTCAGAATTTTTTCACAACAGGGGGTTTTTCACTGTAGCAAACTTGATCTCAGATGGAAACACACAAACACACACACAAACATATGTGTACACACACACACAATTGTACGTGTACTCTTTATTTTTATTCCAATAGTGCATAAGTATGAGCACAAACTTATTTGATACTGTGGTCAAGGCATTCCTTGCAATGCATTTGCTCCAGTACAAGCTGTTACATTTTAAATGAGATGTAATTATTTATGAATGATGTATTTTCGGGCGGCACGGTGGCCAACTGGTTAACACGTCTGCCTCGCAGTAAAGAGGTCCAGGTTTCGATTCCAGGCTCTGGCCTTCTTGTCTTGAGTATGCATGTTCTCCCTGTGCATGCGTGGGTTTTCTCTGGGTACTCCGGTTTCCTCCCATATTCCAAAGACAAGCAAGGTAGGTTGGTGGAACAAGTTTTGATTGGGAGAGTGAATGGTTGTTTGTCTATTTGTGCCCTGTGATTGGCTGGCAACCAGTTCACGGTGTACCCCGCCTACTGCCCGAAATTAGCTGGCATCGGCCTCAGCACGCTTGCGACCCTGATGGGGATAAGCGGCTAGAATAATGGAGGGATGGATGTATTTTATCAGAAAATCATTTCGTCCCTTTTAAAGACAGCACACAGGGGTTGACGTAAACACCTGAGAATCATCTTGTCATAATCCTGTCTTTTTTGTGTTTGTTTTTTCCCCAGTCTTCAGCTGGAGAGCAGGCGTCAAACGAGTCGCACCTTTCCCACATCAGGCATCTTACCTACTGTCTTTAGAAAGCCGGCTTCACCGATAGCTAGCAGTCGGATTAGTGCCTTGCTTATGATGCTATCTCCAAGTGCAAATTTTCTAGATGTTCTTGCCATTTTTGTCTCATTGCCTTGCCTTGCTACTTCATGGTATTATTGTTCTTGTATTTTCCCGGTTATGTATTCTCAGTCTTTATTCTTTGATTATTGGATTCTCTTGTCCTTTGAGTTGACAAGCAATTTGTTTTCCTTGCTCCATGCCTTTTGCAAGATTTTTTTTTGGTTCATCCTTGCTTTTCTTCTGGTTCTATGTTACTAGCGTCCTGAGATGAACTTTGTCGGTCTTGTTTTGATTTTTTTTTTTTTTTTAAATGATCTCTTGTGGAATCCTTGTTCTGTCTGGAATCCTTCGGGACACTTCCAACATTCGTGAGAAATTTTATCAGTGACAGATCAACCAAGCACTTTGGCAGATGTTTTTTGGAGGGGCGGGTGTTTTGACCGGCACCTCAAGGCTTAATTGTATTGTTAAGTGACACAGCACTACAAGCTTTACGGATGTGGTGTAATGTACAGATCATGCACATGCAAGTTACACCATCCTACATGACCTTATTCAGTCAATCAAGTCTGCATCTCAGGGAGTAATCACTCACTGTAGTGCAGTAAACTACTGTATACAGAGTAAGAGGAAAGAGCAGAGGAAGAAAGGGTCCGTGTGGACGTTTTGTTAAAAAAATTCAGAAAAAAAACGATACAGGAAGAGAACATTAGGAATAATACAATTTAGCAGCGGTATCGGCCCGTGGGTCATTTGGTACTGGGCCGCACAGAAATAATTTCCGAATTATGTTTTATTTTGAAAAATTACCCAATTCTCTGATACATCCGTCGATGTCACTGTTGACGCACGTCAAGGCGCGCTTCTGGGTCACGTGATCGGTTAAGCTAAAACAAAACGCACGGGCTTGCAAAATGAGTTAAAAAAAAATAAAAGAAACTGCTGGAGATTGCAAATGATGCTGGCCTGATAAGTACGTTCGAGACAACAACTCTGCTGGTGTTCTGGATTCAAGTTTATGGCCAAATACCCTGAGATCGCCCCTACAGCACTGTTGCTATTTTCGACATCCAACCTGTCTGAAGCGGGGGATTTTTGCAGCGACGGCGACCAAAACAAAATTACGATGTAGACTGGACATAAGCCACACACTTCAGGTGTCATTGTCTCCTATTACCCTGAGATGGGACCGCTTGGTTGCAGAAAATCAAGCTCGGGGCTCCCACTGATTCTCCCACTGCATTGCGTTGAGCCGTATTTTTCATGTACTTTGAATTTCCGTGTTATCTTATTTTGAAGGCACGTTTAAACGTTACCATGGCGACCAGAGAGTGTTACAGCCCGATAGGACATTGCTGATATCATGATTCGTGTTTATTATTACGTTTAGAAAATACCACCGTTTTTATGCAGGTAATATCACATTATTTTGTTGTATTTATCCGCCACACCTTAAAGGTCGGTCCGTGAAAATATTGTCTGGCATTAAACCGGGCCGTGGGACAAAAAAATGTTGGTGACCGCTGCAATATAGTATATCTTTATTTATATAGTGCTTTCGCAACAGCTGCAGTGGAAAGAAGTCCGCCTTGTAACCGATAGTCAGTCGTGTGTCCCAAGACCCCAAAATCTACACCCCTCCAGCGTAATGCTGAACGAGGACGAAGCCGAAATCCTCAAATCCCTGGCTCTTCTGCATGAAATTGCCTGCCGTATTACCTTTACATGGTGCCCTGGACATTGTGGAATCCCTGGGAATGAACTAGCCGACCAGTCTGCAAAGGAAGGCACGGCCCTTGAGCAAGACGAGGTCACCAACCATTACGACTCGGCCAAGGCAGCCATTCGCCGGGCTACCAGAGGGCCACCAAACCAACACGAAAGAATGAGGAAGGTGAGGCGAAAAGGTCAATCGTGTGAAAGAGGTAACTTTATCCAGGAAGGAGCAGGCTACCGTTAGCCGACTACGAAGTGTCCATCACTCAGAAAAAATAATGGCTCCACAAGATTGATTGAGCTGAGGATACAGTCTGCAGGAAATGCGGCATCGGGGATGAAACAACGGTGCACGTGTTCAACTGCCCAAGTATCCACAGGACTGCCGAAATGATCCCCCCGGACATCCTAACCACCGACCCTGGACTCGACCTCAGGATCTGGGAGAGGTGGAAACAAGGGCTGAACTTACCGGAGGTGACGAAACCTGGGGACCCGAGCAGACAATAACCCTACAAAACCCCTGACTTGTGTGCTTAACAACAACAACAACAAAAACAACAGCTGCAGCATTGTTTATGTCTTGTGACCTGTTGTAATTGTCATATGCTTGTGCTGGAGTTTTTTTGCCTAACTCAAACTATCCTCAAAATGAGGATAGTTCGAGCGTGGTTTTTTTCTCCCCCTCTCCCTCACTTGTGGTTTCTTCCCACTTGAGTGAATGCTGGCGCGTTTGGCTGCCGCTGCTCAACCCGTTTGGTGTTTTCTTGTTTTTGTTCCTGATTGTAAAGTGTCCTTGGGTGTCTTGAAAGGCGCTTATAAATAAAATGTATTATTATTATTATTATTATAATATCAAAGTGCTTTTGCAAACAGCTAACATAAAACAACAATACAGAAAATCTGAAATAAAACATTGACAATAACACAATGAAAATGGGGTTCTTTTTTTTAATGGGAAGGGCCAGATTCATTTTTGTTTATACTTCCCAACGGGCGTTCTTATAAGTGGAAATAGCAAAATGAGACAACACTTAAAGGTTTTGAGCAAATATAACTTCTAAAATTGATGAATTGTGAATATTTGTTTGAGACTTCACCGCTGTGTCAAGACACTAACCCTGGTAAAACAATAGGCCTGATGGCACACTACACTGCCAATTTTAGGAGGCATTTTCAAATGGTAGCCTTTTAAAGCTCCAAATATGGTGTTGTCGACTACCTTTTCAATTAATCCTTCATGGGATGGGTCTGGTAATTCCAATGGTTTGTATCTAATGTATATATTTTCTCCTTAGATGATTTTAGCTCACAGTTCAGGTAAACTACATACAGTAAGTACCACAGGGGCTGCCAAGCTTTAGCCCTTCCACTCAAGATCATAAATACCTGTATAATATAAACCATTAAAATTCACATCGACAGAAACGTGTGCCCTCAAGGTGAGAGTTCTCATTTGGATGTGAAGAATGTATTGCCCTGCCACATTGAGGAATACATTGCTTAAAAATCTATAGTGTACCTCTCTGAATCGCATGAAACACTCCTTGATAGTTCCACGAAGGGTCGAAAATTCATCCTTGAGTATGATGGCAAGGAAAATTGTCTCATTTGTCCATTGACCCTAGCCCCTTTTGGCATCTTGGATCAGACATCCAAATAAAGATGATTTTCAAATGAAGAGTTCGAAAATGTCTGAAAAATTTGGAATAGTGTAAATCAGCGGTCTCCAACTCCGGGCCTAGAAGGCTACTGTCCTGCCTGTTTTTTGGCTCTCCCAGCCGCAACACACCTGATTTAGATGATAAGCCCATCAGCCACCTCTGAAGCAGTACTGGAACGATCCTGATTATTTGAATCAGGTGTATTGCTCCTGGGAGTGCTGGAATACAGGCAGGAGCCCTCCAGGCCCAGAGTTGGAGACCCCTGGTGTAAATGATGAAGAAGAGAAAAACAAAATGAGTTTTTTTGTTTTTGTTTTTTTTGTTTATGTAATCTTATTGTATAGCTTTCAAAGACAAAGGTATACACCGCTTGTCCTACTCCTAATTACTGCTGAACATGAGCCAGAACCCATTGCAGTGACTGGGTGACACCTTGGTCACCAGCCCTCCTGATTTCTCACTACAGCTATGTGCCTCAGTGTATTGTACTCCTGAATGGAAACGGTTTTAGGATGAAGTCTTCTGCTGGGACAATCTCAATAATGATTTTTTTTTGACTCAGTGTCATTTTTTTAAAATGGGCAAACGACATGGAAGTTAAACTCACTTTTTAGTCTCCGACAGTTTTAAAACTTTAAATAATGGTGTACACACATAAGCTGCATTTGACTATAAGGCGCAGGTGCCCATATTGTAACATGATATTTGCAAAGAAAGACGGAACACAGAAAGAGGTTTCAACGTTTAGTAACATATGTTAACTTTTCTTTCGAAATAGTGCCTGTGACGTGGCAGCACCACAGCAGTAAAACAGCACTCACACGGCTGGTTTGAAGAAAAAAAAAAGGTACCATTCCCTGTCGAGTAATGCTTTGTTTTAAAATGAAAAGATCCTCGCTTATTGGAATACTCGGTCAACCATTCCTTCATAAGGCTTTCTACCATCCATACGTTCATGTCAACTTTCATGATACTGTCTTTCGTGAGGTTTTCTTTTGGCATATGTAACCAGGTGAACAATACTATAACTGTTAAAGTGAATACTACTTTGTTTAATAAATGGAGCAGTGTCACTTTAAAAAGGAGCGTTGGATAATCTCGTGGGAAATCTCATGATACTTGGACCACAAAGTGACTTGACTTTTTATTTGGTCTCCCATAGGAGAAACTTGTTTTGGAGGACAGGCTCCCCATGCCGCTACATACATTAAACAATACATACAGTATACCATACACAACAGACATTGGACAATAATACAGTACAGGACAATATAGACTCTACATACATTGGACAATATGTTACAGGCATCTGCACACCCCGCACTGCCCTCATGTCCTCCTGCTTGACTGTCTGCTTTCCTCTAGCTGTTTGTTAATTAGGTTGATAGCCTGCGGTACGAATGAGTTTTTGTATCGGTTTAGTTTGCATAGGGGGGTCCTGTACCTCCTTCCTGAGTGCAGGAGCTCGAATTGTGAGTGAGACACACGCTGAGCTTTGCTTGTTCAGACCTGATGTACCTGCAATCGGCATTGTAACCCAGCCTACATTAAGAGTAAAATATCATTGTTTGGGAGTTTGAACGGTGTCGCATTGTGGGTCGTGCGAACAGCCGTAAAGCAGGGGAGATGAGTTGTTTTCTGCGTGTTTCGGGTGCATACAGCATGCCGGAAAGTGCTCACAAGCCATAACTGTTGTCAATTTTTGTCTACTTTTCTATTTGTTAGTCCCATTTGACATATCTCAGTCTTTTATTTTATGAATGCTGTACAGTTTCTTTGTTCAGTCGTGAATAAAGCCTTCATAAATATTATTTTGCCACACACAAAGCCACACATCTTTCGAAATTGCAGTCCAGCATTAAAAAAAAAACACAGGTGAAATGCGCCCTCTCACGGGCGGTTGTTTTCACTGTGACACATGATCAGGGATGAGATTTTTCTGCTTTTTCGCGGAATTGCGCTTTTTTCCAGTCAAAATGGAGCTTTTATATTGTTCCAAATCTGTTGAGAAAATTTGGGGGATGGGGTGGGGGTTGGTCGGGTGTTATTTCTGGGCTGCTGGACTTGTCTTCGGCAGATTCGGGACTCGTAATGTCTTACTTGTTGTGATTGGTCGCTTTATCAGCAAATGCAGAATCACAACCAATCCGTGTTTGCCTTCCTAAACCCCTTTTCCGCAAATTCTGAATGGTTTTGCACAAGGGATGTCGTGTATTGAAATTACTCGTGTATGTAGTCTGTATTAAACAAATGCCAATGTTATCTAGACTTTAAAGGTGTCATGGTTTGCTTTGTCTTTGTTTTGTTCCTTGAGTGTTTCAGCACCAGCTGGAGTGTGGGGCGTCACCTTCCAGCGATGCACCTGTGCTGGATCAAGGCAATCTGTGCTGCCTACTTAAGACACCGACCACGTGTCTCCTTCTTTGGACTATTGCTTTTGTTCACCGCTTTGCCCACGTGCTTTGTTATGTCTCGTTCATGCTTCTAGTCGCCCTCCTCGTCATAGTCGTTCGGGTTGTGAGTATTTGTTTAGTCTTGGTATCGCACTTGGTTTCGTTTATTGTTAGTGATGGGAAAATGAAGCCTCATGAAGCAATGAGGCTTTCCATCCAAATGGTCCGTTCCTGGGCCGAGGCATCATGAGGCTTCATTTGTACTATTGCGCCATCTTGTGGAAAATAAATGTCATGACAGACAGTGATTAAAATGATACAATGGATTTGATGTAGAGGTAAGATCGGGCCAAAAAAATCCAGCCCCGACCCGGCCCACTGGTATTTAAGCCCCACCCGGCCCGAGCCTGATCACTCAACTTGATATGCAGGCCCGAGCCCGAAGCAAACCCGAGATTTCATATTTTATTTGTGAGGACTCAGGAGGAGGAGGGGTGATTTCTGATAACAAAGCCTGTCTTTTGTAACGAAATCTAAGTTAAACAAGACTGTATAAACATTTACATCTCTTATATCTCTGTTTCTGAAGAGGTTACATTAACCGACAATTTCCTATCATTGGCGGATTTTTTTAAGAGTGGACGGGAAAATTTAAGGCCATCTGTCATTTTGACGGGTTAAAAATTGGGCCGTAAACCACAGCAGCAGTGCGTCCTTAAGAATCGAGCGGGTACTGTTAAGAGAGAGAAGCAGAGAGACAAAGACGAACAATGACGGCTGGATACTCGACAAGAGACTGGAAGGAGTTCTAAAAATTTTAATTGCAAGAGTCTAGTACAGTACGTGTTTTGATGAGGCGACTTCTGTTTTTTCGCGAACCACGGTCTCTCGTGGCCACAACAATTCAAGGCCTCGAAACAAAAAAGAAAGAAAGTCAGCGAGAGAGAAGCCCGACCCGAAGCTATGATTGATAATTCGGGTCGGGTCGGGTCGGGCGGCCCGATCTTACCCCCCCCTGCCCCCCCCCACACACACACTCACTGAAAACAAAACAAAACTAAAGTAAATTAGAAGAAACACACTCACACGACAGGTAGCCTCGTTAGCGGAACTCCGCGGCGCGGTTGCCCAGCTGGCCCACCAACTTCAGGAAATTGGCTCCCGGGTCGAGCAGTTGAGCTTCCGAGGGATGCCCCCCACGGGATCCCAAACTGCTACGATGGGGGGCCCTCCTATCCCCACTGCTGGAAGGGAACCCAATCTGCCCCACCCCTCACGTTACGCAGGTAAGTCCGGTTTGTGTGGGCATTTTATTCACCAGTGCTCAATAATTTTTGATCAGCAACCTTCCACCTACGCTAATGATAACTCCAAAGTTGCTTTCATCATGAACCTCCTGACTGGTCAAGCTGCTGCCTGGGGACTCGCGGTGAGCAACGCACGTCCCGAGCTCCGGTCTTCCTTCCCCGACTTTGTTGCTGAATTTCGTAGGGTGTTTGACCACCCTGTTCGGGGAAGAGAGGCCGGATTGATTGCACTCAGGGAAATAAATCCGTCGCAGACTATTCCCTTGAGTTTCGCATTCTCGCGGCAGAAAGCGGGTTTGGGACTGCGCTCTTCGCAGCCTTTTTCGGCGTGGGCTTAGCCCCGCCTTGAAGGACGAGCTGGCAGTACGCGATGAGTCAACCAACCTTGAGGATCTTATTGAATTATCTATTCGTCTGGACAATCGCCTGCGGGAGAGACACCGGGAACGGAGGTATGAACAGTCTCGATCTCACCACGTTATCCTCCCCAGCCACCGTTCAACGCCGGCACGACTGGAAGCTACTGGCCGCTACATGCAGCTTCCCGTGGCACCTGCGACCCCATCCAAAGAACCCATGCAGCTAGGAGGTGGTCGCATTTCCCCAGAGGAAAGGATGCGGCGTGCCCAGTCGGGCGCATGTTTCTATTGTGGTCTGCAGGGGCATCGAGCGGCGAACTGTCAGAGAGAACCACCCCGACCACACCGTAAGTTGGCCCAGCTCGTTCGTCAGGACTCTGACAACCAAGATCTTGTCATCAGCGAGACTGTGACTTGCGATACGGGCCTCGATCGGAAGGCAAATTACTTGCCTTGCGGCAAAAGACTCGAAATTCCCGGGGAAGTATATGCTGCGTGAGGAGTGTAAAGATTATTGCTCTTGTTGAGTGCGGGTCCGACAAATGTTTTATCGATCGGAGTATTGTTAAAGCCCTCGGGAGCGTAACCGAGGAACTGCCGGTGGTGAAACGGGTTACAGATCTTGACGGTTGACTCCTGGCGGAAGTTAAGTTTATTACCTCTCCAATTCAATTACTTCTCTCGGGGAATCATATAGAGGTGAGGTGGTTTTTTGTCATGTCAGCGCGCACTGTTCCGATCGTGTTAGGTTTGCCATGGCTGCGCACGCATATTCCTGACATCGATTGGACTAACCCGTCAGTTGAACGTTGGAGTCTATTTTGCCATGCCAACTGTCTGAGAAGTGCTGAGTCCGAACACAAACCACCCGCAGCGCCAACCCTTAACGACATTTGCTTGGAGGGAGTACCACCAGAATATCATGATTTAAGAAGCGTATTTAGTACGGATTTAGCCCAAACGTTACCGCCACACCGGCCCTACGACTGTACCATTGATTTCCTTCCTAATTCTGCCCTCCCTAGCTCGTGTCTCTATCAGGTTTCGCAACCGGAACAAGAGGCACTGCGTGAGTATATCTCCAGCTCTTTGGCAACGGGGATCATTCGACCATCCAAGTCGCCCTTGGGTGCGGGATTTGTTTTCATTGAAAAGAAAGATTAAACACTGAGACCATGCATAGACTACCGCGGACTCAATGAAATCACAGTGAGGAATAAGTATCCGTTACCTCTAATAGACTCCGCCTTTGCACCTCTACAGTCCGCAACTATGTTTTCAAAACTTGACCTTCGCAGTGCATACTATTTGGTCCGCATACGGGAGGGAGATGAATGGAAGACGGCGTTCAAGACCCCCTTGGGGCATTTCGAGTACTTGGTCATGCCATTTGGATTGACCAATGCACCAGCAGTCTTCCAATGCTTAATCAATGACGTTCTCAGAGACATGCTCATTGTATGTTGTTTTGTTTATCTAGATGATATTTTAATATTCTCAAAGAACCTTCAGGAACATAGATTGCACGTTCGGAAAGTACTCCAGCGGTTGTTGGAAAACCGACTGTATGTGAAGGCGGAGAAATGTCAATTTCATGCCGAATCAGTCCCCTTTTTGGGTTTCATTATTGAAAAGGGGCAGCTCCGTGCAGATCCAGCCAAGACTCGGGCAGTGGTTGAGTGGCCCACACCCTCTACCACAAAACAATTACAAAGATTTCTGGGGTTTGCTCATTTTTGCCGTAGATTTATCAAGAATTACAGTCGGAAGGCGGCCCCACTGACCAAACTTACCTCCAGCAAGACCGGTTTCCGTTGGTCAGAGGAAGCTGAGACAGATTTTCGGGAATTGAAATTATTCACATGCCCACCTGTGTTAATCCACCCTAATCCTGGCCTGTCTTTTGTTGTCGAGATTGACGCTTTAGATTCAGGAGTGGGGGCGGTGCTGTCCCAGCGTTCCCCGGTTGACCAGAAATTCCACCCCTGTGCCTTTTTCTCCCGGAATTTCACCCCGGCCGAAGCCCATTACGACGTCGGGAACCGCGAACTGCTGGCTTGCTGGCTATCGTTTTGGCATTCCAAGAATGGCGTCACTGGTTAGAGGGGGCCAAGGAACCATTCACAGTTTACACGGACCACAAGAACCTGGCTTACATCAGAACTGCTCAAAGGTTGAACTCACGATGGGCCCTGCTCTTCACCCGGTTCAACTTCACGCTCACCTACCGGAAGGGCTCCCAAAACCACAAGCCGGATGCCCTCTCACGACTCCATGACCCTACGGCAAATCAGACCAGGTCCGAGACGATCATGCTAAGCCAATGCATCGTGGGCATGCTTCGATGGGAGGTCGAGCGACACATCATGGAGGCTTTGAACGATACACCTATCCCTGAAGGTTGCCCAGCTGGGTGTTTGTTCGAGGTGCTCAAGTGGGGACACGCCTCGAAGATTGCATGCCATCCTGGGATTCGTCGCACTCATGCTGTCATCATCCAACGTTTTTGGTGGCCAGACATGCTCAAGGACATTAAAGAATATGTGGGTGGCTGCCCAGCTTGTGCCTGCGGAAAGTCTTCTCGACTGCCTCCGGCAGGATTGCTGCAACCACTACCTGTGCCATCCCGTCCTTGGTCGCACATCTCGCTGGATTTTGTCACTGGTCTGCCCGTCTCCAAAGGAAGGTCAGTTATCCTCACCATAGTCGATTGTTTCTCAAAACTGGCTCATTTTGTGGCCTTGCCCAGGCTTCCGTCTTCTTTCAAAACCGCTCGACTCCTCGTCAATCACGTTTTTCGACTCCGTGGCCTGCCCACAGACATTGTGTCGGACCGGGGTCCTCAGTTTGTCTCCCGGGTTTGGAAGAAGTTTTGTCAGTCACTCGGTGCTTCGTCCAGTCTGTCTTCAGGATACCACCCCCAGACTAACGGCCAAAGCGAACGGGTCAACCAGGACCTGGAGGCTGCCATTCGGTGTGTGTGCCTGCACCAGCCGGCATCCTGGGCCGAACATCTGCCATGGATCGAATATGCACACAACACCCTGGTCTCATCAGCAATGGACAGGTCCCCGTTTATGGCCACCTACGGCTATCAACCCCCTCTGTTTCCCTCTCAGGAAAGCCAGGTGTCCATTCCGTCCATTCAGCACCACCTCAAGCGGGCACATCGTGTCTGGAGGGAGACCAGAGCGGCCTTGTCTTGCACAGCTGACCGTAACTCTAAGATTGACGACCGCCGTCGCCGCCCTGCACCTGTCTACTGTCCGGGGCAAAAGGTTTGCTCTCCACACGTGACCTCCATCTGGCCGGGACTTCCCGCAAGCTGGGCCCTAGGTTCATTGGTCCGTTTGACATGGAGCGCATAATAAACCCGGTGTCGGTCAGGCTCCGTCTGCCGCCCACTCTCAGTTGACGTTGCCGGTAAAGCTCTGTGTACAGTATGTGACGATGTCATTCTATACGGAAAATGCATTCATAACCCATTTATAGTAAACAGTTTGGGACTTCACTATCACTGTATGAGGTAATACTCAACAGCTTTTTATCACATTTTACACAAATTTTATGAATACAAGTAATGAACAAATCTTAATATGGCAGGGAATATGTTTCCTTTTTTTGGTTTTGATTTTGAGTTACATGTTGGTGCTCACCAGGAATGCATGAGTAAAATTGCACAAAGGCCTATGTCAAATTTTCACTTGAAAGAATAGTGAACAATCTTGGGATTTTTTTTTTCTGTGAAAGTTTCAAGTAGTGTGTAAATTGAATACACTTTATCTTTAGCATGTTTAGTGTAAAGTGCAAATTTTGTAAGCAAATAGGGAATTGTATTTCAACAAAAATTGCAATATTTTGTTGATAAAATGAATGGCTTTAAGGCTTTAAAATTTCTAAAACCCATTAGCTTCTGCGCCCCCAGTGGGGTCCAGGGGCAACACCTGCGGCCCCCAGACCCCTGGCTGATTTTCAGTTTTTTGCATCACTAGCCACTCTCATCCCTGATGATAGCATCTCACTGTTACCTTTTCTGCTCGAGCGCTCCCATTAGAAAAATATTTCAATCGGCTGCAGGGTTGAAAGCGTGTGACAATAGTTGCGCCTTGTAGTCCGGAAATTACGGTAGTTGACGTAAGTAAAGCTGACCATGTCCATCCATTAATCCATCCATCTTCTACCACTTATCCAGGGTTGGACAGCTTTAGCAGGGAAGCCCAAACTTCCCTTTCCCCAGCTACTTCTTCCAGCTCTTCCCGGGGGTTCTCGAGGTGTTCCCAGGCCAGCTGGGAAACACACCTGCTCTATGCCTCTCACCATGGCCAACTCCAGAGTGGAAGTCCAATCCCTCTCGAGACAACTGGTACCATAGCCCAGGCTGTGTGTGGAGGCAAGTCCGACTATGTCCACTCGGAACTTCTCTGCCTCGCACACAGCTCGGGCTCCTTCCCTGGAAGGGAGTTGACATTCTACATCCCAAGAGCTAGCTTCTGTAGATGAGGATTGGAGTGCCAAGGCCGCTGCCTAGCTCACTTTGCACCCAACCTCTTTGGCTCCTCCCATAGGTGAGGAGCCCATGGGAAGGTATACCCATGTTGCCTCTTCAGGCTGAGCCCGGCTCGCACCCACGGGTGTAGGCCTGGCTACAGAGGGGGGGCGTGGTGACCCCCATCCGGGCAAGGGAAACAAAGGTCCATATATTTTATTCTTTATAAGCCGTGCTTTGTCTGGTCCCTCACCTCGGATCTCTTTGCCATAGGTGAGCCTGCCAGGGGCATAAAGCCCCAGACAACTTAGCTCCAAGGACAGGCATGCCCAGCTCCGGGCCTGGAGGGCTGCTGTCCTGCCTGTTTTCCAGCTCTCCTGATTCAGCTGATCAGCTCATCAGCCAGCTCTGAAGCAGCATTAGAACATTCCTGATGATTTGAATCAGGTGTGTTGCTCCCGGGAGAGCTGGAAAACAGGCAGGACAGCGGCCCCTGAGGACCGACTTTGGACACCCCTGTCCTAGGATCATTGGGACACACAAACCCCTCCACCATGGTAAGGTTACGGCTCACGGACCATTTGATGCTGTTTGTATTGAATGAAACCAGCCTCGCGCTTTGAGAGGTTTATGATTTTTAACTTTCTTTACCTGACCTCTCATCCGTGTTCTTCGTTGTTTCCCCAAACAATTAGCTATTTAATTACTGCCATGTCGACTGGAATATCTTTTCTCCCACTATACTGTGTCAGAGTGCTGCCAAGGCTGTCGCCAGCCCACTGCTTGTAAATTGTGCATCTGCCTTATCGGCCCTATGAGAGAGAGATGACTGCATATTTATAAGAACATGGGGCCTCCAGATGAAAGCTGCTGCTGCGGGCGCCGTTTCAAATCGCTCCCTTGGGACGCCATTACTGTAAACAAGCGTGTTGAGAGAGGTGAAGGGGGGGTAGATGGGGGATATTTGGCATTGGTTGGGGGTGTGGTGAGCTTCATGAACTATTCTTTATCTGCGCTGTTGAGATAAAGAACTCATTTTTCACGTTTTGCTTCTGCAAGGTGAATCTTTGCTTGTTTTTGGCCAAGTTGAAACACCGGCCCATGTTTTTTTCTTTTTTACATATACAACACACACACTCATAATGATGTAATAGCCTCTATTAGCGTGTTGAGTATGCAGATCATCAGAATCTTATTTATCTTTTCATTAAAACATGTTAAGCTCCTTTCATCTCGCTTTCACTCCCCGGATCTTTTTCCCTTTAACGCTACCCACTTTTATCTTGTTTTTTGTCTTTTTTTTTGTCTTTTACTTTAATTAGCCTACAACACAGCCCCCTTTACTCATTTATTGCCTCTGCAAGAATCTCATAATTTCATCACTGAGTTGTTTATTAATTAGCAGGATTAGAGAAAAATTGCTTAATAGATTTCCATGAGACATAAGCCCGCCACACACCACATTACACGGCTGAACCAACTAGAATCGACCATCATGAAAAATATGGCAGTTGGCCACTTTAACCCACGCATTGAGCGATTGAATCCTGCACATCTGCGACCACATTCAGTTATATTGTGCGGTGTTACTTTTATTTCACTGTAAAAACATGGAACGATAGTCAAGGAAGAAGTGGGCTGGCACAAAGAGAAATGGGCATGAATAAAGGCGAGAGTGTGGATATTTTGAGAGACTGCCTCGTTCCATTCGCTGACTATATTGCGCTCTTGGTACATCGCTCCGAGTGCATTCTGGTGACAGAGACTGTTCGCTTCACTATTTTTACTATATTAAGTAACTACTACAAAACAAATGAAGCTATAATGCCTCTAATTAAAATAGACTAAGAGAAAAATAAAACAATGAGCAAAAAGCCTCAGGTGTAGGTGTGAATTTGAGCACAGTTTTGTTGCCAATTTCACAACTCTGAACGAGT
Source organism: Hippocampus abdominalis (assembly GCA_018466805.1). Classification (NCBI taxonomy): domain Eukaryota; kingdom Metazoa; phylum Chordata; class Actinopteri; order Syngnathiformes; family Syngnathidae; genus Hippocampus; species Hippocampus abdominalis. The sequence continues at coordinate 20,045,219 of CM031706.1, read as the reverse complement.
GATCCCAGCTTATTTAGTGCTCATGAGTCTGGTAGACAAGGGGAGTAAGCTGGTAATGTGGCGGGAGGTTCTGATCCGAATGGATGGTAGCTTCCTTCCTGAGGGTCGAGGATGGAACAGGCCCTATTTCCATTGTGAGTACTGTCACATTTCTTCCAACCTGCACTCCCCTGGGTCCTGGAGACCTCCAGGTACTGACTGGATTGAAGCCTGCACACTTTCAGCTTCTCAGCAGTTCACAGCAGTGTGCTGCTCTCTGTGCCCGATGATGGATGTGTAGAAATGGACAAACATTTTTGTTTTTCTACTACTCTGCTGGATCTTTCTGATGAGGTTGCTGATGGTCGTCTCCCACTTGATGTCCCACATGATGTTGGTGCCTCGGAAGCGGAAGGAGTCCACAATGGAGTGGAGGCGTCTGTGAGGGTGAAGGGGAACCATGGGCATGCAACCTTCCTGTCCACAAACATGTCAGTTGTCTACCTGCTGTTAAACTACAATGTGTTGCAGTTGCACCAGGACACCAGCCAGTGCAACTCTCTCTTGTAAAGAACACTTAAAACTGTCAGAAATAAGCTCAATGAGGTTGGTCAGGGATGAGGATGGCTAGTGATGAAAAAATCTGAAAATCAGCCGGGGGTCTGGGGCCCCGTTGGGGTCCAGGAGCAATGCCCCGGATGGGGGCCCAGGGGGCAAAGCCCCCGAAGCTAGTAAGTAAGTAAGTAAAGTTTATTTTTAAAGCACATTTAACCACAGCTTGCACTGACCAAAGTGCTGTACATAGTGTATAAGCTAAAACAGGTTAAAAATAGAATAGATAAGTAAAAAAATTAAAATACACATACAGCACAGTGATTTAAGCTAAAATGATAACAACACAACACTTAATTACAGACAGCAGGGCAAGACAATTAGGGCACAGGGAAGGCCAATGTAAAAAGCTAATGGGTTTTACAGAGTTTAATCAAGGAATCAATCAATCAAGGAATCAAGGTCATCTTTATTGTCAAATATGCTTACATGTGACATGCAGCATAGATGAAATTTCTTTCTCTCACTCCTCCGTGCATTAAACACACAGCTGAGAAGATAGCAGCTACACTGTATAAAAGACATAATGTACAATCTGAGCGGTATAAACAATATAGACAATATGGACAATACAACTGCATAAACAATGGCACTTGTGGCTAATGTGGTAAAGTAGCCTTAAAACCATTAATTTTATCAACAAAATTTTACATTTTTTGTTGAAATACCATCCTCGAGTTGCATATAAAATTGACACTACATACTAAAGTAGAGGTTTATTTGGAGTACATACATTAGTTCATGGATTTTAGATTTTAAAGCCTTAAAACTATTAATTTTATCAACAAAATTTTACAACTTCTGTTGAAATACCATTCCATATTTGCTTACAAAATTGACACTTTATCCAAAACATGCTAAAGATCAAGTGTATTCAATGTACACACTACTTGAAACTTTCACAGAAAAAAAATCCCAAGATTGTTCACTATTCTTTCAAGTGAAAATTTTGCTTAAGCATTCCTGGTGAGCACCAACATGTAACTTCAAATTTGCTGCTCAAAATCAACTAAAAAAGGAAACACATTCCCTGCCATATTTAAGATTTGTTCATTACTTGTATTCAAAAAATGTGTAAATGTGATTAAAAAGCCATTGATTCTTACACCATACAGTGATAGCCAAGTCCCAAACTGTTTATTATATATGGGTTATGAATCCATTTGATCCTTTTAAGTGGGTGTCTATTTACAGTACATACAACTATGTATAGTTTCATGATGTAGAATGTTTATTTGCTCTTCATTTTACGCTTTTTAGCAAGAGCTAAAAGCTTGTTGGTCCGCTGCGTCTTTTTCACTTTCTTTTTAGCCAACTCCTCTCTTTTATTCACATGCTCCAGCCTTGCTTTTTTCTTTTCCCTGTCTAATTCATCCTTTGCCTTTCTCTTGCGTGACTGTAAAACTTTACATCCTCTCAATCCGTATAGAATGACATCATCACACACTGTACACAGAACTTTAACAGCGACATCGAGCTTTTTCACGAAATCTGACACAAGCACAGACAATGGTTCCTCTTTACTGGTTCCTACTGGGGGCACCGTCAGGTTTCTATCCAACCAGTCCCATCGAAACTTGTTTTTCAGATCCACATCTATCTGAGGCACTTAAGCTTCATCACGAATCTTGATAACATTGGGCATTTTGTTTAATCCAGACTACATACACAAGTAATTTGAATACACTACATCCCTCGTGCAAAACCATTCAGAATTCGAGGGAACGGGGTTTAGGAAGGCAAACACAGATTGGTTGTGATTCTGCATTTGCCGATATAGCAACCAATCAAAGTAAGACATTGGTTTTAGCCCATATACTAAGTAACGACAAACTAATGCTTTGTGAGACAATATTCAAAATGGATGCTTGCTAACTTTATTTGTAAACATTACAAGTCCCGAGTCTGCCGAAGACAATTAAGTCAGCCCAGAAGTAACACCAGACCCCCCCCCCCCCCCCACCTAAAATTTTCTCAACGGATTTGGAACAATATAAAAAAGGTCAATTTTGACTGGAAAAAAGCGGAATTCCGCCAAAAAGCGGAAAAATATCATCCCTGGTTGGTGTTATCAACAAAGTTGGTCAGTTTTACAGGCTGATCTATGAATTTTGATTTTTTTTTTGCCCTTTGTCTTGCCCTTGGTCTCTGCTCAATGAAGTCATATTTTTGTTTGTTTGTTATGGCATTCCGTCAGTACTTATGGAAAGTCTGTCACTGACGGTCGCCCGTTTTGCTGACATATGACCAATGATGAGAAACTGAAGACTGACAGACTAATCAGCCGTGCATGCAGGTTTTCGTCTGTCACCTTAATTGTCACACTAATAATGTCAATACTGATGGGCTTTCTCAGTCAACCCCATTTTGCTGACGAGTGATGGAAACACGCACCACATTTTTTCGTGGGGGATGGAAATTCACGGTGGGGCGGGTGAGCTGGAGTAAATTTCCTGAAACAAAAACTAACCCAAAATATTTTTGTCAACACACATTTTTTACTGGATGAAAACTTGACTAGATGAGACTAAAAACCCAATTAATAAACCATAACTAGGACTACATTTCACTGCATTTTGGTGGACTAATGAAGATGCGATGAAGATGTAGCTCATTAAATAAAGACTGCACTGAAGTCTATCGACATTTTAGTGCTCGAGCAAAGATGAAAACTATTTTACTTCTTGTCATCGGTTACCACTTTAACTAATTTCTCATGCGAATCACAGCAAAATAATGCTCGGTGGCAAGTTCTTGCGCAATTCATGGCAATATAACACAAGTTCTCCCACGATTCATGTAAAAAAAAACAACAACAACAACAAAAACGTTTGGTGGCGTGTTGCCAATCATGACAAAATAACAACTTCATTGAATTTCTGTAAAGCATTGATGGCCCAGAAGAAAGAGAAGACGTATATGGACACATTTGGACTCTGCTCTGTCATGGTTTCTGTTCTGTCTGTCTCCGGCAAATGCCATACAAGGGCCTTCCCCTCTCATTCCATACCTCTTTCCCATCATGTCATCAACTCTCACGGTTAATAGGGACTGTCATGCCATCACCTGTTGTTACATAATTTGCCTTGGTCACAACTTTCATCCAAGTGCTGATTTGCTAGATCTTCATTGATCTTGCTCATAGTCATAGTCTTGTTTGGTATTTTCTTGTTTTATTCCAGCTAGGCATTGGCACAAGAACAATCTTGTTTCTAGTGCTATCCTCGATGTATTTTGTTTTTCCTTGTTGATTGGCTTTGCTTGTCTTTTTCACAAGTACTTTTGGGTAATACTGTTCTTTTCCTTGTTATATGTTACCAGTATTTTATGTTGTACTTTGTCGGTCTAGTGACCTTATTTTGTTAAAAAGCTATTTTTGTAATCAATCTTATCCTGGTCTGCGCTTGTGGGATCCACTTCTGTTTCGGACAGGTCTGAAACCTTAAAACACTGAAGTAGAGAAAAAAATAATTTTGCTTGATTTTCGCCTTAGGGAGGAAAAAAAAAAAACAACAACCTGAAGAGACACGTCACGGTTCACCACAAAGCAATCGTAAAAGTTCACAAAAAAAGTTTGGTGGTGGTTGTTTTTAACGTATCATTCAAGAGTGAAAAGAGCCACTTTAAAATTCAACTCTTTGAAAGTCAGCCAAGAAAGCAATTATTTATTATATATCGTATTGTCGAGTTAATTTCATCAGCTTTCTGTTAAAGATGTCAAGTCAAATAGTTGAGGATTTTTCCAAGGTCTTAGCATCTCAAACAGCCGTCTGTCTCACGAATTAGATCCAGCTCTGCGTTAAACAGCAGCCGAATCCCATCTCCACATTCAGAACCATAAAAAGAACAAACTACAGTAAAGTGACCATTGTTCAAACAGTTACTTGAGGATCATTAATGCGATGTCTTCATGAATCAGCCATGGAGCACAAAATGGAAGAAACTCGAAAATGTAATTATCTTTATTCACTTCAGTGTTATGAAGATAAATTTGTGTTGTTCTTTTAATCATAAATGGTTTATTTGTATCTTTGAAAATAGAGGAAAGTTCTACAGTTAAAAAAAAATAAAAAATTCCAGTACCAGTAATGGCACCTAATTTTCTGATACCCTCCCTTTCTCTCTCTGCCCACCTGCACCTTTTTTAACTAACCATGCAGCTCATGTAAAATGTATTTTTTTACTTTTTTTACTCTAAGTTTTAAAACGTTTTTCATTGATGTATTTCCTAGCCTTCGATCGTTCGGATGGGGCAGGTGGAGCAGACTCTTTTGAGTTTGAACCTTGAGGTCATGAATATGTATAAGTAAAGGCACTTTTTCTATCCAAAGGGAGATTGAACAGGCTGGTTACATCTGGAAAGCAGAATGTAAATACTGTATATTAAATTCCAAACCTCTATTTTCTAATCTGCTTAAATAAATAAAAAGTCATTGTATTCAAATGGGGATATATATTGACTGAAAGCATGTGGATAGGTCCAACTTTTTTTGCATTTTCTCATACATTGGAATGTGATGCTTGTATGTTGCATGTATTTGCAGAGATGGGCATTCTGTCCCTGGGACAGAATGGTCTGATGCCCATCTTTGGGATGGAAGACGGAAGATGGGAAGTTTTATTAAAAAAAAAAACAACTAAGCAAGAACAGAAGTGGGTTTTCATCCGTCCCTTTAATCGTCCCCAACCGGGTTGAGTATGTGGTGTCGGGGAGCAAAACAAGGCCAGAGTGTAGCCACACACTGTATTTCCTTAACAAGCTATTAACAGCACAACACTAGTTTCTATGACTCACATAGTCGCCATTACAGAACTCCTCTCCTTCCTTTTTCATGTCAACAGTATTTTGAAAGCAACACTGCCACCTAATGTACAGTCAGATGATATCAAGTACCTACAGACACCCATTTCACTAACGATCAATACAACTGGTGAAGAAAGCTGGCTGTGTTGCATGTCTCTCGGTGCCCGCCCACCAAGATGCTTGTGGCCCCCCATTTGAGGCACGAATTTCTAAAAGTAAAGTTTTTATTATTTTATCATAGTAGCTATTTTTGTGTGGTGAAATACTAATGTTGAGTTCCTTATCACGAAGACCTTTGCATTATGGGTTTAAATTGTTATGTTGCGTACGACAGGTGATGAAGAACATATTACATTAGCATCATCAACTAAATAAGCATTCTATCATCTATTAGCCAGAAAATCTTTGGAATATTAAACTGAATATAAATATTTTCCTTTTTTCTTGTCAATTCTGGAGCAGACAATTGGTGAATCGGGTCGAAGTCATACGTCATCCCATCCGCCATATTGTATGTGGCCTTAATATTAGCCATATATTCCACAATAATCGCAAAACTTAGTCAGGATAACATCATACAAGCCTAAGCAATAATTCTGTATTAATCCATTGATCTTTTACTTGATACATCTTCAAGAAGGAAGCATCTTTTCAATTTGCTTCACTTTGCCACATCCAGTACGACTGAAGCGTTGAGTACTCAAGGCATCTTTGTATTTATAATTTAAATGCTGTCTATGATAATGCTTGCTGTTGTCTCAAAAGGTGCCATTCAAGATGGGATCAGCAGTGCTATGCAAATATATATGACACAAATAAGTGTCGTCAGTAGGGTGTTAATGCCCCCCATGTATTTCATGTGCTCCCCTTATGGCTGAGCTCCCCTCCGGTCTGCCTCTGCCGTTAGCCTTTTTAATGAAAATAAGAAAGTCAGGATTGATGGCTACGATGAGCACGTTTTGCAGTGCACAACTTTTCCAGGGGCTTATCAGCGTGATTGACGTTTAATGTCTTTCAGTGGCGCCTTGATTTATTTGGTTTTGTGCTGTCTGCAGCCAGCATTTTCTTTCCTCGTCCATCTCCCACTGTAGCCACAGTGATGCCAAGTGCTACATATGCATTGTCATATTTCCTTGTTTTAACTTTCGGTTGACTTTCTTTTGTCTCATTATCTTTGTGTCTCTCCGCCTTTTCTTTTCATCCCTGTAAAAAAAATAAATAAAAATAATGTCTCCTGAGGCTTTGTTTCCTGCACTTTATTTCACCTGCTCGGTGCAAACAAAACCAAAAACAAAAACCTACACGATAGAGCTAATACTCTGCTACTCTGCGCACTCTCTGACAGTGAGGGCGCCACTGCCACCTGCTGTAGTGGATGTGCAATTACACTTCATTTTCTTTTCTTCAGCAAAAAAATGCATGCTCCCCAGAGTCACATCCCCCCCACCCCCACCCTGGGCATCGCACCAGTCCCCACCAGGAGGGCAAAACAAACTTTTGGCTGTTTCTGAGTGAAGTTCTTGATATTTTGGGTGTAGGGCAGGGGTGCCCATTACGTCAATTGCGATCGACCGGTAGATCGCAGACTGGTCCCAAGTCGATCGTGATGGGTGCGATTTGTATTGATAAAAAAACACAGAAAACTGAGTTCAAAAAGTCCCAAGAACAAAACGATTCCAAAGTAAAAAACAAAACCATGGCAGAAGCTAAAAACTATCAATAACAGAAACATGACTGAAACAAACCTGACAGCAGCAAACAAGCAAGCTTAAACAATGACCCGACAATGAGTGGTCGGGCTGGGAGTCCTTTTAAAACACTAATTACAGAATGACCAACAGGTGTGCAGCTGCAGGGGGAGCCCTACAGTGCCACCTGTTGGTCAAACAGAATCATGACATAAGGCATAGCCCTATCAAAAGGGAATGAAACATTGCAGTAACCTCAAAGTGAAAAAAAAGCCATTTTCAGCGATTGTGATAGAGATCACTCTGACATAGAGGGGGAGGGCCTATGTGCCAGCATGGATGTTGAATGCATATGCTGAAGTTGTCAACACTGATGATGACAGGGACAACCTCCCCATCCCACCAACCGTCAGCACTACCTTACCACCTTTTGATCGTGGATAATGCATGGCCTCGACAAGTCATGCCAAACACCCCCATAAAGTGATCAAAAAAGGGGAGGTGCACATTATCATTCTTGATGGCCCTACACTCTCAAGTGCCCCTCCTCCAACGCCTTCTACTGTTGAAGAGGCAAGGTCTTCCAGCCACGATGTCCAAACAAAAGAACCTCAAAAAGGTCCGACAGCCGACTGTAGGCTCAGGCGACAGAGCCTCCTGAAGACCTTTAGTCTCCAGAGAGCTATTTGGAGGAATCTCTAACATCCTCCAGCCACCACAAGGACAAGACAAAAGAACCTTAAAGGTTCACCAGCAGACTGCACCCCACGGCTAAAAAAAACACCAAAGACCATGAGTTGCCAGAAGAGCCCATTTGAAGAATCTGTAAGGTTCCTCGAGCAGCCAGAGGGTTGAGTGCATGCATCATACGGAGCCATACGGGGGACACCCTACCCTATTCGCAAAAACTTGGTTCGGCCAAGGGCCAAATGTTGTTTTTAGTCTTGCAGAGCAAGGTGAGGTGCCTCAAGGTTGTCACCATGGAAGCCTCTTGACTTATCTTTCACGCCTTCATGACATGACGAAGAGAGGATATGGGAGCTGTGGCCCGATGATGGAAAACCAACTCTTTGATATTCCCTTCAAACCAAAATGTGAATTTATGAGGTGAGCTCGAGGTACCTCAGGAATGTTAATGGAAGGACAAAGGCTGTTTGTCCGCAATGTTGTGTCTATAGCAACAAACAAGGGGGTGGGGGGTGACAAATTGTATTAATAAAACACAGAAAACTAAATCCAAGACAAAGTCCTACGAACAAAACAAAGCCAAAGTTAACAAACAAAAACCATGGCAGAAGCTAAAAACTCTCAATAACAGAAACATGACTGAAACAAACCTGACAGCAGCAAACAATGATCCAAACGAAGAGTGGCTGGGCGGGAGTCCTTTTATACAACTAATTACCTAATGGCCAACAGGTGTGCAGCTGCAGGGGAGCCCTACAGTGCCACCTGTTGGTCCCAAACCGAATCATGACAGAGGCAAGAGCTGCCCAACGCTCTCACTGGCCAATAAACGCAAAAGAATAGATTCCTGAGATGTCGTTTTTGTGATAAACACACCAACTATGCACTGTGAAAAGTGCAATGCATCTCTTCACGTTGAGTTTTTTCAAAAAATACCACAGTAAGTATGAGTTAGTGCAAATGGCTGAAAGGGCCAATAAAAAAGGAATGTTAAAAATCAGCAAAGTGAGGAGGAGAAATACAGGGTTCTTTGAAGAGAGGTTTAAATTGAGTCAACACATTCTGTTAGTAGGAGAACTGACAGATACTGCACATCTTCAGAGGTATGTTTTTGTCATCCATTGTATGCAGGCCTCGATCTAAATATTACGTGGATGATCTCTTACTCTATTGACAGTTTGACTGACTGATAGAGTAATTCAAAATAGTTTTTTCACAAACAAATGTGTCCATTGAATTTTGCAGTAAAATGTGATATTGACAACATTTACAAAGTAGGCAGATGATTGCATGTTATTTTCAAATAAAGCAGGAATCACTGTTGACATGTACTCCCCATGCTTGCCTGTGGTTTCTCCGGGGACTCCGGTTTTCTCCCACATTCCAAAACATGCATGGCAGGTTGATGGAACACTTTAAATTGTCCTAAGGTATGAGTCTGAGTGCGGATGGTTGTTCGTCTGGGTATGCCCTGCGATTGGCTGGCAACCAGTTCAGGTTGCCCCCTGCCTGCTGCACAAAGATAGCTGGGATAGGTTCCTGCACGCCCGCGACCGTTGTAGGGATAAAGCGGTGCAGAAAATGGATGGATGGATGAATGGACAAACCCATTTCCAATGAAGTTGAGACATTGTCTTAAACATAAATAAAAACACAATACAATGAATCTTGTTCAACCTATATGTCATTGAATACACTGCAAACGCAAGATACTTGATGTTCAAATTGATACATTTTATTGATTTTAGCACATGAACTAATTTTCTATCTGCAACACATTCCAAAAAAGCTGGGACAGGTGGCAAAAAAGACTGAGAAAGTTGTGGAATGCTCATCAAACACCTATTCGGAACATCTTACAGGTGAACAGGCTAACTAGAAACATATGGGTGCCATGATTGAATATAAACGGATCTTCCATAAATGCTCATTTATTCACCAGCGAGGTTCACTTGTTTCTGAACAACTGCGTGAGAAAATAGTCGAACAGTTTAAGGCCAAGGTTTTTCAGCATACAATTGCAAATAATTTTGGCATTTCATAATCTACAGTCCACATCATGAAAAAGGTTCGACATCACTGCATCTGCATGTATATATGTGTAAGCAGCAAGGCCGAATAGCAACATTGAATGCCCATGACCTTTGACTCAAATCCCTTGTCGAAGTGCAAGCCAAGAAAGTCCGAATTGCATTTGAATAGAAAAGCATAGCTTTGCGTGACAAATATTTTAATTTGATTCAAATGTGATTAATTGCAATCCCTCTTGATGTGCAGATGTTGAGTTCCTGTCGTCGCTGATGAAAAATGTCCTATAAATAAAGTCCCGACTGATTGCTCACCTGATTGATGACACCATGTCCAAATTAAAGTTGTTGTCTTGATAGATTACTGTTTATCGTCATTAAGGTATTTATGAAATATACCTGCACACTCTCAATGTCATGATGGCAAACTAAAAAAAACAAAACATGCCTTGTTGTTGCATTCCCAATGGGATTCTTTCTTTCTTTCCCTCTCCTCCTGCTTTATTGGAAGCATGCTTACTGCTGCTTGTTTGCCTTTTATGAGGAGCACTGTAGTGTTGTTTAGCTTGCACTAAAATATCAGCTGGACAGATTTAGGGATATTACACAGAAAAGCAGCACACTAGAAGTCATCCGTCGAAAATGGGACAGTGGGGATAGTAGCTCATAAGGAGCATTCCCAGTAGTCATGTTGTGTTGTGATTTTTTTTTTTTTAATATCTTTTTTTGATGATGTGTTGAAAGTCAAACCATTGCAAAGCATGCTGTAGCGCCTTTTTCCTCACCCTTCCTCAATAAAATTGATAGATGTGGAGGTCATTTATCATGGTGGTGACTGGCTAATGCTATCAGCATGCTGGCAGCAGCTTTTAATCATCCGCTTATGGATGAAGAAAGTGCTATATTATCCAATCTCAATCCATATCCTGCCGAGCATGAAATGTTATTAAAAAGTTGCAAAGCGCCTCGATTGGGGGGTGACTTTTTTCCAATTCGAGGGGCGCATTTGATTTGACTCTTTTGTGGCAAATATGTGGAATATTGTATCCTCCCAGCGCAAACTCCAATAAGCTCCCGAATCAATGGGGCCGCTGAGCTCATATATCATATTGTATCATATCATTGGCCTCGCAAAGCTTTGAAGCTCACAATGTGTTAACATTGTAACTCACTGAGTAGAATCTCTGGTGAACTCCTTGTGTAATTGTTGCATCATTGCAACTATTTTCATAAGGGTCCGCAGTTATCGTGGCAGACACTGTGGTTCATTCCATTAACCCGAAGACGGAGGGCTTGCATACCTGTCTTTTACGTTGCGTAATGTATGTAAAAGCTGGAAGTGCAGGAAATGACTACACATCAATACATATTTATCAATAATCTAGCTTTCAGTTAACTCACTTTCAATTCAAATTAATTTGGATACTTGAAAATATACCTTGACATTGATTTCAAGATTTTAACTCAAATATCTGTAACAAGCTTTGTCAAAAAAAAAAAAGTTTAAAAATCAGAGATGAAAGATGAAATTTTCCCGGAATTCCGGATTTTAAAATTTTAATGAAAATTTCTCTGGAGAATTGAGGAAAAATTGCCTAAAATTAATCCGGATATTAGTTGACAACATTGAACGAACACACGTTTGAGTTTGTTGCTTTGCTTTTACGAGCATAGCCATGTTGAGGCACTAACACTAGTACAGTAAAGAGATTTTTGTCTCTTTATAAACACACTTGCTAAACCCCAGTGGAACGAATAAAAGACGCCGTGGACAAGACAATTGTTGTCGAAAAAAATATATTTGGACAAGAAGGGAAACACACAGACTTTGAGTGTCGTCTCGGCTAGCTTAGCTTAGCTGTTGTCGTATGTCGTGTATGACGTCGGTTGCATCGGCGCTGATTAGTTGAAATCAAAAGACGCGCTTGCAGTGGTCTATCGATTACTGAGGCGCGCTTTGCTCGAATGGCGTGTGTGTGTGTGTGTGTGTGCATATATATATATATATATATATATATATATATATATATATATTGAGAGAGAGAGAGAGAGAGAGAGATAGATTTTATTTATTTTTTCCCGGAATTTTCAGGAAAGTCCACTTTCATCTCTGAAAAATGTGATTTAATTTTAAGAAATGTTGCCATTAATCAGTTGAAAACTGTAATTGCATGATAACACTAATAAAAACACATATACACTCACACACACACACATGCACACACACGCACACACACACGCACACACACTGTATATATGGGTGTCCATCTCTCAATAATAAAAAAAAAAAATTCCCTTGATATATCGTATTGTATTCTTCACAGCAATATCGAGGCATAAACAATTTATTTATGGCTAGCTCACATAGCAGCTTGCTGATATATACACACTGTTTATATTTTATGACCTGAGGTAATTAAAATCACATGTTTTTTTCATTGTTGATTTTTTAAAAAAAAGAAAAAAAGGGGCTCAGCAAATTGAAGCTGTGTTTTGGTTTGTTCATTTTTAACTGCACAAAGGCGTATTTAACCATGGTTTCAAATAAAGCCAAATATATTTCTCGAAACTAAAATGGAAGAAGGTTCCCTGCCCGAGTACCAGACTTTTCTCATTCTAGTGACCTTGAAAAAGAACGTTGCAAGACTTTACGTGCGATGTGAGGCGAAGCCAATCTTAGGTGGCACTCAACAATATTCTCTCACATAGCGGACATGGCCCCGCGTCCATAAATCATTCCCACGACAGCTGCTTGAACTCGGAAAAAGCAATGAACTTAACTATGACTCACTCTCGCCTATTTTTAGTCCACCTAAAATCAGTCCAAAGTTTGGCCATTTGCTGCATAGACTTGTTTTTTAAAGCCATGCCATTTTTTAACTAAAATTAAAATTTAGAACTAAATTCAATTAAAAACGAAATTACACTTGTGCTCGCCTGCATTGTTTTGGGGCTGAATGGGGAGACAAGCTTTGCTGCTTTTTCTCCAGCAGGGACGGATTTAATCAATCAATCAATCAAACGGTATTTTTATAGCACTTGTCATACATAAAAATGCGACTTAAAGTGCTGTGCAGTTAAATTAACAACAACAAAAAAAGAGGACCCTCCCATTCTGCCGCGTCATACACTGATACATAAACCATATGAGGAAAAGAGTACCCACATGGGGAGCTCATCCACGCTGACAAGAATGTCAGCTATCACACCTCCCAGCATGGAGCCCCCTCCCCCATGAGGATACACTGAACTTAAAAAAAAAAAGTTGAATTGAAATGATTATAATTCATATTTAAATGTGTTTTTCAAAGCTAAAAAGTTGTGTTTTAAGCCTCCTCCTAAAAACATGGCATCCACGGGCACTGGCCACCCCAAAAATACTTTTGTCACATGTAAGTGCTTTACATTGGATTACAGTTAGCATTTTTTGTGTCATTTTCAGCTTGAGGCACTCTGTAAAAAATAAAATAAAATAAAAAGTTTGGACATCACTGATACAAGTGACTCCAAGAGGCTGTTTTGCTCAATGATTAAAAATTATCCATCCATTCATTTTATAATCCGCTTACCCTCATGAGGGTCGCGGCCATGCTGGAGGTTATCCCAGCTGTCTTCAGGCAGTAGGCGGGGTACAATTAAAAAATAATTGTAATGTTATTTTCATTGTGTTGAGGTGATTATCAGTAATTAGTTTTCCAGAGCCCCAAAAGCACTTGCTTTATTTATTTCCAGCTTCATCTATCTCAAAATGTGTATGTTGTGCTTTTTAGGAAACGCCAACGATTCCTGAACTCTCGCAGACGTTTGATGCCCCTCACGGGGGAAACATCGGCACCGCCGATCCGCCGTGCCCGGTTTCATTCTGCAAATTCCTGATAGAAAATGTGAGCCTGTTGGGAAATTATTATCACCGGCGTATCATTTTTCATACTGTGATTGGTTATTTTCCTGGGAAAATGAGGAGCCGAGAACACACACACACACACACGCACACACACACTGTGTGAAGTAGCAGGTGTACCGTATTTTCACGACTATAGGGCGCTATTAAAAGTCTTAAAATTTATCCAAAACGGACAGGTCGCCTTATAATGCGGAGTGCCTTGTGTATGCGCTGAGTTCCAAAGCCTGACTGAGAGCACGTCTGGCCGACACGCTGGTTATATAGAGAAAAGGCATGCGGAAGTCCGCCAATGAGTGAAGGGTGGGCGTGTAAGAGGATGCTAAATGTCGGACGTGAGTGAAGTCCGCCAATGAGTGAAGGGTGGGCGTGTAAGAGGAGCCACATGGCAATGAGAGTGACTTTGAAGACAACGAGAGGAAACCCGGCGTTTTTGATGGATTACTTGCACAATTGTACAATTCAGATACAGAAGATGAGGACTTTGATGGATTTGTGGGTGATGATTGATCCAAAAGCGTGAGCACTTTGTAAAATGGCTAAATCAAGTACAACCGAACTCAGTTTTGCTTCCGTTGGCTTTTTAAAAACGTGTTTTTAGCGTGTGTCCGTATGCCTTAGCATGCTACCGTATGCTTCAAGCTAACGTGTTTTTAGCGTGCGTGCATGCATGCCGTATGTTTAAGCTGGCGTATGTTTTGCCATGCCTGGCTGCGCCCAATAATACGGAGCGCTTTGTGTATGTGTAAAATACAGAAATAGCACCCGTTACTGAGACTGCGCCCAATAATACGGTGCGCCGAATGGTCGCGAAAATACAGTAATCGAGGAAATCAGTACACTGCTTACTATTCATAGTACCACTGTTCAACAGGACTGTCTGTATCATCACCTACTTATCACTTTTTTAAGGTGTTTCTTAGGGTGTGTGACGGAAAGATTCTTCACACATGCTTTCCTGCAAAACAGAGGTGCCCAAATCCAGCGAGTATCATTATCAGGCTTCTGCAAATCTTGCCGATGAGCTAATCATTGGAATTGGGCGTGTTGGAGGAGAGAAACATAAAACAGGCTGGATAGGGCATCTCGAGGACCGGACTCGGACACCCCTGCTGTAAAGCATGGCAGGTTCCTATAGCAAGCTTCTCTTGTATTCATTTTCCTTATAGACAAAGAAATACAAATATTGCTGTCATGGTTCTGTTTGTTTGTCTCTTATTAGGCGGGATCGACGGGCGTCTCCTCCAGCGCCCCACCCGTTCATCATCATCATCATCATTCTCACCTGCTTTTGAAATGACTGCCAAGCCGACAGCTTGGTGTCGGATAATTCAGCCCTCCTCACGCCTCTCATACCAATCGTTTGTATTTTCAAGATGTCCATGTTCTTGCCTCATAATACGATAGCCACATTTTGTATTTTTGATATTGTACGTACCTTTTTTGTCAGCGTACTAAACTCTATGTTTTGAGGGGATTTTCCTTGTTCTTTTGACTAGTAATTTACCTTTATTAACCCTGTATTTAGTTTTTTGGATAAGTAGTATATAGGTAATGGTGAGTAAATTAGTTTCATTCATCTGTGGTGTCTGTTTTAGTGATGCAATGATACGCATAAACTCATGTTAAAAGTTTGACATGCGCAGTAGGCTCCTCTGCAGTACATCTATCCATTTATTTCTGTGAACGTTCACTCGACATACAGTGTATATGTGGTCTGGTTGGGCTGTGCAATTAATTGGAGTTCAACCGTGATTTTGATTTTGGATATTCACTGTCATGAAAACATTAGAATTGAAGATAAACAATGAATGTGCCAAACGGCGGGGCGTGTATGCAAGTTCTTAATGTTGTGAAAGCCCCCTGACGGCACCGTGTTGCTCACACAGCAAGTGTTTGACGAAACTGTGATTCTGTTTTCCCTGAGTCAAGCTTCAACAACATTGTGTATTTAAATGCAAGACATGCTTTGTTTTAGGAGTGCGAGTGCTCATGGTAAAGTCAATGTAAAATCCCATTGATATGCTAAAGGTTATTAGCATCAACTTTAGGGTGAGCAACCATCCCATGAAGCATGTGCACGTACAGCGTTTGAAGCTTAATCCATGTCTCCCTCCAAATCAATGCTTGCTCGAATACCAAACTTGGTCACGATATCGCCTCGAGCCTGAGGCAACCAAATTAATATCTTATGACAGTTCGGCACAGCTCTGTCGTCGCACCCACCCCTCAGTTGAACAGCTGCCTGCTTTGAAAGTTTGCCATCAACAACTTTTCATTTTCATTGTCATGACACCCCAAGCACGTGCAGCGAAAGATAGACAAGTCAGACACGCTGGCACGTGAGTGCGCTATGAAGTTGAAAATGGAGAAAGAAGCTAACGTTAGTGAGCATCGATTACTAGGATATGTGTGTCTAGGAAAGATTGGGAAAGTCAGTTTTGTGTATAGCAGCAGTCAAGAGGGATCCTGAGAGGGCTTTTTGTAACCTTTGCAACTAATCTTGCAACTAATCTTACTAATCAACTTCCGGGTGTAACATTCCGTTAAATAACGAAAATTCACACACAAACAGAAAAAGGGGACTGACCAATAGTATTGATTTTTCAAAAATATACATCTACCAGTGCATACTTTGTAAATAATCGACACCAATAGAGTTGTGTGGCTCACGGCTAGAGGGGAGACCAGCCCTTGTTGTGAAGAAGCCATGCAAAAAATTAGCTTGTGACATTTTTAGAGAGAAGTCTGAATTTCATCTTCTGTGAAAGTAAGAGCCACTTGGCAAAAGTGGTGAGACCAAGGGTCTCCAAACTCAGTCCTCAAGGGCCGATGTCCTGCCAGTTTTCCATCTTTCCCTGCTGAAACCCACCTGATTCAAAGGATGAGCTCATCAGCAAACTCTGAAGAACGAAGATATCATTGCTGATCATTTGTATCAGATGTGTTGCAGGGTACTTCCATAATTCCACATTTGATGCAAGCGAAGTAAAAATACTTGAGTAACTCATATAGAACATTGTGTTTCAGAAGCAGAAACATTTTCAATTTCCCACTTGTCTTGCCATCCGGGGCCATATCCACTTAAAACATGCTTCGCCCCAATTTATCTGCTCTTCTTCACTGTTTTCTTCAATCCTATTACTTTCCTCTGGTTGTGGTCCTCGCCTCCAGCCCTCATATTCACCCACCTGTGCCTCATCGCCTCCCATCACTACAAACACTTTTCACTTGCTTTCTCGACTTCTGTGTACCCTCTTTTTGGCTCATTTGTTCCTCTGCCTGCCTGCTTGCCAGCGTTTTTTTTTTCTGCTGAGCTGATGTTTAAGAAAAGTTTGTCAGTTACATTGCCAACACTCACACACACTCTGAGACAAGTTGTGACTCAACACTGTATTGTTTTGTTTTCCAATTGTTCTTTTTTTCAAACTTTATTTGTTCTTGGCCCTCAATATTGGCTACTAATGATACAAGCCCTGTTCAAACAACTTACACAGCACTGGCTTTTATCAACTTCAAGGTACAAAGGCCGCACTGTAAAATAAACAAAAATCTCATTTCACTACGAGGATACAGTAACAATCTTAAGAGAAAATGGTTAGAATATCCAGAAAAATATGTTGTAGTTTTTCTTGAATGCAAATTATATATATAATTTATACATATATATATACACTCAAACCTCGGTTTTCGTACTTAATCCGTTCCAGAAGACTGTTCGAAAACTGTTTCCCATTGGAATCAATGTAAACATTTTTAATCCGTTACAAGTCAAGAAAACAACTTTTTTAAACCACTTCTTTTACAATTTCACACCATAAACTGTACACATGTAATAGGAGAGCAGGTAATATGTAAAATACTGTACAAACAAACTGTAATACGTTTTATCTTCACCAATTTTAACATTAACAAAGTAACAAAAATTGAAAGAACATCTCTCTCTCTCTCTCTCTCTCTATCTGTCGTGGGGCGTGCGCCTATCCCAGCTGTCATCAGGCAGTAGGCGGGGCATTTCGGCATCCCAAACTCCTTCGCCAACACAGACACACGCACACCTGACTCATATTTCGCGATCAGATCTTTCTTAAATTCTATAGTTTTGCGCACTATTTTCCTCTTTTCTTCACCAGGTTTAGCACTTCCACTGGCTGGTGCCATGATTAGGGGCTGATACACAATGCAAAAATAACAGTCCGATATTACGTAATTCTCACCAAACACGTCTGCTTTTTTAAAAAAAAATCTGATACAACAATACAAATTCGTCTGCTGGACGCTACAAGAGGAAGCTGTTTCTGTATGATTATTGCATAATAATGAGACACCGAACACCAGAGTGTTGATTATGTGCCGTTGTATTGAAAACTGCCGGCCATAAACAAACGCACGCACTCCTCCCGTGCTGCTGGAGCAAACCATTCTGAAAAGAGGGGGGTTTCACTCCCCCTAACAGAAGCGTCTCACCAAACATGTCTGCTTTTTTTTTTTATTGAACGATAAAAACTCGTCTGCTCACAATGGACGCTACACAAGGAAGCGTTTCACCAAACGATTAAAAAAAAAAATCTATTGAACAATACAAAAACGTCTGCTCACAATGGACGCTACTGTAGCGTTGCTACAAGAGGGAGCGGCGCTACATGAGAGAGCGCCGCTACACGAGGGAGCGCCGCTACACCAGGTAGCGTCACTTCACTCCTCTCGACTTCGCTTCCTCGTGTGCGTCGCTACACGGGGTAGCAAAGCCGAGAGGTCAGTTAGTTAGAGAACCGAAATTTTTTCATCATCCGAGGCATAAAAAAGTCAAAATTTTAGTTCGAAAACCAAATTGTACGAGAACCGAGACGTTCAAAAACCGAGGTTTGACTGTGTGTGTGTGTGTGTATATATATATATATATATGTTTCCCATTGGAATCAATGTAAACATGTTTAATCCGTTCCAAGTCAAGAGCAGGCCCTGAGCACCAGAGCCATTGAGGCCCACATATACCACATCAGACAATACCCAAAGTGTAGGTTGTGCAAAGAGGCACCTGAGACGATCCAACACATAACTGCAGGGTGTAAGATGCTGGCAGGGAAAGCCTACATGGAACGCCATAACCAGGTGGCTGGCATAGTCTACCGTAACATCTGTGCGGAGTATGGACTGGAAACCCCTCCGAAGGTGGTGGAGAATGACCGAGCGAAGATCCTGTGAGACTTCCAGATCCAGACTGACAAGATGGTAATGGCGAACCAACCGGATATCGTGATCATAGATAAAGGGCAGAGGAAAGCCGTTGTAGTGGATGTAGTGGTCCCAAGTGATGGAAACATTAGAAAGAAGGAACACGAGAAACTCGAGAAATATGAAGGGCTCAGAGAGGAGCTGGAGAGAGCCTGGAAGGTAAGGGCAGTCTCCCTGTTGCAACACACCTGATTCAAATGAACAGGTTCAATGTCAGGCTTCCGCAGAGCTTGCTGACGATCTGTTCATTTGAATCAGGTGTGTTGCAACAGGGAGACTTGGAAAACATGCAGGACAGCAGCCCTCCAGGACCCGAGTTTGACACCTATGCTGTAACACATAGGTGTCAAACTCAGGTCCTCGTGGGCCGCTGTCCTGCATGTTTTCCAAGTCTCCCTGTTGCAACACACCTGATTCAAATGAGCAGGTTCAATGTCAGGCTTCCGCAGAGCTTGCTGATGATCTCATCATTTGAATCAGGTGTGTTGCAACAGGGAGACTTGGAAAACATGCAGGACAGCGGCCCACGAGGACCTGAGTTTGACACCTATGCTGTAACACATACTTCTGCGGACACCCACAGCGGCTCCTCTTGTTTTATGTTGAGGGGGAAGAAATTTCATCTGTGCTGTATGTTACACATACGTACAGCACATTTGACAATAAAGTTGTATTCAATTCAACTCAATTCAATTCAATTCTTGTGTGAGTGCCATGTATTAGAAAATAGACTGAAATAACACTACACGTCTCATGCTGACTAAACTTTTACACAGTGTTATCAGTCTTCAGTAGCTGCTTGTGAAACTCAACTCATATCTACAACTTTAATATTGTGTGTCATTTCAACTTCCAAATTCCCAAAACACTAAAAAACACTCAACAAGTTTTCCATGAAATATGGTTGGCCGGCTAATGTGGAAAGCCCCCTGAAAAAAGCACTGACTCAGCAAAGAAAGCCCGAGTTGCAGCGCAGCAACTGGTAACCAAAAAACATGCTTTGCACAACAATTTGCTCTTTCTCCTCTGTGCTTGCAGTAAACTTCACTTAAAGTTACAAAAGACACAATTAATCGGCCCATCACTCCGTCGCCTTACAAGAGCTGACCCACTCACACACACACAACTGCCCCTTGACCCCCCCCCCAAAAAAGGCAACACACACACTTGTATGCTTCATTAATTTACTCGTCACCCTTATTTTGCATGACATGACAGAAGTGAGAAAAGTTACACTTGTGACCACAACTGTATTCTTTGCTGGAGCTCCCATTTGAGGTCAAAGTTAATATGTTCCCCCCCTAACCCTAACCATTCTCCGGGTACTGAGCCTCTTTGCCACAATAAAGAAACTTTCATGGTAGGTTGATTAAACTCTCTAAATTGTCCATAGGTGTGAGCGCCGGTGGTTGCTTGTCGATGTGTGCCCTGCGATTGGCTGGCAACCAGTTCAGGGTACCCCACCTGCTGCCCGAAGGCTGCTGGGTTAAGCTCCAGGACATCCGCGAACCTCGTGGGGATAAAGTGGTTCAGATAATGGATGAACGAATCCATAAATTTGCTGTGCGCTGAGGGTGTGAAAACAGTTTGCGAATGCACCTGCACAGAGTTTAGAGAGGACATTGCTCATTGGGCATTCCTGCCGCATCCCCCAGCGCATCTGAAAATTTGGTTACATGAAGTAGACTAGATTGTAGAGTGGAATGAGAGTGGGACAATCCCTCTCAATCATTGTAGAAAGCAATTCATTGAATTACAGTCAAACCTCGGTTTTCGGACGTCTCGGTTCTTGTACAATTCGGTTTTCGAACTAAAATTTCGAGTTTTTTATGCCTCGGATGACGAACAAATTTCGGTTCTCGAACTAACTGAGCGCACTTGAATGCGTCACTTCACTCCTCTCAGCTTCGCTACCTCGTGTAGCAACGCTACCTCGTGTAGCTTCGCGAGGTAGCAAAGCCGAGAGGAGTGAAGTGACGCTCCCTCCTGTCGCCGCGCTCCCTCGTGTCGCGTCGCTACACAGGAAGCGACCATTGTGAGCAGACGTTTTTGTATTGTTCAATAAAAAAAAGCAGACGTGTTTGGTGAGACGCTTCTGTTAGCGCGAGTGAAATCCCCCTCTTTTCATAATGGTTTGCCCTGGCAGCACGAGAGGGGGGGGGGGGGGGGGTTGGGTTTTGTTTACGTCCAGCATTTTTCAAGGCAGCGGCACATAATGAACACTCTGGTGTCCGGTGTCTCATTATTATGCAATAATCGTACAGAAACAGCTTGTGAGCAGACGAGTTTGTATTGTTCGATTAAGAATTAAAAAAAAAAAAGCAGACCTGTTTGGTGAGAACTAAGTAATATTGGACTGTTATTTTTGCATCGTGTATCAGCCCCTAATCATGGCACCAAAGAAAGCAAGTGGAAGTGGCGAACCTGGTGAAGAAAAGAGGAAAATAGGGCGCAAAACTATAGAATTTAAGAAAGATTTAATCGCAAAATATGAGTCAGGTGTGCGTGTGTTTGTGTTGGCGAAGGAGTTCGGGATGCCGAAATGCCCCGCCTACTGCCTGCTGACAGCTGGGAGAGGCGCACGCCCCACGACAGATAGAGAGAGAGATGTTCCTTCAATTTTTATGTTACTATGTTAATGTTAAAAGTGGTAATCTCCCATTACATTTGTACAGTTTATGGTGTGAAATTGTAAAAAAAAAAGTGTTTTAAAAAAGTTGTTTTCTTGACTTGGAACGGATTAAAACATTTTACATTGATTTCAATGGGAAACATGGTTTCGATTTCCGAACAGTCTTCTGGAACGGATTAAGTACGAAAACCGAGGTTTGACTGTATTATTATTATTATTATTGTTGTTGTTGTTATTATCATTATTATCACCTTAACACATTTTATAAGCACTATCCTGCCCATGCGCCACACGGAGGTGGGGTGGGGGTCACACGATTGGTGGTGCAAGGCGGTCTCCAATTGCCCACGTCACGTGAGTGACTGCATCATCCGCAAGAGGATCTTGCCGCTTCTACTGTATTAACACACTTTGCATGGACCCCAGTGAGTCGATTTATGGTTCTGCAAAATGTCAATCCCTAGCGCGCTTCCATTGCACTGATTTTAATAGGAATGAGGGGAGCATGCTTAGATTGGCCCGGAGTCTGCTCATGACATGCCAGAATGGTGCAAGCATTACACCCAATTCTACTAGCGCAAAGTCTAGGAAAATACCAAAAGAAAGCAAACTCCCCTCATGCATACAGTTAGCCTGTGCTGTGCGCTACATTTGGGTTCGGCATGAAAATAGAGACCACAGTCACTTCTTTTTATTTATTCACAATTCACAGTAACATACAGTACCAGCACTGTACAGTATGTGTATTTATGAGTCATTACAAATATGTACTGTGAGTGAGAAGCATGGAGGGCATTAGGATTACGAAGATGTGCAACCCTACTTACGATTGGCTCTGCTTGTAACAGTAACACAAACATGCATACAGTTGTGTAGTATAACGGTGTTGATCATGTTTTAGTTTAATTTAATTCCACTTGAAACAGAAAGCATAAAGTAAACCAGAATGTTTACTATTGTAATAATTGAGACCGGAGACAATGAATTTGTAAGACACATCATCTATAATTGATGTTTCAGGTATCGAGGAGCAAACATCTCATTCCTCCAAATATTTGTCCTGCTTCGCTCCAGACTACTCGGGCAATCCCCTTGATGGAATCGCTGGTGGGAAGAGATAACATGTTTAACAGATGAGAAAGGACCATGGAGGTTGCAAATAAATAAATGATATTTATGGTACCATCTGTCTCCATTGTCGTATGTTGAAGGTTCTGTCATCTCTGGTGAGCTCAGGTTTTCTGGACACTGATTTATGTTAGCGGTTTGCCTTTTTGTAATAAATAATTTTTGTGTGAGTGCCCTGAACTTTTACCTGCCTGCTTGTGCTGGGCTCCTCCATCTTTTTGCCTCCACTGTAGCATAATGAGCTCCCTTATGACAATTGTGACTTATTGTAAAATTACCCCCCGCCACCCCTGAAAAGATCACAACTATTTTCTTGAAAGAATGAAACTTGACAACTTAAATATTGTAACACTACTGTGAAAAAAAGGTCACAATTCAATTCTATTTTAAGTTAGGCAAGTCAACAAAATGTTTTCCTAGTGTCCGATAAATAAGAGTTTACAGAACTAATGACCCTTTTATGGTCCCCTAACTTAAAGATGCAAGTAAGAACAACTCAGAAAATTATTTTGGAGCAAATTATTTTCTTCCTCTGTTAAATAACTAACATGACCATAAATGCCAATAATTTATATAGTAAAGTTATCCTAACTTAAATTAGTGTTTTAGCCCCAAAAAATAAAGGTTGGATTTTTTTTAACAGTGTAAGGGCTCTATTTTCATCGACAGCGCATCTGCAGTGGGGCTCAAATGCTGGCAGATCCTTATTTTCCTGCGAGCACAAGGCTAGATCGGGGTAGACAGCTGGTCTAATGTGATTTTGGTGAATCTGATTAGGGTGCAGGTAGCCAGCTACAGGTGGTGTGGTGGATGTCAGACATATCATTCATTAATACATTGCCTTGAAATGTAATCATACTCCTGAATTGTTTCCAATTTATTCCGGAAACTAACGTCAAGGTTTATCTTTTTTCTGGCCTTTATCAGGTGGCATTCGCAAGTTGAGCCCTTAGGCACTGTGATGTCATTTTCGGTCGACAGCTAGTGGCAAAATGGCCATCCCCAAGATGGATAAAAAATTGTGGATTTTGCTTCTTAATTCGTATTCCATCCATCCATCCATCCATCCACCTTCTGCCGTTTTTCCGAGGTCGGGTCGCGGGGGCAGCAGCTTTAACAGGGAAGCCCAGACTTCCCTCTCCCCAGCCACTTCTTCCAGCTCTTCCCGGGGGATCCCGAGGCGTTCCCAGGCCAGCTGGGTGACATAGTCTCTCCAGCGTGTCCTGGGTCGTCCTCGGGGTCTCCTCCAGTGGGACATGCCCGGAACACCTCACCAGGGAGGCGTTCAGGAGGCATCCTAATCAGATGCCCGAGCCACCTCATCTGGCTCCTCTCGATGTGGAGGAGAAGCGGCTCGACTCTGAGCCCCTCCCGGATTACCGAGCTTCTCACCTTATCTCTAAGGGAGAGCCCGGACACCCTGCGGAGAAAACTCATTTCGGCCGCTTGTATCCGGGATCTCGTTCTTTCGGTCACGGCCCATAGCTCGTGACCATAGATGAGGGTTGGAACGTAGATCGACCGGTAAATTGAGAGCTTCGCCCTTTGGCTCAGCTCCTTCTTTACCACGACGGACTGATACAACGTCCGCATTACAGCAGACGCTGCACCGATCCGCCTGTCGATCTCTCGCTCCCTCCTGCCCTCATTCGTGAACAAGACCCCAAGATACTTAAACTCCTCCACTTGGGGCAAGATCCCCTCCCCGACCCGGAGTGGGCACTCCACCCTTTTCCGACTGAGGACCATGGTTTCAGATTTGGAGGTGCTGATTTTCAACCCAACCGCTTCACACTCGGCTGCGAAACGCTCCAGTGAGAGTTGGAGGGCCCTGCTTGAAGGAGCCAACAGTACCACATCATCTGCAAAAAGCAGAGATGCAATACTGAGGCTACCAAAAAGGACTCCCTCAACGCTTCGGCTGCGCCTAGAAATTCTGTCCATAAAGGTGATGAACAGAATCGGCGACAAAGGGCAGCCTTGGCGGAGTCCAACCCTCACTGGGAACGATTCCGACTTATTGCCGGCAATGCGAACCAAACCCTGACATAGGCAGTATAGGGACCGAACAGCCCGTATCAAGGGGCTCGGTATCCCATACTCCCGAAGCACCCCCCACAGAACCCCCCGAGGGACACGGTTAAACGCCTTCTCCAAGTCCACAAAACACATGTGCGTTCATATGCGTTCATATTCCACAAACGCAATAATACTAGAATTAGAATACCATGTTTACAATACATCTTTATTTAGATAGCACTTTCACAACAGCTGCAGCTGAAACAAAGCACTTTACAGAACAGTTTACATGAACTTACAAAATACGATAATGTAACACAACACATAACATGGATAGTCATGCAATTGTAATCACGCTACACGAGCACTGTATTATCAATAGCTAGCCACTACGATAAACAAGGACATGACAAATATGTATCGAAAGACTTTCCGTAATGTAAGGGTACCGTCGTACAGTAGTACCACCAATGACAGCTGTAAGACAATGTGCAAAGTATCAAGCAGAGCTAAAGTGATCAGTGGTAGAATACAATACTGTGACAGTTGTGCAGTTGGTGCGGGTAGTTGTTGCACCATTTTAATTAACTCATTCACTCCCAAAGACGTTTTTAAAAGTCTTTTCAGACATGGTCTAGAATTGGGTGGTACTGAATGACTTTTAAAGTGACCAGTAGCAGTACAGCCAAACCTCGGTTTTCGTCCATAATCCGTTCCAGAAGGCTGCTTGAAAACCGAAACCACCCTCTTTTTAAAATAAAAATGTTTATTGAACACGTCTGCTCACAATGGAAAGCAACACGAGGAAGCGTCACTTCCTCGTGTCAGCAAGGCGAGAGGAGTCAAATGGTGCATTCAAGTGCGCTCAGTTTGTTCGAGAACCGAAATTTGTCCGTCATCCGAGGCATAAAAAACTCGAAATTTTTGGTCGAAAACCGAATCGGTCGATAACCGAGACGTTCGAAAACCGAGGTTTGACTGCATTTTTAAAACAACTTTGAAGTATGCAATTGTACAGAAAGTCCTTGAGCGCTTTAAAATTTCTGGTGCTGGGAATATAGGTCAGTGACAATTGTTCAAGTATGTACAGAGCGGGATAGCTACAATGATTATTGTGGTAATGCTGCTCCACTGGAATATGCAAAATTGCAAAGGGCCACTATAGATTTGGGTTACTGTGTAGGGAGTTAATGGCTAAAGGGAAGAAGCTGTTTGAATTTGCTGCTGCATTTGGTGCACATGAATCAGGACCGATTGCCTGAGGGCAGTAGCTGGAAAAGGTGGTGTGCCAGGTGGTTTGACGGCTGGGTGTGTTGAGCTGCAGTCGTTCGTGTGGAGGGAGAAGAGCAGCGGGACGCATACTTGGGGGGGGGCTCAAGTGCTGATGATACGTGTTGATGTTTTCCTTCCCAGTCTCACCTGTTGTGTCCTTCCCATCAGAAAGCTGAGGATACACCGAGCTTGAGAAAATTTGTATGTGAGGACTTCCCGGCTGATGGTGTTGAACGCATAGCTGAATTTCACAAACAGGATCCTTACGTAGGTCCCATGCTGTCAAGTGCCCTAGGATGTAGTGCAACCCTATGTTGACTGCATTCTCCACAGACCTTTTTAGCCGGCAGGCAAACTGCAGAAAGTCCAGCAGGGGTCAGGTGATGTTTTTTAGGTGGTTCAGCACAAGGCATTCGAACAACTTTATGACTGCAGACGTCATTGTGACAGACCTATCGTTGTTCGGTTCCAATATTGCTGGTTTCTTGGGAACTGTGATGATGGTGGACTGTTTGAAGCAGGACAGGTCCTCACAGAGCTCCAGGTGTCTGTGGAAGATTTGTGTGAAGACCGGCGCCACCTGGTCAGCACAGACTTTCAGGCAGGAAGGGGGCAGAAATGTATTGATCTTCTGAGATGGAAAGACCCATCTCAGAAGATCAAGAAATATCAAGGAAACAGGAGAAAATCAAAGTGTCCTTTCACCAGTGGATCAGAGACATCATGCTCACAGTGTGCAGTATCACCCACACGTTTGCTAGAAGCTAAGTTTCAAGGTAAACAAGAAGCTTCCATTAATGAAAAAGGGGATTGGTGCACTTCTCATGTCTCATGTAAATCCGCTTCAATTCCAAACGCCAACTCCAGCCTCCCTGTACTCCTCAGCTTGGTCATTCTGACTTCCTTTCGTCCCTACCATCTCGACCTGTCCCTCTTCCTGACAATAAAGCAGTCCGGTGTTCATTGTGTCTGCCTGTGCTTCTTGTGCTCTTCTTTAGCGGAGCCTAATGTTATCAGCCCATATCTCTGAGTTGTCTTATTATGTCTCCATGCTTGCCTCCTCAGCACAAGACTCAAGGCTCCCCTTGCTGGCTGAAGTGACACCTGCCTCGACAGCTTCATTGAGAGTACCATAGTCATTAGGTTGCTGCCAGGTCTCAGTTGGACACAAAATGTCAAACTCACGGTCTGTCAGGAGGTCGTGAACGAACTGGCCCTTACTCGTAAGGGAGCGGATGATCAGCAGTGCAGCTGCTGGCGACTGTGATGCTGTCTGACCTCGAGACACGGGTCAGCACAGAGGCATCCACACGGTGTCCGGTGTTGTTCCGTGGGCGGCGAGCGGTGGACCAGAACAACCTGATGGAGCTGGAGTTGTCGTATTGGTAGTTTTGGCGTGAGCCCCGGTGAGTGCATCTTCGCCGGGGCACGTAAAGGATGTCCGGGTGTTGGAGCGGAGCAGGCGGTGGTGGACCGTGTGGATTAAAATAGAGTTTGAGCTCAGTGGCTGCATACTGGTGAAGCGCTGCTGATGGTTGTTGTTGTTGTTGAGCATCAGAGGTTTTTCGGATTATAGATGGCCGAAAGGGCTGGGTTGGGAGACGTCTGGGAAGTCGGGCGCCAACTTCCACTTCTCCCAGATGATCAGAGCTCGTGTCGGGTCAGCAGTGAGGATGTCTCGGGGCGGAGGTTCGGCAGGGGGACGATGGATACGTGGGCAGTCATACATGACATGCTCGGTTGTCTCCTTGCCGAGTCCGCATTTAGTGCAGACCGTATCATCAGCCCGGTTTATCTTAGCAAGCCAATATTTCAGCTCCGGGTGATGACCACTGCGTAGCTGCCTCAAAGTCGTCTGTTCTTTTCGGAAGAGGTTATGTTCGGCTCGGCTTCTCCCCTCGACATCTGTACATCTGTTTAAGTCGCTCATGCATGGTCTGACCACCTCGTATCGCTCTCCGGATCGCCGCTTTGGCCGAATCGTAGAAGCAACCGACGCCAGTCTGGTCCTCCTTGGCTCCTTCTTTCGCTGTTTCATCAGCTAACTCATTGCCGACGATTCCCAAGTGGCTGGGTCACCAAGTGAATGTTACCTGGCATCCCCTCGACCCGGGGTTGGCGAGTGTTTTAAGAATTTCACTTTCTTCTACGTTCTTTTGGGGGTTTGATGGACTGGCATGTTGAAGACGAAGCAGCGCCGATTGGCTGTCACTGACTATTTTGACTTTTTGGACAGAGTCCTCATCCCAAACAACTTGTAGTGCCACCGACAACGCTTTCATTTTGGCTTGAAAGGAGGAGCACCAGCGTCCCGTGGGAATTGCTATCTGGCGGTGTATCGTCGGATCACTTGAATGGCCAGTGGTGATGATGATGCCGCCACCGCCTGTTGTGTTACCGTCTACGGCCGAACCGTCTGTGTAGATGATCTGGTCGTATGTGTCCCATTTTCTCTCCAGCCGCTGCATGACCCAGGTTTTATTGTGAGCAGCATCTCCCGTCTTGCTGCCGGATGTCTCGAAGATGTGTTGGCCCACCTCCAGCCATGGCGGGAGAAGCTCGGGGACGCTTTCCGGCTTACTCGACCCGAACAGCGAGGCCCAGGTCTTGCCAGCCTTCGTTCGCCAACTGCTCTTTGTCATTCATTGTCTTACTGTCTGTGTGGCGGTCATGTATCGTGGGTTGGTCAGCCGCGGCCTCGGTGACTTTTCCATGGCAATAGCTAACTGCGTCGCCCTGGTCCCTATGGTTGGTAGATCTGCTTCCGCCAGGATTGCCTCGACCGGCGTCGTCTTGACCTGGCCCGTTATTGCCCGACCCACAACGTGTTGACAGGTCTCCAACCCTTCCATTGTAGAGGGTGAGATCCAGCGCAGCCACACTTGCTCATTCCGTGGCAATGTAAGTTGCCCTCAGTGTTTGTTTGTCATAACCCCAGTCAGTTGACGCGAGACACCGTAGAGCTTCTGCCTGTCTCTTCAGCTTACTGCCGATGGATGGTGGAAAACAGACAAGACGAACCAGCAGGAAGCAAGCCACTCAAAGCTGATCGACATAGCTGGGCTGAAGTAGTGAAGCCGGCAAGCAGCAACAGGTAGCAGGTAAGCTAGCCGCTAGCCGCAACTCAACGACACCTCAACACTCGATGACAGCTAATGACAGTTCGACCGATCGAGTGTAGATTGATCATTGTTCACTCAGTGACCACAAAAGCAGGTCGACAAAAAATCATGGGTAGTAGTGGCATCCAGAAACCCGCCAGTGTTCACTCCGGCGTATCTGTCCTCAGTGGTCCTCTGTGTGGCCCCTCCCTCTGTTGTATTTTGTTACTTTTCCCTACATTCATTGTAGGCTGGGCAACTCCCCAATCATCGCACAGTGGTGTGATTGCTTTTTTTCAGCAAGGATATGGAAGCTGATCAGAGTTGATGAGAAGATGGATAGAGCTAAATACAGGTAAATCCTAGGAGAACAAGACTTTACACTGTGAAGAATATTCAGCTTCCAGACCCTAAACATTGAGCTACAATAGAATGGTTTAAAGCAGTGGTTCTTAACCAGGGTTCGTTTGAATCCTTGTGGTTCAGTGAATCAGTCTCAGGGGTTCGACAGAGCCTCTGCCATGGAGGTTAAGACACACCCGACTCAACATGTCAATTAGTTATGACATGCCCACTTAGCCATTACTAGCTGGTTCATTTTGTGCACAATTTAAAAAATGTATACTTTATACGTTTATTAATTGTATTGACTGTTTTCGTTTTTTAATAAATGTGTTTGGTTTTTTTTGTCTGGAATTTGGAAAAAATCCTATTTCTATTATTCACTAATGAAGGGTTCAGTGAACGTGCATATGAACTGGTTGGTTTCGGTACCTCTAACAAGGTGAAGAACTGGTTTAGAGCAAAGAAAGTTAGAATGGCCCAGTCAAAGTCCAAACCTAAATTCCATCAAGTATCTGTAGCAGGACTTGGAAATTGCTGTTCAAAGATGCTCTCCCGCCAATCTGGCTGAAGAAAGGGCAAAAATGTCAATTTCTAGCGCAGTTGGTAGAGAAAACAACCCAGAAGACTTGCTGGTGTTGTTGCAGATAAAGGCGAGTCTAGAAAGAATTGTTGAAGATCGGCTGCATACAAATGCACATCATGTTTTTATTTGCCTAAAATTTGGAAAACTGTGCGTCATGACAGTTCACTGACTAAAAAATGCACTTTAACTAAAAAGAACTCATACTGTGGCAGAAAATTAAATGGTAAATTCTAAGAACAAAATACCATCAGACAACATGAAGCTTCTATTTTGTCATGCATGTGTTCTTTGGTGACATTTTTTGCTGCATGAAGCAATTAACCATTTAGCCACCGCCATTGGTTTATTCCCCAGTTTCTGTTTTTTGGAAAGACATAAGGGGTGTGACTGGGAGAGATCACAGATCTCAGTGCTAGATCACAGAGAGGTGCTAGTCCCAAAGCGCATTGACACTTGAGCTGTTTGCGAACATGTTCGCTTCACGAGGACCCTCGTATTTGCTCTCAAACCTCCATCACATGCTCCGACACAATCAGCTCTTCAATCTCACACATTTGCTGCTCGAGGCCATGCCGTGATGAGGTGTGCGTGTATGTCGGTGTGTGTGTGTCATTCTCAGAGATGACTTTGGGGAAAGCTTCTTCAATTGGGACCAAAAAAAGGCCATTTGGAGAAAAAGCTCATTTTAGTTGAGACGTGACATTGTAAGTAACTTGGAGCCTGGAGCAGTGACTCCGACTGAATACTGAATGCACTTAAAGTTGCTTTGAAAATCGTCAAAGTCAGTCTCGCGCATTTTATTTGCTCTGTGTATGTTGACACTTACTTTCCATTGAATATCAGTTGTATGGAAAAGAGGATGGAAAAAAGCTGAGGGTTTTCATGAATATCATCCTCTGACAAAATCGGATGAATACCATGTGTTTTTGTAGCTCTTTAGCTGACCCATTTCAGGTCACCGTGAGGGAACAGGCAAATGAGACAGGGCGGGATTGCCTTAAAAGCCCGGCCAAATGTTTAATTCAAATATTCAAAACATGCAGTCGGCAGTCACTGTGTGGATGAGTAACCTAGTCGGCAGTAGTAAAACGGGGCACATGCAGCTCAACCTGATGTAGTATGTAGAAAGGCATAGTTAAAACCTGGGAGGCTGGTCATAGTCTGACAGGTGTCACAATTGCCACATACAAGTCTCCTGAAGCTAACCCATGTGTTAAATTTACCCACAATGCCTGCCATGACATACCTATTTATTAAGCTTAATGTTGAATGAGTGAGTGACTGAATGACTGAGTGACCGAGCGAGGTGCTAAATTGTGCTTTCCACTCTGTAAGCAAATGTAGGTGTGCTGGCTTCCAATGACGATTGCTAGCATGCCCCCAATCCTTTGCTCTTCATGCATTAGCAGTGACAGTGGGTGGTTTCGTTTCCTCTTGTTCTTTTGTCACATTGGTGCTTTAATTGCTGCGTGCTTCCCTGTTTTGAGTGACCGACACAAGAGAAAAGAACACAGTGTCCCACATGAATACGTATTTCTGTCATTATGTCATATCATACAGCTCTGGAAATGCCTCAAGGCCGCATGCCATCATAGTGCAGAATACAGGTGAGTGCCCTTTATGGAACATCCATATCAAGATGGACAAGTGAGACAAGCACGTCACTGTATTTGGATATTGTTTGTCTGCTTTCATGCTTGAGGGTAGCCTGACCTTGGCTGACGATGATCACAAGTACCTTCGAGGCTTGGAATTCATTCTTTTTGTTATCGTTCAAGGCTTTTTGCATTATTTCCGATTGCAAGAGGCAAATATTATTCATGATCTGTGCCCTTTTGCCCGTTGTTTGCCAAATACAGTAACGCCTCTTTTCAGCGTGCACCGTTTACATCATTTCCACCCCTCTCACTATATTGCTTATGAACAAAATGTACAGCACAAGTTTCCCCTCTGTTGCTCAGCAACGCGACTGATCGACTCGTTCATTGTTGTACTTCCGGAGGCACATGGTCTGAAAACATGTCTGGTAAATGGAAGCACATCCTGAACTGGAGAAGGCACTTTTCATTTGCTGACTGAATGTTTTCAGAGATGAAGTAGGAACGCGACAGTTGTTCGTTTCATGTCGAATAAAATGAGTTATTTCTTCACACTGTATACATGTAAGTTTATACCGTATTGCATGTTTATGTTTTTACATCTATAAATGTTCATTTTGCATTATACATCATATTTGGCTACTATTTTATTGGAAATGGTTACAAAGAGCAACCGTTATAGTATAGAGATTTGTTATATGCCTACAAGGTGTTGTGTCCAATTGAAAAACTCAAAGTTTGGTTTGGTACAAGGATAGTCAGTTACAGAAGGCGACAATATCAAACCTTTGAGATTAAAAAAATGAACAGGGTCCAGGGCTCCAGACTTCCCCTAAATGGTGGCATTTTGCCCCTAAAATTGAAGACAACATGATTAATTTTTTATCCGCTCACTTTTGTGCGACTTGTAAATTTGACCTTTTAAAAATTAGTATCATTTCTCGCAACTGACCAACTGGTTTGCCTCTGTTAACAGAAGAGAAAAGCTTGTTTACCAAACAGGCCACATGTTTACAGTCTTTTGGAATCGGTTCGTGTTTGCAACGCCAGACAGTGAGCAGCAAACAGTCCGTGACAAAGTATGTTTCGAGGCTGTTGAAATCAAAACTAGCAAAATAGACACGTGGCAGCAAAATCTAATTCTGTATGTTACATGGCAGAAAAAAAAGAAAACAATCCCAGGAAGAAAGAGTCAACATGAGCAATAATTATTTCACACATTTACTTATACAGAGTCCAACAATATCGCTCTAAACCAGTGGTTCTTAACCTTGTTAGAGCTACCAAACCCAACAAGTTCATATGCACATTCATCAAATCCTATATTAGTGAAAAACAAAAATATGACATAAACAAACACATTCATTAAAAAAAGAAGTAAAAGTAAATACAATTTCAAGACATAAATATATTTTTTTTTTACATTTTACAACGTACTATCACCACAGTCACACGTTGACTACTGAGCGAAATAAATTTCCCACAGCACTGATTGGACAAGCAATGTAATATGATCATCTGCAACCAGTCATGGCCAAGTGGCCGTGTCATAAGTAATTGACATGTTGAGTCAGGCGTGTCTTAACCTCCATGGCAGAGGCACCGTCGAACCCCTGAGACCGATTCACCGAACCCCTGGGGTTTGATCGAACCCAGGTTAAGAACTACTGCTCTAAACATTGTCAAAATTGCCTGTTGATACTTTGCAAAAGCAGTTGGATTGCCACATAGTGACAACAATCTACTACTATGGGTTAATTCAAACCCATAGGGTGTTCATTTTAACACTTTAAAGTGTCGATATGCTGTGGCTCAGGAGCAAAGAGTGAGTAATTCAATAACTGGAGGGTCATCTGCTCGAATCGCTCTCTGTCATGTGTCGTCATGTCCTTGGGCAAGACGCTTCAGCTTCCTTGCCTCCAGTAGTACTCACACTGGTGTACGGCTGAATGTTTGGTAGTGGTCCGAGTGACTGTAGGCACGCACTTGGCAGCCACTAATCCATCAGCTGTGGCTATCTATGTACAGTAGTTTACTACCACCAGAGCGTGAATGTGTGAGCGTGTGAATAATGTATCCATTCTAAAGCGCCTGTGAGTGTCCAGAAAAATGCTGTATAAGTGAAAAGGTGAAAAGGACACTTTGATTCGCTCCTCTTTTATCTATTACGGCTTCAAACAACAAAGTGTATGCAGGAAAGTGGTTAAGATTGCACAATTGTCTGTGTTTCATGTGTTGTCTTGTATTTTTTTGGTCAACTTTTCTTTTGATGGCGGCGCGGACACCCGCAGCGGCTCCTCTTGTTTTATGTTGAGGGGGAAGAAATTTCATCTGTGCTGTATGTTACACATACGTACAGCACATTTGACAATAAAGTTGTATTCAATAAATCTGATGCATTTGCTTCTATATCAACGAAGAATGGTGCACTGATGTCACAAAGCTCGACGCACACTGCAGCCCGGACCTGGAGTCGCTGTCTTTAAACTGCAAGCCATTCTACTCGCCACGTGGGTTCACCTCCTTTTTACTAGTCGGTGTTTACATTGCGCCACAAGCTAACGCTAACACGGCAATACAAACGCTAGCTGACCAAGTAAACAAACTCGAACGAAAATATCCGGAGTCACCCCTGATCATTTTGGGCGATTTTAATAGAGCACATCTTAACCATGAACTTCCCAGATATAAGCAGCACATCGACTGTTTCACCAGAGAAGGCAACATTCTAGACCACTGCTATACAACAATCAAAAATTCATACCGATCGATCGCCCGCGCAGCATTGGGTCTTTCTGACCACAATTTAATACACTTAATACCTACATACAGACAGAAACTCAAATGTGTTAAACCGGTTGTTAAGACTGTGAAAAAATGGACAGATGAAGCAAAGCTAGCTCTACAAGAATGCTTAGACTGCACTGATTGGGGCGTCTTTGAAACTTCAACGGGCACACTGGATGAATACACAGACACTGTAACATCATACATCAGTTTCTGTGAGGACATGTGTGTACCAACGAAGTCCTTCCGCTCCTTCAACAATAACAAGCCATGGTTCACTCCTAAACTCAGGAAAGAGAAAGAGGCCGCATTTAGAAGTGGAGATCGGGCACTGTACAAACACGCCCGAAACCAATTGACAAAGGAAATTAACATCGCTAAGAGAAGCTATGCAGAGAGGCTGAAAAACCAGTTCTCTGCTAACGACTCTGCATCTGTGTGGAATGGCCTGAAAGCAATCACAAACTACAGAATGCCATCCCCCCCAAACAGTGAACAATAAGGGTCTTGCTGATGAGCTAAACATGTTTTTCTGCCGATTTGAAAAGGACACCGCCATTTCGCACATACACCCACCTCTACCAGAAACTACTCTATCTACCCCCCACCCTCATTCTCCCCCTACAAATCCACGAACAGGACGTGAGACGGCTCTTCAAGCAGCAGAAGATCAAGAAAGCTGCGGGGCCCAACAAAGTGTCCCCCTCCTGCCTCAAAGTCTGCGCTGACCAGCTGGCTCCGGTCTTCACACAAATCCTCAACAGATCCCTGGAGCTGTGTGAGGTCCCTTCCTGCTTCAAACAGTCTACCATCATCCCAGT